>JAQQAC010019963.1:60059410-60157169 GCA_029783875.1 Phataginus tricuspis | reverse complement strand
TTCCCCAGTCCCTTTCCCTTTGGTAACTATTAGTCCGTTCTTGGGTTTTGTGAGTCTGCTGCTGTTTTGTTCCTTCAGTTTTTTTTTGTTTTGTTTTGTTCTTTGTTCTTATACTCCACATATGAGTGAGATCATTTGGTACTTGTCTTTTTCGGCCTGGCTTATTTCACTGAGCATAATACCCTCCAGCTCCATCCATGTTGTTGCAAATGGTAGGATTTGTTTTTTTCTTATGGCTGCGTAATATTCCATTGTGTATACCACATCTTCTTAATCCATTCATCTGCTGATGGGCACTTAGGTTGCTTCCATTTCTTGGCTATTGTAAATAGTGCTGCAATAAACATAGGGGTGCATCTGTCTTTTTGAAACTGGGCTGCTGCATTCTTGGGGTAAATTCCTAGGAGTGGGATTCCTGGGTCAAATGGTATTTCTATTTTGAGTTTTTTGAGGAACCTCCATACTGCTTTCCACAATGGTTGAACTAATTTGCATTCCCACCAGCAATGTAGAAGGGTTCCCCTCTCTCCACATCCTCGCCAACATTTGTTGTTGTTTGTGTTTTGGATGTTGGCCATCCTCACTGGTGTGAGGTGATATCTCATTGTGGTTTTAATCTGCATTTCTCTGATGATAGCGATGTGGAGCATCTTTTCATGTGCCTGTTGGCCATCTGAATTTCTTCTTTAGAGAAGTGTCTATTCATGTCCTCTGCCCATTTCTTAATTGGATTATTTGCTTTTTGTTTGTTAAGGTGCGCGAGTTCATTGTATATTTTGGATGTCAACCCCTTATCAGATACATCATTTATGAATATATTTTCCCATATTGTAGGATGTCTTTTTGTTCTACTGATGGTGTCCTTTGCTGTACAGAAACTTTTCAACTTGATATAGTCCCATTTGTTCATTTTTGCTTTTGTTTCCCTTGCCCAGGGGGATATGTTCATGAAAAAGTCGCTCATGTTTATGTCCAAGAGATTTTTGCCTATGTTTTTTTCCTCTCTTTTATTCTTTATAAGTCAGGCTAGGGGGTTTTATCTATTTTGTTTATTTTCTGAAAGAACCAGCTACTGGTTTCATTGTTTTTTCTCCTGTTGTTTTATTCTTTGCTGTTTATTTATTTCTCCTCTGATCTTTATTATGTCCCTACTTCTGCTGAATTGGGCCTCATTTGGTGTTTTTTTTCTAGTTTCATTAATTATGATTTTAGACTGTTTATGTGGGATTGTTCTTATTTCCTGAGGTAGGCCTTTATTGCAGTATACTTCCCTCTAAGCCCGGGGCTTCACTGCATCCCTCAGATTTTGCGGTGCTGAATTATTGTTGTCATTTGTTTCCATATATTCTTGATCTCTGTTTTTATTTGGCCATTGATCCATTGTTTATTTAGGAGCATATTGTAAATCCCCCATGTGTTTGTGGGATTTTTCATTTTCTTCTTTTACCTACTTTTATTTATTTTTTTAGTTTTTTAGTTGTGTTTTTTATTAAAGTAGTATTGATATACACTCTTATGAAGTTTTCACATGAAAAAACATTGTGGTTAGTACATTTACCCATATTATCAAGTACCCACCCATTCCCCAATGCAGTCACTGTCCATCAGTGTAGTAAGATGCCACAGATCACTATTTGCTTTCTCTGTGCTACACTGTTTTCCCTGTGATCCTCCGCACCATGTGTACTAAACATACTACCCCTCAATCTCTTTCTCCCTCCCTCCCCACCCGACCTTCCACACCCCTCCCCATTGATAACCACTAGTTCCTCCTTGGAGTCTCTGTGTCTGCTGCCATTTTGTTCCTTCAGTTTTGCTTCGTTGTTATACTCCACAAATAAATCATTTGGCACTTGTCTTACTCCACCTGGCTTATTTCACTGAGCATAATATCCCCAGCTCCATCCATGTTGTTGCAAATTGTAGGATTTGTTTCTTTCTTACGGCTGAATATTATTCCATTGTGTATATGTATCACATCTTCTTTATCCATTCATCTACTGGTGGACATTTAGGTTGCTTCCATATCTTGGCTATTGTAAAAAGTGCTGCAGTGAACATAGGGGTGCATATGTCTTTTTGAATTTAAGAAGTTGTAATCTTTGGGTAAATTCCAAGGACTGGCATTCCCAGGTCATATGGTATTTCCATTTTTAGTTTTAGAGGAACGTCTGTATTGTTTTCCACAATGGTTGAACTAACTTACATTCCCACCAGCAGTGGAGGGTTCCCCTTTCTCAGCACTCCCACCAGCATTTGTTGTCTTCAGTCTTTTCCATGCTGGCCATCCTTCCTGGTGTGAGATCTCATTGTGGTTTTAATTTGCATTTCCCTGATGATTAGTGATGTGGAGCAGCTTTTCATGTGCCTGTTGGCCATCTGAATTTCTTCTTTGGAGAACCGTCTCTTCATATCCTCTGCCCATTTTTTAATCGGGTTATTTGCTTTCTGGGTGTTGAGGCGTGTAAGTTCTTTATATATTTTGGATATTAACTCCTTGCTGGATATATTATTTAGAAATATACTCTCCCATACTGTAGGATGCCTTTTTGTTCTGTTGATGGTGTTCTTTGCCATACAGAAAATTTTTAGTTTGATGTAGTCCCATGAGTTCATTTTCGCTTTTGTTTCCCCTGCTCAAGGAGATGTGTTCAGGAAGAATTTGCTCATACTTATATTCACGAGTTTTTTGCCTATATTGTTTTCTAAGAGTTTTATGGTATCATGACTTACATTCAGGTCCTTGATCCATTTCGCGTTTACTTTTGTGTATAGGGTTACACAATAATCCAGTTTCATTTTCTTACATGTAGCTGTCCAGTTTTGCCAACAACAGCTATTGAACAGGCTGTCATTTCCCCACTGTATAACCGTGGCTCCTTTATCATATATTAATGGGCCATATATGGTTGGTTTTATATCAGGGCTCCCTAGTCTATTCCATTGGTCTATGGGTCTGTTCTTGGGTCAGTACCAAATAGTCTTGAATACTGTGGCTTTGTAGTAGAGCTTGACGTTGGAGAGCTTAATCCCCCAGCTTTATTCCTCCTTCTCCAGATTGCTTTGGCTATTTGGGGTCTTTTGTGGCTCCATATGAATTTTAGAATGATTTTCTCTAGTTCGTTGAAGAAGGCTCTTGGTATTTTGATAGGAATTGCATTGAATCTGTAGATTGCTTTAGTGAGGATGGCCATTTTTACAATATTAATTCTTCCTATCCATGTGCACGAGATGTGTTTCCATTTATTAGTATCTTCTTTAATTTCTCTCATGAGTGTCTTGTAGTTTTCAGAGTATAGGTCTTTCACTTCATTGGTTAGGTTTGTTCCTACATATTTTAATCTTTTGAATGCAACTGTGAATGGAATTGTTTTCCTGATTTCTCTCTGTACTAGTTCATTGTTAGTGTATAGAAATGCCACAGATTTCTGCATATTAATTTTGTATCCCACAACTTTGCTGAATTCAGATATTAGATCTAGTAGTTTTGGAGTGGATTCTTTAGGGTTTTTTATGTACAATATCATGTCATCTGCAAACAGGGACAGTTTAACTTCTTCCTTGCCAATCTGGATTCCTTTTATTTCTTTGTGTTGTCTGATTGCCATGCCTAAGACCTCCAGTACTATGTTGAATAGAAGTGGGCATCCTTGTCTTGTTCCTGAACTTAGAGAAAAAGCTTTCAGCTTCTCGCTGTTAAGTATAATGTTGGCTGTGGGTTTGTCACATATGGCCTTTTTTTCTGTTGAGGTACTTGCCCTCTATACCCATTTTGTTGAGAGTTTTTATCATTAATGGATGTTGAATTTTGTCAAATGCTTTTTCAGCATCTATGGAGATGATAATTTTTTTTGTCCTTTTTGTTGTTTCGGTGGATGGTGTTGATGGATATTTGAGTGTATTACCATCCTTGCATCCCCGGAAGAAATCCTACTTGATCTTGGTGGATGATCTTTTTGATGTATTTTTTATTTTGGTGTGCTAATATTTTTTTGAGTATTTTTTCATCTATGTTCATCAGGGATATTGGTCTGTAATTTTCTTTTTTTGTGGTGTCTTTGCCTGTTTTTGGTATTAGAGGGATGCTGGCTTCATAGAATGAGTTTGGCAATATTCCCTCTTCTTCTACTGTTTGGAAAACTTTAAGGAGGATGGGTATCAGTTCTTCTCTAAATGTTTGATAAAATTCAGTGGTGAAGCCATCTGGTCCAGGCGTTTTGTTCTTAGGTAGGTTTTTGATTACCAGTTCAATTTCGTTGCTGGTAATTGGTCTGTTCAGATTTTCTGTTTCTTTCTCGGTCAGCCTTGGAAGGTTGTATTTTTCTAGAAAGTGGTCCATTTCTTCTAGATTATCCAGTTTGTTAGCATATAGTTTTTAATAGTATTCTCTAATAATTCTTTGTATTTCTGCGGTATCCGTATTGATTTTTTCTTTCTCATTTCTGATTCTGTTTCTGTTAGTGGACTTTCTTTTTTTCTCTATAAGTCTGGCTAGGGGTTTATCTATTTTGTTTATTTTCTTGTAAAATCTTGCTTTCACTGATTCTTTCTCTTGTTTTATTCTTCTCTATTTTATTTATTTCTGCTCTAACTTTTATTATGTCCCTCCTTCTACTGACATTGGGTGTCATTTTCTTTTTCTTGTTTCGTTAATTGTGAGTTTAGACTGCTCATATGGGATTGTTATTTCCTGAGGTAGGCCTGTATTGCAATATACTTTCCTCTTAACACAGCTTTCGCTGCATCCCACAGATTTTGCGTTGTTGAATTATTGTTGTCATTTGTCTCCATATATTGCTTGATCTCTGTTTTTATTTGGTCATTGATCCATTTGGTTATTTAGGAGAATGTTGTGAAGCCTCCATGTGTTAGTGGTATTTTTCATTTTCTTTGCGTGATTTATTTCTAATTTCATACCTCTGTTGTCTGAGAAAGTGGTTGGTACTATTTCAATCTTTTTAAATTCACCGAGGCTCTTTTTGTGGCCTAATATATGATCTATTCTTGAAAATGTTCCATGTGCACTTGAGAAGAATGTGTATTCTGCTGCTTTTGGGTATAGTGTTCTGTAGATGTCAGTTAGGTCCATCTGTTCCATTGTGCTGTTTAGTGCCTCTGTCTTCTTACTTAGTTTCTGTCTGGTTGATCTATCCTTCAGAGTGAGTGGAGTGTTGAAGTCTCCTAGAACGAATGCATTGCATTCTATTTCTCCTTTTAATTCTGTTAGTATTTGTTTCACATATGTAGGTGCTCCTGTGCTGGGTGCATAGATATTTATAATGGTTTTATCTCCTTGTTGGATTGACCCTTTTATCATTATGTAATGTCCTTCTTTATCTCTTGTGACCTTCTTTGTTTTGAAGTCTATTTTATCTGATACAAGTACTGCAACTCCTGCTTTTTTCTCCCTATTAGTTGCATGAAGAATCTTTTTCCATCCCTTCACATTTAGTCTGTGTATGTCTTTGGGTTTAAAGTGAGTCTCTTGTAGGCAGCATATATATTGGTCTTGTTTTTTTATCCATTCAGTGACCCTGTGTCTTTTGATTGGTACATTTAGTCCATTTACATTTAGGGTGATTATTGATAGGTATGTACTTATTGGCATTGCTGGCTTTCGATTCATGGTTATCAAAGGTTCAAGGTTAACTTCCTTACTATCTAAAAGTCTAACAACTCACTTAATATGCTGTTACAAACAATCCAAAAGTCCTTTTTTTTTTCTTTCTCCTTTTTCTTCCGCCTCCATTTTTTATATATTAGGTATCATATTCTGTATTCTTTGTCTATCCCTTGATTTACTTTGGAGATAGTTATTTTAATTTTTGCATTTCCTTAGTAATCAGCTGGTCTACTTCTTTACTGTGGTTTTATTACCTCTGCTGATAGCTATTAAACCTTAGGAACACTTCCATCTGTAGCAGTTCCTCCAAAATACAATGTAGAGATGGTTTGTGGGAGGTAAATTCTGTCAGGTTTTGCTTATCTGGAGATTGTTTAATCCCTCCAAATTTAAATGATAATCTTGCCAGATAAAGTGTTCTTAGTTGGAGGCCCTTCTGCTTCATTGCATTAAATACATCATGCCACTCCCTTCTGGCCTGTAAGGTTTCTGTGAGTAGTATGATGATAGCCTGATAGGTTTTCCTTTGTATGTGATCTCATTTCTCTCTTCGGCTGCTTTTAATAGTCTGTCCTTTTCCTTGATCTTTGCCATTTCAATTATTGTATGTCTTGGTGTTGTCCTCCTTGGGTCCCTTGTGTTGGGAGATCTGTGCACCTCCATGGCCAGAGAGACTATCTCCTTCCCCAGATTGGGGAACTTTTCAGCAATTACCTCCTCAAAGACATTTTCTATCCCTTTTTCTCTCTCTTCATCTTCTGGTAGCCCTATAGTGTGAATATTGTTCCGTTTGGATTGGTCACACATGTCTCTCAATATTCTCTCATTCTTAGAGATCCTTTTTTCTCTCTGTGCCTCAGCTTCTTTGTATTCCTCTTGTCTAGTTTCTATTTCACTTATCTTCTGCTCCACCATATCCAATCTGCTTTTAATACTCTCCATTGTGCTCTTCAAGGATTGGATCCCCGACCGGAATTCATTCCTGAGTTCTTGAATATCTTTCTGTACCTCCATGAGCATGTTAATGATTTTTATTTTGAACTCTCTTTCAGGAAGAGTCATGAGGTCGATGTCATTTAAACCTTTCTCATGAGTTGTATTAATAATTACTCTGAACCGGGTTCCTTTGGCATTTCATATTTGTATATGGCGCCCTCTAGTGCCCATAAGCTCTACTCCCTGGAGCTGCTCAGCCCCTGAAGCAATGTCAGGGGTCACATGGGAGTGGTATTGGTGCCTGGGGGGAGGAAAGAGCTGTTTCCTGCTACCCGGCTGCTATGCCTGTCTCTGTTGCCTGAACCAGTGGGCGGAGCACACAGTTATAAGCGTGTATGCTTTGTGTTTGTAGTTGCTGTAGACAGCTCTTCCCTCTGGCTGGCCTAACACCAGGGTACAGTTTGCCCGTTTACGAGCCAAGTGGGGCTGGCCGGGAGAGAGTCGCAGTAGCCTGTGTATCACGGAGGGGGTCATTGGAGCTGTGTAGCCAGCCAGGGAGCTGGAGCAACTTAAGATGATCTATGGAGGATGATTACTTTTTCCTCCTTAAATGTGAGAGTCTATATGACAATGCTCCCAGCCTGCTGGCCAGAGTGCACCCTGACAATTTTGTCTACCTGTCCTCTCCCCTGAGCAGTATGCTCTGTGCAATCCTTGCCCCTTTAGAAGCCCTCTTGCTAAGAGCTTCCTTGTTAGGAAGTCTCTCAGAGTACCCACCTTTCTTTTGTCCCAGAGCAGCCGGATATGGATCCCTGTTTTCCAAAAGCGGCTGGAGTCTCAGTCTCTCCAGGAGTCCTGCCTGTCTTAGCTTTCCAACCCTGTAATCGCAAGAGTATCATGCAAGCGCCATGACATGTAGGTTCATGTTCCCAGAGCAGATCTCTGGAGTTAGGTATTCAGCAGTCCCCGGCCTCCACTCCCTCCCTGCTCCATTTCTCTTCCTCTCACTGGTGAGCTGCTGTGGGGGAAGGGCTTGGGTCCCACCGGGCCACAGCTTTTGTACGTTACCCTGTTCTGGGAGTTCTGCTGTTTTCTCCAGGTGTATGCAGTCTGGCGCAGCCCTCTTTCCTGTTGCTGTTTCAGGATTAGTTGTATTAATTATATTTTCATATTATATGCGGTTTTAGGAGAAGCCTGTGTCTCACCTCTCACGCCGTCATCTTTAGTCACTCTCTTGGATTTTTCATTTTCTTTGCATAATTTATATCTAGTTTCCTACGCTTGTGATCTGAGAAGCTGGTTGGTACAATTTCAATATTTTTGAATTCACTGAGACTCTTTTTGAAAATGTTCCATGTGCACTTGAGAAGAATGTATCCTGTTGCTTTTGGGTGGCAAGTTCTGTAGATGTCTGTTAGGTCCAGCTGTTCTGATGTGTTCTTCAATGTCTGTGTCCTTACTTATTTTCTGTCTGGTTGATCTATCCTTTGCAGTGAGTGGAGTGTTGAAGTCCCCTAGAATGAATGCATTGCATTCTATTTCCCCTTTTAATTCTGTTAGTATTTGTTTCACATATGTAGGTGTTCCTGTGTTGATTGCATAAGATATTTATAATGGTTTTATCTTCTTGTTGGATTGACCCCTTTATCATTATGTAATGTCAGTATTTGTCTCATGGCTTTCTTTGTTCTGAAGTCTATTTTGTCTGATACAAGTACTGCACTTGCTGCTGTTTTTTTCCCTATTAGTTGCATGAAATGTGTTTTTCCATCCCTTCACTTTTAGTCTGTGTATGTCTTTGGGTTTGAAGTGAGTCTCTTGTAGGCAGTATATAGATGGGTCTTGTTTTTTATCCATTCAGTCACGCTATGTCTTTTGATTGGTGCATTGAGACCATTCACATTTATGGTGATTATCCATAGGTATGTACTTACTGGCATTGCAGGCTTTAGATTCCTGTTTACCAAACGTTCAAGGGTAACTTCTAAGAGTCTAACTTAACTCACTTAGTATGCTATTGCAAACACAATCTAAAGGTTCTTTTTTTCCTCCTCCTTCATTCTTTATATATTAGGTATTATATTCTGTTCTCTTTGTCTATCCCTTGACTGACTTTTGGGGTAGTTGATTTAATTTTGCATTTACTTAGTAATTAACTGTTCTGCTCTCTTTATTGTGGTTTTATTACCTCTGGTGACAGCTATTTAGCATTAGGAACACCTGCATCTGTAGCAGTCCCTCCAAAATATACTGGAGAGACAGTCTGTAGGAGGTAAATTCTCTCAGATTTTGCTTATCTGAAAATTGTTTAATCCCTCCTTCAAATTTAAATAATAATCTTGCCAGGTAGGGAATTCTTGGTTCAAGGCCCTTCTGCTTCATTGTATTAAATACATCATGCCACTCCCTTCTGGCCTGTAAGGTTTCTGCTGAGAAGTCTGATGATAGCCTGATGAGTTTTTCTTTGTATGTGATCTTTTTCTCTCTCTCGCTGCTTTTAATTGTCCTTATCCTTGATCTTTGCCATTTTAATTACTATATGTCTTGGTATTGTCTTCCTTGGTTCCCTTGTGGCGGGAGATCTGTGCACCCCCATGGCCTGAGAGACTATCTCCTTCCCCATATTGGGGAAGTTTTCAGCATTACTTCCTCGTAGGCACTTTCTATCCCTTTTTCTCTCTTTTCTTCTTCTGGTACCCATATAATACGAGTATTGTTCTGTTTGGATTGGTCACACTGTTCTCTCAATATTCTTTCATTCCTAGAGACCCTTTTTTTCTCTCTGTTCATCAGCTTCTTTGTATTCCTCTTCTCTAATTTCTGTTTCATTTATCGTTTCCTCCACCATATCTAATCTGCTTTTAAAATCCTCCATTGTATTCTGTTATGATTGGATCTCCATCCTAAATTCGTTCCTGATTTCTTGAATGTTTTCCTGTAACTCTAGGACCATGTTTATGATTTTTATTTTGAAATCTCTTTCAGGAAGATTGATTAGTTCAGTCTCTCTTGATTCTTTTTCTGGTGTTTGTGGGATTTTGCTTTGAACCAGGTTCCTTTGACATTTCATATTTATATGTGGTGCCCTGTAGTGCCCGGAAGCTCTACTCTCTGGAGCTGCTCAGCCCCAGGAGCAATGTCGGGGGTGGCAGGGGAGCGGTGCTGGTGCCTGTGGGGAAGAAAGAACTGTTTCCTGCTTCCTGGCTGCTATGCCTGTCTCCACTGCCAGAACCAGTGAGCCAAACACACAGGTGTAAGCCTCTATGCTTTGCATTGGTAGCTGCTGTATGAGGGCTTCCTTCTGGTTGGCCTGACGCAAGGGCAGGGGTTGTGGGTTTGTGAGCCAGGTGCGGGCTGACCTGGTGCAGCAGGCTGCATATCACAGTGAGGGACGTTGGAGCTTCATAACCAGTCAGGGATGGAGCACCTGAAGATCCTGAAAATTCCCAACCTGTTGGGCATAGTGCACCTGGAAAGTTTTGTCTACCTGTCCTTTCTCCTGAGCAGTAAGCTCTGTGCCATCCTTGTCCCTTTAGCAGCCCTCTCACTGTTAGGAAGTCTCTCAGAGTGCCCTCCCGGGACAGCCAGATATGGATCCCTGTTTTCCACAAGCAGCTGGAATCTCAATCTTTCCAGGTATTCTGCCTGTCTTAGCTTTCCAACCCCACTAATTACCAGAGCACCATGCAATGTAGGTTCGTGCTCCCAGAGCAGATCTCTAGGGCTCGGTGTTCAGCAGTCCCAGGCCTCAACTCCCTCCCGACTCCGTTTCTCTTCCTCCCCCCTCCCAGTGTGCTGGGTGGGGGAAGGGCTTGGGTCCTGCTGGGTCATAGCTTTGGTATGTTACCCTGTTCCTTGAGGTCTGTTCTTTTCTCCAGATGTGTGCAGTCTGGTGCATCCTGCTTTCCTGTTGCTCTTTCAGGATTAGTTGTATTAATTATATTTTCCTATTGTATTTAGTTTTAGGAGGAGGTCTCTGTCTCACCTCTCATGCTCCCATCTTTAATTGAGGTATGACCGGTCATGTGGTTTTTATCCTTTTATTAATGTGGTGCGTGATGATTGATTGACAAATATTGTGCCATCCTTGCATCCCTGGAAAAAATCCCATGGTCATGATGGATGATCAATTTGATGTTATTTTGTTCGGTTTGTTAATATTTTGTTGAGGATTTTTGCTTTTGTGTTCATTGGGGATAATGGTCTATAATTTTCCTTTTTTTGTTGTCTTTATCTGGTTTTGGTATTAGAGTGATGCTGGGCTCATGGAATTTGGAAGTATTCTCCTTCTACTTTTTGGAATACTTTAAGAAATATGGCTATTTGTTCTTTAAATGTTTGGTAGAATCAGCTGTGAAGCCTTCTCTATCTGGAATTTGTGTGGGAGTTTTTTGATTACCAGTTTGATTTCATGCTGGAAATTGGTCTGTTCATTTTCTGTTACTTCCTGGGTCATCTTGAAAGATTGTACTTTTCTATGAATCTGTCCGTTTCTTCTAAGTTGTCCCACTTACATGTATATACTTTTTCATTGTATTCTCTAATTATGTATTTTTGTGGTGTCCATTCTGACTATTCCTTCTCCTTTTCTGATTTTGTTTATTTGTGTGTCCTCTCTCCTTTTTTCTTGGTAAATCTAGATAGGGTTTTATCTATTTAATTTATCATCTCAACAAACCAGCTCTTGGTTTCATTGATCTTTTCTATTGTTTTATTCCTCTCTATTTTATTTATTTCTGCTCTGATCTTTATTATGTCCCTCCTTCTACTAACTTTGGTTTTCATTTGTTCTTCTTTTTCTCATTTCTTCAAATGTACATTTAGGCCAATTTTGGGGGACAGTTCGTGTTTCTTGAGGTAGCCCTGTATTGCTATCAACTTCCCTTTTAAAACCACTTTTATGGTATCCCACAAATTTTGAACTGTGGTATTTTTGTTTTCATTTGTCTCCATGTATTGCTTGATTTCTATTTTAATTTATTCATTGTTCCACTGATTATTTAGAAGCATGTTTAGCCTTCATGTGTTTGTAGGCTTTTTAACTTTCTTGGTGTAATTTCTAGTTTCATACCATTGTGGTCTAAGAAGCTGCTTGATACAACTTCAGTCTTTTAAATTTATTGAGGCTCTTTTTGTGGCCTAGTATGTGATGTGTTCTGGAGAACATTCCATGTACACTTGAAAAAAATGTGTATCCTTCTATTTTGGTTGGAGTGTTTGGTAGATATCTGTTAAGTCCATCTGACCTAATGTATTATTCAATGCCTCTGTTTCCTTATTTATTTTCTGTCTGGTTGGTCTATTAATGTGAATGGTGTATTAAAGTCTCCTAAAATGAAGGTGTTGCAATCTATTCCCCCCTTTATTAGTATTTGTTTTACACATTTAGGTGCTCCTATGTTGGGTGCATAGGTATTTATAATGGTTATATCCTACTGTTGGACTGATCCTTTTATCATTATATAATGTCTTTCTTTGTCTCTTCTTACTTTGTTTGAAGTCTGTTGTGTCTGATACAAGTACTGCTATTCCTGCCTTTATCTCCATATTATTTGCATGAAATATCTTTTTCCATCCGTTAACTTTCAGTCTATGTCTGTCTTTAGGTCTGAAATGAGTCTCTTGTAGGCAGCGTATAGATGGGTCTTGATTCTTGATCATTCTGCCACCCTGTTGCATTCTGATTGTTGCCTTCAGTCCACTTACATTTAAGGTAGTTATCGATAGGTGTGTACTTATTGTCATTTGGTTAATTTATTTTCTGGTTGTTTTGTAGTTCCTTTTTGATCCTTTCTTCCTCTCTTATTCTCCTCTCTTGTTTTTTGATGGTTTTCTTTAGTGTTGTGATTCAATTTCTTGTTTTTTAAATATTTTGTGTACACAGTCTGAAAGTACTTTTCTTTTCTTCTTCCTCCTCCACCCCTTATGTATTAGATGTCATGATCAGCATTTTTTGTGTATCCCTTGAGTGATTTGTGTATAGTTGGTTTTACTACTTTTTTTTTAAACTTCAACCTAAATAAAGAGATATGTCACATTCACGTATTAGAAGGCTTTATATTAAAGTGTCAAATTTCTCCATATTGACCTACTAACTTAATGCAAACTCAGTTAATATCCTAGTTTTTGGAGAAATTGACAAGCTCATTCTAAGTCCTATGTGAAAATGCAAAGGGCCTGGAATAGCCAAAACAACTTTGAATAAACAAAGATGGAAAATTTCTGTTACCTTATTTAAAGACTACAATAAAGATTATGAAACAAAATTGTTTTGGCTCTTACCGGTTTTATATAGTTAAACATATACTTACCATGTGACTCATCAAATCTCCTCTTGGGTATTTACTCAAGAGAAATGAAACCATGTGTTCATGCTAAGATTCATACTCAAATGTTCATAACAGCTTTGTTCATAATACCAAGAGCTGAAAACAATCCTGAAGTCAATTTATTGATGAAAGGATAAACTGTAGTATATCATATAATGGAATATACTCAGTGATAAAAGTAATCAACTACTGATACATGCAATAACGTGGGTGAATCTCAAGAACATAATGCTAAATTAAAGAAGTCAGGCAAAACAATAACATTCTATTTACATGAAATTCATTTAGAACAGCTAAAACTAAGTTATTGAGACAGAAAGCTCAGGTTGAGCTAGGACTGGGGAGTTAATTACGAATGGGCATGAGGGAGTTTTTGGGGTGACAAGTGTTCTGTGTTTTTATTAGAGTGGTGATATACAGTAGTATCCATTTGTCAAAACCTGTGTAACTGTACACTTAAAATTGGTGCATTTTATTGTAAGTAAATCATATATCAAAGTTGAAAAAAAAACTTCATACTTGCTTGGTATTAGTCTGGTATCTATAATGTGGGTTTATTTTCACTGATGAAAAATATTTAGGGTTAAGAACATTTCCATCTACAGAAGTTTGTTTAACATATCCTGTAAGGCTGGTCTAGTGGTGAATTCTTTTAACTTCCATTAATCTGTGAAAGTTTTAATCTCTCCTTCAATTCTGAATGATAACTTTGTTGGGTAGAGGATTCTTGTTTGAAGATCCTTCTGTTTCAGTACATTAAATATTTCATGCCTCTCCCTTCTGGCCTGTAGGGCTTCTGCTGAGAAATCTGCTGATATCCTTACGGGTTTGCCCTTATGAGTAATCATTTTTTCTCTCTCCATCTACTTTCAGTATCCTGTCCTTATCCTTAATCTTTGTCATTTTAATTGTTATTTGTCTTGGTGTTGTTTTCCTGGAGTTCCTTTGGTTAGGGGCTCTCCTTGCTTCCTGGTGTCTATTTCTTTCCCCAGATTGGGACAGTTTTCACATTATGTCTTCCAGGAGACTTTCTACCCCTTCATCTCTCTCTTCTCATTCTTGTACCCCATTATATGAATATAGTTTTGTCTGGAGTTGTCACACAGCTCTCTTAATATTCTTTCATTACTGGCGATTCTTTTTTCTTTCTTTTTCTCAGCTTTGTTGTTTTCCTGTCGTCTAATTTCCATCTCATTGATTGTCTCCTCTATTTGCAGCAATCTTTATTCATTCCCTCCATTGTATTTTTCATTTCAGTTACTGTATATTCTTCAGCTCTAAGTGGCTTTTTTTCAGTTCTTCCATCTCTTTGTTGAAGTCCTCCCTGAGATCATCAATACTTTTCCACAGATCAGTGAACATATTTATGACTGTTACTTTGAAATCTTTATCAAAAAGATTGGTGATCTCCATTTCATTTAGCTCTCTTTCTGGTGTCTTATCCTGTTTTTTTGTTTGGAATATATTCCTCTGCCTCCTCATTTTGTCAGGTTTCTGTGTTTCTTCCTTTATATTAGATGGATCTGGTATGCTTCCCAATACAAAGAGTAATGGCTTTATGAGAAAGGCATCCTGTGGTGCCCAGAACGTCACAACTCTTTACTCACCAGTGCCTGGTTCTCCTTTGCAGTGGAACCCCAGTGCTGTTGGTGGGCTCTAGGCAGGCCTCCTTTCTGTCTGTCTGCCGGCAATTGTCTATCTCAGTGCACTGCAGATAGCAGTTTGCCTCAGCTGGCCCTTTGCTAGCATGGCTTCTGCGGGGATAGTTGTAAGCTGGGCTGCCCTCTGTCTGCCCTGCAGTGATGGCAGTACTGCTGGGCTAACTGGGCAGGGAGGATGCTGTGGCAGCGTGGTGGGCAAGTGGGCAATATGGGGCTGGGCTGCCTGCGAGGAGGAAGGAGCACTGGACCTGGCTTTCACAGGGACCTTCCCATTTGGTCCAAGATATGTCAGGGAAAACTGTGAAAGCCTCCCTGTGCCTATCAGGTAGTTGCCAGGTAGTAAAATCTGACGTTGGCTGAGCTGGCAGGCAGGCAGGTGTGCAGGGAACTGCCTCAGGGCTGAGCTGCCAGTGAGGAGAATGGAGTGTTTGGGGCTCTTGTGAGTGCCCTGTAGGGCCATGGGAGGGCCGGGGAAGTGTCATCCACCTGCTCTTTCTGTGAAGAGAGCTCCCTCCAACCCTCCCCTCGCTGGCACCCTTCCCACTGCTGGAAAATCTTTCAAACTGCCATCTCTGTGTTGGGTCTCCGTGGAACTGGTGGAGCTTGCCTGTCCTCCACAAGCAGCAGGAGTCTCGGCCTTTCAGAGGGCTCCAACTGTGCCTGGGGTCCAGCCCTGCTAATCTCCAAAGCCAGTGCAGTGTGGGCTTGTGCGCCCAGAGCAGATCTCCAGGGCCACATGTGCATAGTTCCTGAGTGCTTATCCCCTCCCTGCTCCTTTGTCTCCCTCACGCTTGTGGGCTGGGATGGGTGAGAGCTAGGGTCCTGATCGAACCATGGCTCTGCCACGTCACCCTTCCCTGTGTGGGCTTCTCTTCTTCCCCAGGGTAGCTGGTCGGTCCTGCAGTCTTCAGGTCCTTTTCAGGGTTAGCTGTATGTTCTGTAGTTTCTTCCTTGGAGTGTGTGTGGGAGGAGGTTTCTGCCTTGCCTTCCTACTCTGCCATCTTTCCCCTTCCCAACTTTATATATTTAACTTTATACTAATGATTCATTTTACGGACTTGTCTGAAACACTTTACCACCCTCGTTTAAGAATTTAAGGCAAGAATACCACTTAAAACTTATAACATCTTAGGGAGTAAACATAATTTGAACAATAATCTTGTGTTTAAAAATTTTTTTTATCTTTTGACCACAAAATATTTGTTGTATATTTGGAATATATTTAAACACAAAGAAAGATAACATCATCTCTGATTTCTCCAGAGAAATCAATTTTGGTGTGTATGAATCCTTTTTTCTGTAATATTTTATTTTAAAATATTGTAATCTATAACACATATTATTTTATAGCATAGCTAAACCTTATAGGGTACATCTGTTTCTTGTGGGGTGTTTTGTTTGTTTTAGTTTTTTTTTAACTTGGGAATAAGTGCATAATTTAGCTTTTTGTTAGCATCCTCCCTCAGGATGCCTCATTTGAGGGATATATAGGCATGTATAGGGAAGGAAAAGCATTGGGTTACCTTCCTTAAGATACTTAATCACTGCAGAATACTCACCAGAGTATGAAAACTCTTCCCTATTAGCAGTGTCTCCTTAGTACGTTAATAGAATAACTTCACATATTACTATTTTAAGCATCTGAATATGTCTTTCAACCTCTGGAGAGGTGATTTAAATGAAATGTGGTTGAACTGTATTTATATTTCTATTCCTTTCAGGTGAAATTCATAAAATTAGAAAAAACTTTATATTTCTACTTCATGTTTAAGCAAATTGAGATGTTATAAGACATCAAAACTGTCATAACTAATAGCACTATTCTTTTATTTCTGAATCATTTTCAGCCACAGGGTTCTTAAGTCTGATGTAGATTTCATAACAGATTAAATGCTAATTTTTGGTCATTCCAACTGCTTTAGCTTTTTGGATTAGTAGTATATACATTTTATAATTTTGTGATAGAGGGTCAAATTCTAAGTCTATGAAGTTGATAGAATCATGATACCTTAATATGATTTTCTTTATACTAGCAAAGGTGCAACTGCCTCCAGGAAAATGGAGTAATTAAACATCATACTACAATAATCTTAATTACTACATGATGGTGGTAATTTTGAGTTAATTAGAAAATTTTTGTGGTATTTACATTGTGCTGTCTTGGTAAAGATATGCCCACATATGCCACATGCCCAAGTTCAGGACTCTGATCTGTTCTGTACAGCATATAGCACATCATGAGTTTTATTTATTTATTTATTTATTATTTTTGCCTATGTTTTTTTTATTCAGGTATTATTGATATACACTCTTATGAAGGTTTCACATGAAAAAACAATGTGGACACTACATTTACCCATATTATCAAGTCCCCACCCATGCCCCATGCAGTCACTGCCCATCAGTGTAATAAGATGCCACAGAGTCACTAAGCACATCATGAGTTTTAATACCTCCACAAAACCTGAGAGAATATTTTTTGAATTCTGAGGATATCCTGTTGATTTTACCAGCTAGCTGCCCAAGATGAGCATAGTCAAATGAACACATATTTTGTGCCTTAGCAGTCTATAGCCCAAGGATTCACACTCTGTGAGCTCCCTGAGGACAAAAGGTCCCAGTTGGTGTCCAGGTTCTGCTTCTCAGTGGTTTAACCAGACAAATCTAGACAGGGGGACTTTGGAGTACAAATTTCTCTTGGAAGTACTTTTTGTGTTTGAAGCATTTCAAAAACAGATGCTGGTGTACATTTATGAGACAAGATAAAATCAGAAGGAAATAATGTTGGAGAAGTTTAGCCATTGAAGGACCAAGGCCGATGTGAATCTGGGTTGAATCCTAACTGTGCTGCTCTGTAACTTTGGGAAGTCATTTCACCTCCAAGCCTCATTCCACATCTAAGAATGGATCGTGATCTCTTCCTTACAAGAGTATTGTGAAGATTAAGTGAAATGATGTATGTGAAGCTGCCTAACACAGTGTCTACAGCACAGTAGGTCCTTAATCATTGCTAGTTTCTTCGTGCTCTTTATTTGCTCACAGGATTGTGTTGCTAGGAGTAATTACTTGCATGATGAACATTATTGCCCTTATTCTTGTGCATTCAGAAATCCCCCATAGCTTCTTCATTACACCTTGAATATAAAATTACAGAATTTGACAGAACAGATTTCTAGGAAACCAAGGCCCAGAAAGGTATGTGGTACATCACACTGATGGATTAAAAGCAGATCTGGAACTAAAACACAGGCCTTAAGACTCAGTGCTTTCCACCGTGCCAGTAGGTGATGCTTTCTTGCTTTTATGATGGGTTTGGACGTTATATGATCTGTTTTTATATTGACTCTTAAATTACAAGTCTGGAGAAATATCTCATAAAATAAAGCTTCAAGTAATTAAGCAATGTGTAAATTCAGTTCATGCAATAAGCCATCATTATGAAAGTTAGCTTGATTTTTCAGTAGATTACCAAACTGTTGGGGCACAGTTGCCTATAACTAGTGACTTCAGAATAATTGTACTGCTGTCAGGAAATTGTGTGATTTTGAATGGTAATATCTCTGTGTTGTAATTTTAAATGTGAATCTTATCTTTTTGGCTAATTCTTTTCTCCTATTTATTTAAAACTTAATTCTGTATTGCATACAATATTAAATTTTGAGCTAACTTTGATATGGTTCATATTCTCAGAAATTACGGTTCTGGATTTTCTTGGAATTCATCTACCTGCCTACAGACATTTATACTGTTTTCAGTTGTGACTCCTTTTTCTGTTTCATAAGAAGCACAAGGCAAACCACTTGGGAGGGGTATCTTTTTGGTTACTTCTAAAAGCATTTAAGACAGTCTTCTTACCATATAAAGAACACCTATAAATCAGGAACAGAGCAAAGAAAAACAGTTCAGTAGAAAAAATAGGAGCTTTATGTAAAAGGATAAACTCACCTCGTAAACTCTCGAGACCAGAGGGAGAGGAGTGCACACGCTGGCTCTGGACTGCATGGCTGCAGGTCTTGACTCTGTCACTTACTAGTTTGAGCAAATTCTTAATATCTCTGTCTCCATTTCCTTATCTGTTAAGTGAGGATTAAATGAATTAATAAATGCAAAATACTTGGAACAGTGCTTGGCACACAGATGATCAAGAAGCATCAGTTGTTACTATTGCTGTCATTTTGATTATTTTTAAAATGATGCCCAACCTCACTCATCATAAGAGAAATGTAAGTTCAAACAAAACCAAGATACCATGATGATATACTGTGGTAAGGGTGTGGGTGCATGGATGCTGCCAAACACTGATGGTTATTTTATATTTTGTTGCTACTTTAGTAGTTTGAAATAGCTATTAAAGGTAAAATAACCCTGCCATTTGGATGTCTCTCAGTAGAAACAGGCCAGTTGTTAAATCAATGTAATGGAATGCTGTATGGTACCACTGAAAAGAAATGAAGTCTGCCTCTACTAATATAGACTATTTTTCCAAGATATACAGTTAAATAAGGGAAAAAAGGCTTCTATGTACATAAATGCTTATTAAGTATACATTTATGTCTGGAAAGAGAAACAACTGTTAACTGTTAATGGTGGTTGCCTTTGGGGACCAGGGTCAGGGGTGTTGGTAGGGAGACTTACTTTCCTATACCCCTTTGTACCATTTGAAACAAAAATACTTTAACATGTTTATGTATTGTTTTTTACCCTCCCCCAGATCCTTAACCTCTTCTCACCAACACATACACACACACACACACACAATGCAAGCACACTTCTCAGAATGTTCAAATGTTATTCCAGGAGTCTGGCTGTGCAGTGATAGGAAATAGGCTGTTCTGATGGTGTTTGGGCTCATTAAATAGTGTTATGCTGGAGGCATAGTGGCGCCTGATCCTTGTCATCCCAGTTAGTGCTTATGGGGAAGTCTCCATGGCTGGTGGAAGCTGAGGCCTTGGCTAAGTGTGCCCAAGCCTCAAGGCCATCTCTAAACAGGTTCTGTCAAAGGTGGTGGGGCCAGAAAGACCTTTGGTCTCGATCTTGCCTCTCTCGGCTATTTTTAGAGGTCTAAGGAAGAGGGTGAGTAGGAAGGAACTTCAGGAGTTCCATACCTCCTTAGGAAACCCTGGTTGTGTCAACTGTTTAGTTCTATTTCCATTTCCGTAGATGAGAGCCAGGAAACTCACTTGGCACAATAGAGCTTTGTGTTTATACAGCCCCTTGAATTTCTAGAAATACTTTTTAGCTCTAGAAGAATGGAGCCATGACCAGGATTCTTTGTGTAAAACTCCTTAAACAGATCAGGTTTAGAGTTTTATGGAAATTTATACCTATCTCTGCTTTTTATAGGGTACTGTTTAAGCTAACTTACTCTCATGATATGATTATCAGCTCTAACACAAAAATTAGGGTAAATTGTCTTGCCTTTGTTCATATGATAACTTTTCTCAATGTGAAATGAAATATGATTTGTATGTATATAGAAAATGTCATATATATAAGAACCAGAATATTATTATTTCTTTTATGATTTCATCCAGCAAATCTTAGGATAGTGCTTCATAATATTCTTAATACTTTTGCCACTCTAGACCATCTGAGGGGTGTCCTATTCCTATAATTAAACAGAGGCTCAGTGTGGCAGTGATTTTTTTTATAAGGGGTGGTGGTCTTTCAGTGTTAGGGGATGACAGCAGGAGATTGGTGAGGTAGAAGTAATGGTTCTGATCCTTAGCGCTCTCTCTCTCTCTCTCACACACACACACACTCTCTCTCTCTCTCTGTCTTTCTCTTCCTCTTACTCCCTCTCCTTCCCTTCCACACCCTCCACCCCTGTCTCCTAGTTGAGAATTAACTGTCTTAGACAAACTAGTACTGTAACCTTTAACTTTATCTCAGTACCCTGAAGAAAAAATACCTGATGAGAGACCCTGGTTTCATCTAGTTAGCATGTCTTCTCTCCTCTCTCTGCTGTCTGGTTGCGTATAAGTGTGTGTGTAACAGAGAAGCATAGCCTTACAAGCAGGCAAGACAAACAATTGGTTCCAGCAAGTTGTTCCTCCCATTACAGGAAAAGGCCCAGGTCTGAAGGTAGAGAAATGATTGGACACATTGCTGGGTAAAGTGAGCCTTCCATTTAACGAAAGGTAGGTAGTTTATTCTGGAAGTAGTTTTTGTTTCCTTTTATTAACAGTATAGCCTTTCTTTTAGCTAAGTGGTTATTTATTTGTCTTGGAATCCTTTTTGTTTGTTACAGCAGAGATGTTGGCTTATTAATAAGAATTACTTGAAGCCAGAGTCATGGTGGATGTAGGGAAGTGGCCAATCTTCACTCTGCTTTCACCTCAAGAAATTGCATGTATTCGGAAAGCCTGTGTCTTTGGTACCTCTGCCAACGAAGCGCTCTATGTCACTGACAGTGATGAGGTAAGCATCTCCTAAGACCCGGTGGGTGCTTTCAGGTGGTGAGTTTTACAGTGTACATTTTGAAGATTGAGAAAAGGTTGCAGCCAGCATGATCGTCCCAAAATGTAAATTTAATCCTATTAATCTGTGTTTTGAATATTTCAGTGGAAGATGCATTCTACTTTTCCTGGCACTTTATCCCTTTGGCAGGCCTTACCTTTCCTTCAGGCTTCTCTCCTACTGCTTTCCCAGATTGTCTAGCCCAGTTCACCTACTAGGCTTCTGAAAAGTGGGGGGGATAAAGAGAATCTCAAATTCAAGAAGACTGTACCTTTGATGTAATTTCTCTCTTTTTTCAGTTTCTTGATTTAATATCTTACTATCCTATACTACTCTTTGAATTTTATAGGTTAGCCAGATATTCTAAAACTTAAGCAATATCAACAGGGGTTGAATTTTTCTTATTAACCTGATTAGTCTCTTCCTAGCTGCTGAACTGTCGAACTGAATCTGAGTGTGTCTTATTTTCAGAGCAGAAAAGGGAGACTTTGTGTAACACTGGCCAAGCAACTGAGAAAAAAAACTGTTTTCTAGGTCTTTGTATTTGGACTGAACTATAGTAACTGTCTAGGAACTGGAGATAACCAGAGTACACTGGTACCCAAAAAGTTGGAAGCCTTGTGTGGAAAGAAGATTAAAAGCCTTAGTTATGGGAGTGGACCACATGTTCTTCTCAGCACTGAAGGTAAAGAGGGAACAAAGCCAGCTTATGGGAAATCAAGCCAGTTAATTCTAAGCTAAGGGGAGGTAGGGCTGCATCAAATAATTAATTTCAAGTGGTTTGTTCCTTACTTTCTGAGGGGAAGTAAACAAAGCTAGTAAAAGTTAAAAACCTCAGGCTAACTCTGAAACAGCTGTAGTGTGACCTACAAATTAAGCAGACTTGGGAGGTTCGGGTTACTCATGTGAAGCAGCGGAAGGTTGGGTGGGGCAAGCAGAGTCAACCTTCAGCCTAATTTCTCAATGGATTTATGGTAGCAAGGCAACTTCCAGGTTTTACTTAATACATTTTTATAACCACAGATAATGATGGTTTTCCTTTCTTTGTGTAGTACCTGAATCTGATATTTAAGAAATCTTAGTTTGTTCCCTGGCATTCATGTGGGTGCCATGTGGAAAGAAAGTGGGATAGATTGTTCTCCTTTTTCTCTCTGCCTCCCCAAGATCACTGGGGAAGGACACTATACATTCTTTCTTGGCAATTTATCTGTATTGTGGGGCAACCAGAACTCTCTGAAAATATTGTTTATGACCTAAGCTCTTTCCCTTATATTTTAGGCACATTAGATGTTGCTGTCTTCCTAGCAGATGTCCTAGGTTCTGTGTTGGGTAATCATATATGGTGGCATTTGGGACACAGTGTGCATCTCTGCCTTTTTGTCTCCACACTGGGGAGTCACAGCTCCCTTGGTTGTTGCCAGAGGTGTTACTATTGAGCTTTTGATCTTTTTTGGGGGGAGGGGGTATCATTGATACACAATTACAATGGACAACATTGTGGTTACTAGATTCCCAACATTATCAAGTCCCCAAGACATACCCCATTACAGGCACTGTCCATCAGCATAGTAAGATGCTATAGAATCACTACTTTTCTTCTCTGTGCTATACTGCCTTCCTAGGGTCCCCCCCACTCTACATTATGTGTGCTAATCGTAATGTCCCTTATTCCCCTTCTCCCTCCCTTCCCACCCAACCCACCCAGTCCCTTTCTCTTTGGCAACTGTTAGTCCATTCTTGGGTTCTGTGAGTCTGCAGCACTTTTGTACCTTTGGTTTTTTCTTTGTTCTTATGCTCAACATATGAGTGAAATCATTTGATACTTGTCTTTCTCTGCCTGGCTTATTTCACTGAGCATAATACCCTCTAGCCATCCATGTTGTTGCAAATGGTAGGATTTGTTTTCTTCTTATGGCTGAATAATACTCTATTGTGTATATGTGCCACATCTTCTTTATCTATTCATCTACTGATAGACACTTAGGTTGCTTCCATTTCTTGGCTATTGTAAATAGTGCTGTGATAAACATAGGGGTGCATATGTCTTTTTGAGACTGGGAAACTGCATTCTTAGGGTAAATTCCTAGGAGTGGAATTCCTGGGTCAAGTGGTATTTCTATTTTTAGTTTTCTGAGGACCCTCCATACTGCTTTCCACAATCGTTGAATTAATTTGCATTCCCACCAGCAGTGTAGGAGGGTTCCCTTTTCTCCACATCCTCGCCAACATTTGTTGTTGTTTGTGTTTTGGATGTTGGCCATCCTCACTGGTGTGAGGTGATATCTCATTGTGGTTTTAATTTGCATTTCTCTGATGATTAGCGATGTGGAGCATCTTTTCATGTGCCTGTTGGCCATCTGAACTTCTTCTTTGGAAAACTGTCTGTTTAGCACCTCTGCCCATTTTTTAATTGGCTTATTTGCTTTTTGTTTGTGGAGGTGTGTGAGCTCTTAATATACTTTGGATGGATGTCATTTATGAATACATTCTCCCATACTGTAGGATGTCTTTATTGTTCTATTGATGGTATCCTTTGCTGTACAGAAGCTTTTTAGTTTAATATAGTCCCACTTGTTCATTTTTGCTTTTCTTTCCCTTGCCCAGGGAGATATGTTCATGAGGAAGTTGCTCATATTTATGTCCAAGAGATTTTTGCCTATGTTTTTTTCTAAGAATTTTTGGTTTCATGACTTACATTCAGGTCTTTGATCCATTTGGAGTTTACTTCTGTGTATGGGGTTTCACACTAATCCAGTTTCATTCTCTTACATGTAGCTGTCCAGTTTTGCCAACACCAGCTGTTGAAGAGACTGTCATTTCCCCATTGTATAACCATGGCTCCTTTATCTTATATTAATTGACCATATATGCTTCAGTTTATATCTGGGCTTTCTATTCTGTTCCGTTGGTCAAAGGGTCTGTTCTTGTGCCAGTACCAAATTGTCTTCATTACTGCGGCTTTATAGTAGATCTTGAAGTCAGGGAGCGTAATTTCCCCCACTTTATTCTTCCTTTTCAGGATTGCTTTGGCTATTTGTGATCTTTTGTGGTTCCATATGAATTTTAGAGCTATTTGCTCTAGTTCATTGAAAATGCTATTGGTATTTTCATAGGGAATGCGTTGAATCTGTAGATTGCTTTAGGCAGTATGGCCATTTTGACAATATTAATTCTTCCTATCAATGAGCATGGGATGTGTTTCCATTTATTTACCAATAATTTCTCTCATGAGTGTCTTGTAGTTTTCAGAGTAAAAGTCTTTCGCTTCCTTGGTTAGGTTTATTCCTAGGTGTTTTATTCTTTTTGATGCAATTGTGAATGGAGTTGTTTTCCTGACTTATCTTTCTGCTAGTTAATCATTAGTGTATAGAAACGCAACAGATATCTGTGTATTAATTTTGTATCCTGCAATTTTGCTGAATTCAGATATTAGATGTAGTAGTTTGGAGTAGATTCTTCAGAGTTTTTTATGTACAATATCATGTCATCTGCAAACAGGGACAGATTAACTTCTTCCTTACCAATCTGGATGCCTTTTATTTCTTTGTGTTGTCTGATTGCCATGGCTACGACCTCCAGTACAAGTTGAGTAGAAGTGGGGAGAGTGGGCATCCTTGTCTTGTTCCCGATCTTAAAGGAAAGCTTTCAGCTTCTCCCTGTTAAGAATAATGTTGGCTGTGGGTTTGTCCTATATGGCCTTTATTATGTTGAGATACTTGCCCTTTGTACTCATTTTGTTGAGAGTTTTTATCATGAATGGATGTTGAATACTGTCGAATGCTTTTTAAGCATCTATGGATTTGATCATGTGGTTTTTGTCCTTCTTTTTGTTGATGTGGTGGATGACGTTGATGGATTTCCGAATGTTGTACCATCCTTGCATCCCTGGGATGAATCCTACTTGATCATGATGGATGATTTTTTGATGTATTTTTGAATTTGGTTTGCTAATATTTTGTTGAGTATTTTTGCGTCTATGTTCATCAGGGATACTGGTTTTTAATTTTCTTTTTTGTGGTGTTTTTGCCTGGTTTTGGTATTAGAGTGATGTTGGCCTCATAGAATGAGTTTGGGAGTATTCCATCCTTTTCTACTTTTTGGAAAACTTTAAGGAGGATGGGTATTAGGTCTTCACTAAATGTTTGATAAAATTTAGCAGTGAAACCATCTGGTCCATACATTTTGTTCTTAGGTAGTTTTTTGATTACCAGTTCAATTTCTTTGCTGTTAATTGGTCTATTCAGATTTTCTGTTTCTTCCTGGGTCAGCCTTGGAAGGTTGTATTTTTCTAGAAAGCTGTCCATTTCTTCTAGGTTATCCAGTTTGTTACCGCATAATTTTTCATAGTATTTTCATAATTCTTTGTATTTCTGTGATGTCTATAGTGATTTTTCCTTTTTAATTTCTCATTCTGTTAATGTGTGTAGATTCTCTTTTTTTCTTGATAAGTCTGCCTAGGGGTTTATCTATTTTGTTTGTTTTCTCAAAGAACCAGCTCTTGCTTTCATTGATTCTTTCTATTGTTTTATTCTTCTCAATTTTATTTATTTCTGCTTTAATCTTTATTATGTCCCTCCTTCTACTGACTTTGGGCCTCATTTGTTCTTTCTTTTCTAGTTACATTAACTGTGAGTTTAGACTGCTCATTAGGGATTGTTCTTTCCTGAGGTCGGCCTGTGTTGGAATATATTTCCCTCTTATCATGGCCTTTGCCTTGTCCCACAGATTTTGCGTGTTGAATTATTGGTGCCATTTGTCTCCATATATTGTTTGATCTCTGTTTTTATTTGGTCATTGATCCATTGATTATTTAGGAGCATGTTATAAAGCCTATGTGTGTTTGTGGGCTTTTTCATTTTCTTTGAGTAATTTATTTCTAGTTTCATTCCTTTGTGATCTGAGAAGCTGGTTGGTACAATTTCAATCTTTTTGAATTTAGTGAGGCTCTTTTCGTGGTCTAGTATATGGTCTATTCTTAAAAATGTTCCAGGTGCACTTGAGAAGAATGTGTATCTTGTTGCTTTTGGATGGAGTGTTCTGTAGATGTCTGTTAGATCCATCTGTTCTAATATGTTGTTCAGTGCCTCTGTCTCTTTATTTATTTTCTGTCTGGTTGATCTTTCCTTTGGAGTGAGTGGTGTGTTGAAGTCTCCCAAAATGAATGCGTTGCATTCTGTTTCCCCCTTTAATTCTGTTAGTATTTGTTTCACATATGTAGGTGATCCTGTGTTGGGTGCATAGATGTTTATAATAGTTATATCCTCTTGTTGGAGTGACCCCTTTATCATTATGTAGTGTCCTTTTTATCTCTTGTGACTTTCTTTGTTTTGAAGTCTGTTTTGTCTGATACAGGTACTACAACTCCTGCTTTTTTCTCCCTATTCATTGCCTGAAATATCTTTTTCCATCCCTTTACTTTGAGTCTGTGTATGTCTTTTGGTTTGAAGTGAGTCTCTTATAGGCAGGTATAGATGGATCTTGGTTTTTTATCCATTCATTTACTCAACGTCTTTTGATTGGTGCATTCAGACCATTTACATTTACGTGATTATCAATAGGTATGTACTTATTCCCATTGCAGTCTTTAGATTTGTAGCCACCAAAGGTTCAAGGGTAATTCCCTTACTATCTAACAGTCTAATTTAACTCGCTTTGTACACTATTACAAACACCACCTAAGGATTCTTTTTTTTCTCTTCCTTTTCCTTTTTCTTCCTCCTCCATTCTTTGTATGTTATGAATCATATTCTGTACTCTTTGTCTACCCCTTGAGTGACATCTGTTTAGCCTTAGGAATACTTCCATCTATAGGAGTCCCTCCAAAATGCACTGTAGAGGTGGTTTGTGGGAGGTAAATTCTCTCAGCTTTGGCTTATCTGAAAATTGTTTAATCCCTCCTTCAAATTTAAATGATAACCTTGCCAGGGACAATATTCTTGGTTCGAAGCCCTTCTGCTTCATTGCATTAAGTGTATCATGCCACTCATTTCAGGCCTGTAAGGTTTCTGTTGAGAAATATGATGATAGTGTGATGGGTTTTCCTTTGTATGTGATGTTTTTTCTCTCTGTAGCTGCTTTTAAAAGTCTGTCTTTATCCTTGATCTTTGGCATTTTAATTATTGTATGTCCTGATGTTGTCTTCCTTGGGTCCCTTGTGTTCGGAGATCTGTGCATCTCCATAGCTTGAGAGACTATCTCCTTCCCCAGATTGGGGCAGTTTACAGCAATTATCTCCTCTATGACTTTTTTTCTCTTTTTCTCTCTCTTCTTCTTCTGGTACCCCTATCATGCGAATATTGTTCCATTTGGATTGGTCACACAGTTCTCTCAATATTCTTTCATTCTTAGAGATTCTTTTTCCTCTGTGTGCCTCAGCTTCTTTGTATTCCTCTTCTCTAATTTCTATTCCATTTACCATCTCTTCCACTACATATAATGTGCTTTTAAATCCCTCCGTTGTATGTTTCATTTCAGATATGGAATTTCTTAATGATTGACTCTCCATCTTAAATTCGTTCCTGAGTTCTTGTATATTTGTCTGTACCTCCATAAGCATGTTTATGATTTTTATTTTGAACTCTCTTTCACGAAGATTGGTGAGTTCAGTTTCGTTTGGCCCTTTTTCTGGGGTTTGTGAGATTATGGTCTGAACCATGTTCTTTTGACGTTGCATATTTCTGTGTGGTGTCCTTTAGTGCCCAGAAGCTCCTGTTTCTGGAGCTGCTCAGCCCCTAGAGTGTCATTGGAAGTTGTAGGGGAGTGGAGCTGTTGCCTGGGGGGAGGAAATGTCTGTTTCCTGATTCCCGTCTTCCTTGCCTGTCTCCAGGATCACAGCCAGTGGGCCAAGCACACAGGTGTAAGCCTCTGTGCTTGGTGTCTCTAGCTGTCTTAGTGGGGGGCCTCCTTCTGGCTGTTCTGCCGCCAGAGCAGTGACTGCTGGATTGCGAGCCGGTGCTGGCAGGCCTGAAGGAAGGCTTGGCAGGCTGCGTCCCAGTGGGGGTACTCGGAGATGAGTAGCCAGCCAAGGGGGTGGAGTGCCTGAAGCTCCCAAAAGTTCCCAATCTGCTGGGCAGAGCACACCCAGACAACCTTCTACCCCTGTCCCTTCTCCCACACAGGAAGCTCTGTGTAAACCCCACTCCTTCAGCAGCTGTCTCACTGCTGGGAAGCCTCTCTGACCTCCTGCCTTTCCCTTGTCCCAGAGTGGCCAGGTATGAATCCCATCCTCCACAAATGGCCAGTATCTGTCTCTCAAGTACTCCGCCTATCCCAGCTCCCCATCCTCCAGAGCACCACACAATGTAGGTTTCTGCTTGCAAAGCAGATCTCCAGGGCTAGGTATTCAGCAGTCCCCAGCTTCCACCCCCTCACCCCCTCTGTTTCTCTTCCTCCCACAAGTGAGCTGGGTGGGGGAAGAGCCCAATCCTGCCGGATCAAGGATTTCGTACGTTACCCTCTTTCGTGATGTCTGCTCTGTTCGTGAGGTCTGTATGCAGTCTAGTGCAGCCTTCTTTCCTGTTGCTGTTTTAGGGTTAGTTGTATTAACTATATTTTCACACTAACTGTGGTTTTGTGAGGAGTTCTCTGTCTCACCTCATGGCGCCATCTTTTTATTTTTTTTTTTACAATTTATTTTGGTATCATTAGACTACAATTATATGTGCAATATTATGGTAATTAAACTACCCCCTTCATCAGGTCCCCCCCACCAACCCCATTACAGTCACTGTCCATCAGCGTAGTGAGATGCTATAGAGTCACTACTTGTCTTCTCTGAGTTGTACAGCCCTCCCCGTGCCCCCCCTACCTTATGTCTGATAATTGTAATGCCCCTTTTACCCTCTTATCCCTCCCTTCCCACCCATCTTCCCCAGTCCCTTTCCCTTTGGTAAGTATTAGTCCATTCTTGGGTTCTGTGAATCTGCTGCTGTTTTGTTCCTTCAGTTTTTTTCTTTGTTCTTATACTCCACATATGAGTGAAATCATTTGATACTTGTCTTTTTCAGCTTGGCTTAGTTCACTGAGCATAATACCCTCTAAGTCCATCCATGTTGTTGCAAATGGTAGGATTTGTTTTCTTCTTATGGCTGAATAATATTCCATTGTGTATATGTACCACATCTTCTTAATCCATTCATCTACTGATGGACACTTAGGTTGCTTCCATTTCTTGGCTATTGTAAAAAGTGCTGCAATAAACATAGGAGTGCATATGTCTTTTTGAAACTGGGCTGCTGCATTCTTAGGGTAAATTCCTAGGAGTGGGATTCCTGGGTCAAATGGTATTTCTATTTTCAGTTTTTTGAGGAACCTCCATACTGATTTCCACAATGGTTGAACTAATTTGCATTCCCACCAGCAGGGTAGGAGAGTTCCCTTTTCTCCACATCCTTGCCAACATTTGTTGTTGTTTGTGTTTTGGATGTTGACCATCCTCACTGGTGTGAGGTGATATCTCATTGGGGTTTTAATCTGCGTTTCTCTGATGACCAGCGATGTGGAGCATCTTTTCATGTGCCTATTGGCCATCTGAATTTCTTCTTTAGAGAAGTGTGTATTCATGTCCTCTGCCCATTTCTTAATTGGATTATTTGCTTTTTGTTTGTTAAGGTGCATGAGTTCTTTATATATTTTGGATGTCAACCCCTTATCAGATGCATCATTTATGAATATATTTTCCCATACTGTAGGATGTCTTTTTGTTCTGCTGATGGTGTCCTTTGCTGTACAGAAGCTTTTCAGCTTGATATAGTCCCACTTGTTCATTTTTGCTTTTGTTTCCCTTGCCCGGGGAGATATGTTCATGAAGAAGTCGCTCATGTTTATGTCCAAGAGATTTTTGCATGGCGCCATCTTGAATCTCCCCCTCTGCCCATTTTTTAATAGGGTTATTTGCTTTTTGGGTGCTGAGGCATATGAGTTCTTTATATATTTTGGATGTTAACCGCTTATTGGATATGTCATTTACAAATATATTCTCCTATACCATAGGATCCCTTTTTGTTCTGCTGATGGTGTCCTTTGCTGTAACAGAAGCTTTTTAGCATGATGTAGTCCCATTTGTTCATTTTTTATTTTGTTTCCCTTGCCCGAGGAGATGTGTTCAGGACGAAGTTGCTCATGTTTATAGTCAGGAGATTTTTGTCTATGTTTTCTTCTAAGAGTTTTATCGTTCCATGACTTACATTCAGGTCTTTGATCAATTTTGAGTTTACTTTTGTGTATTGGGTTAGACAATAATCCAGTTTAATTCTCTTGCATATAGCTGTCCAGTTTTGCCAACACCAGCTGTTTAAGAGGGTGTCGTTTCCCTATTGTATGTCCATGCCTCCTTTATCGTATATTAATTGACCATATATGCTTTATGGTTTATATTTGGGTTTCTAGTCTGTTCTATTGGTCTGTGGGTCTGTTCTTCTGCCAGTACCAAATTGTCTTGATTACTATGGCTTTGTGGTAGAGCTTGAAGTTGGGGAGCATAATGCCCGCAGCTTTATTCTTCCTTCTCAGGATTGCTTTGGCTATTCGGGGTCTTTTAGTGGTTCCATATGAATTTTAGAACAATTTTCTCTAGTTCGTTGACGAATGCTGTTGGTATTTTGACAGGAATTGCATTGAATCTGTAGATTGCTTTAGGCAGGATTGCCATTTTGACAATATTAATTCTTCCTATCTGTGAGCACGGGATGTGTTTCCATTTATTGGTATCTTTAATTTCTCTCATGAATGTCTTGCAGTTTTCAGAGTATAGGTCTTTCACCCCCTTCGTTAGGTTTATTCCTAGATATTTTATTCTTTTTGATGCGACTGTGAATGGAATTGTTTTCCTGATATCTCTCTCTGCTAGTTCATTGTTAGTGCACAGAAAAGACACAGATTTCTGCATATTAATTTTGTGTCCTGCAACTTTGCTGAATTCAGATATTAGATCTAGTAGTTTTGGAGTGGATTCTTTAGGGTTTTTTATATAAATATCATGTCATCTGCAAACAGGGACAGTTTAACTTCTTCCTTGTCAATCTGAATTCCTTTTATTTGTTTGTGTTGTTTGATTGCCATAGCTAGGACCTCCAGTACTAGGTTGAGTAGAAGTGGAGAGAGTTGCGTCCTTATCTTGTTCCCAATCTTAAAGGAAAAGCTTTCAGCTTCTCACTGTTACGTATAATGTTGGCTGTGGGTTTGTCATATATGGCCTTTATTATGTTGAGGTACTTGCCCTTTGTATTCATTTTGTTGAGAGTTTTTATCATGAATGGATGTGGAATATTGTCGAATTTTTTCAAATGCTTTTTCAGCATCTATGGAGATGATCATGTGGTTTTTGTCCTTCTTTCTGTTAATGTGGTGAGTGATGTTGATGGATTTTCGAATGTTGTACCATCCTTGCATCCCGGGGATGAATCCTACTTGATCATGATGGATAGTCTTTGATGTATTTTTGAATTTGGTTTGCTAATATTTTGTTGAGTATTTTTGCTTCTATGTTCATCAGGGATATTGGTCTGTAATTTTCTTTTTTTGTGGTGTTTTTCCTGGTTTTGGTGTTAGAGTGATGCTGCCTTCGTAGAATGAGTTTGGAAGTATTTCCTCTTCTTCTACTCTTTGGAAAACTTTAAGGAGGATGAGTATTAGGTCTTCACTAAATGTTTGATAAAATTCAGCAGTGAAGCCATCTGGTCCAGGCGTTTGTTCTTAGGTTGGTTTTTGATTACCAGTTCAATTTCATTGCTGGTAATTGGTGTGTTTCGATTTTCTGTTTCTTTCTGAGTAAGCTTTGGAAGGTTGTATTTTTCTAAAAGTTTTCCATTTCTTCTAGATTATCCGGTTTGTTAGTATATAATTTTTCATAACATTCTCTAATAATCCTTTGTATTTCTGTCGTGCCCGTCATGATTTTTCCTTTCTCATTTCTGATTCTGTTTATGTAGAGTTTCTTTTTTTCTTGATAAGTCTGCCTAAGGGTTTGTCTATTTTATTTATTTTCTCAAAGAACCAGCTCCTGGTTTTATTGATTCTTTGTATTTTATTCTTCTTGATTTTATTTATTTATTCTCTCATCTTTATTATGCCCCTCGTTCTACTGTTTTTTGGCCACATTTGTTCTTTTCCTAGTTTCATTAATTGTGAGTTTAGACTGCTCATATGGGATTGTTCCTCTTTCCTGAGGTGGGCCTGTATTGCAGTATACTTCCCTCTTTACATGACTTTCGGTGCGTCCCACAGATTTTTGCACTGTTGAATTACTGTTGTCATTTGTCTCCATATATTGCTTGATCTCTGTTTTTATTTGGTCATTGGTCCATTGGTTATTTAGGAGAATGTTGTGAAGTCTCCATGTGTTTGTGGTATTTTTCATTTTCTTTGCGTAATTTATTTCTAGTTTCATACCTTTGTGGTCTGAGAAACTGGTTGGTATAATTTCAATCTTTTTGAATTTACCAAGACTCTTTTTGTGGCCCAGTATATGATCTATTCTTAAAAATGTTCCACATGTACTTAAGAAGAATGTGTATCCTGCTGCTTTTGTGTGTAGAGTTCTGTAGATGTCTGGTCCATCTGTGCTATTGTGTTGCTCAGTGCCTCTGTCTCCTTACTTATTTTCTGTCTGGTTGATCTGTCCTTCAGAGTGAGTGGAGTGTTGAAGTCTCCTAGAATGAATGCATTGCATTCTATTTCTCCTTTTAATTCTGTTTGTATTTGTTTCCCATATGTAGGTGCTCCTGTGTTGGCTGCATAGATCTTTATAATGGTTGTATGTTCTTGTTGGAGTGACCCTTTTATCATGTAATGTCCTTCTTTATCTCTTTTTACTTTCTTTGTTTTGAAGTCTATTATGTCTGATACAAGTACTGCAACTCCTGCTTTTTTTTCCCTATTAGTTGTATGAACTTTTTCCATCCCTTCACTTTTAGTCTGTGTATTGGGTTTAAAGTGAGTCTCTTGAAGGCAGAATATAGATGGGTCTTGTTTTTTTATCCATTCAGTGACTCTGTGTCTTTTGATTGGTGCATTTAGTCCATTTACATTTAGGGTGATTATTGACAGGTATGTACTTACTGGCTTTAGATTCGTGGTTACCAAAGGTTCAAGGTTAATTTCCTTACTATCTAAGAGTCTAACTTAACTCACTCTATATGCTATTGAAAACACAGTCTAAAGATTCTATTTTTTTTCCTTCCTCCTTTTTCTTCCTCCTCCATTCTTTATATATTAGGTATCATATTCTGTACTCTTGGTCTATCCCTTGATTGACTTTGGAGATAGTTATTTTAATTTTTGCATTTGCTTAGTAATTAGCTGTTCTACTTTCTTTATTGTGGTTTTATTACCTCTGCTGACAGCTATTAAACTGTAGGAACATCTATAGCTATCCCTCCAAAATACACTGTAGAGATGGTTTGTGGGAGATAAAGTCTGTCAGGTTTTGCTTATCTGGAAATTTTTTAATCCCTCCTGCAAATTTAAATGATAATCTTACTGGATAAAGTATTCTTGGTTCAAGGCCTTTCTGCTTCATGGCATTAAATATATCATGCCTCTCCCTTCTGGCCTGTAAGGTTTCTGTTGAGAAGTCTGATGATAGCCTGATGGGCTTTCCTTTGTATGTGATGTGTTGTCTCTCTCTAGCTGCTTTTAAAAGTGTGGCTTATCCTTGATCTTTGCCAGTTTAATTATTATATGTCTGGATGTTGTCCTCCTTGGGTCCCTTGTGTTGGGAGATCTGTGCATCTCCATGACCTGAGAGACTATCTCCTTCCCCATATTGGGGAAGTTTTAAGCCTCTACCTCCTCAAAGATACTTTCTATCCCGTTTTCTCTCTCTTCTTCTTCTGGTAGCCCTATAATGCGAATATTGTTCCGTTTGGATTGGTCACACAGTTCTCTCAATATTCTCTCATTCTTAGAGATCCTTTTTTCTCTCTGTGCCTCAGCTTCTTTGTATTCCTCTTCTCTAGTTTCTATTTCATTTATCATGTGCTCCACCGTATCCAGTTTGCTTTTAATACCCTCCATTGTGCTCTTCAGTGATTGGATCCCCGACCGGAATTCATTCCTGAGTTCTTGAATATCTTTCCTTACCTCCATGAACATGTTCATGATTTTTATTTTGAACTCCCTTTCAGGAAGTCATGAGGTCAATGTCATTTAAATCTTTCTCAGGAGTGGTATTAATAATTTTACTCTGAACCAGATTCCTTTGGTATTTCATATTTGTATATAGAGCGCTCTAGTGCCCAGAAGCTCTACTCCCTGGAGCTGCTGAGCCCTTGAAGCAATGTCGGTGGTCACAGGGGAGTGGTACTGGTGCTTGGGGGGAGGAAAGAGCTGTTTCCTGCTACCTGGCTGCTATGCCTGTCTCCACTGCCTGAACCATTGGGCTGAGCACACAGGTATAAGCCTCTATGCTTTGCATTTCCCTCTGGCTGGTCCAACGCCACAGTAGGGTTTGCTGGTTTGGGAGCCAGGTGGGGCTAGCCAGGAGAAAGGTGCAGTAGGCTGGATATCTAGGAGGGGGTCCTTTGAGCAGTGTAGCCAGCCAGAGAGCTGGAGCACCTGAAGATCGTCTAAGGAGGATTTCTTTTTCCTCTTTAATTATGAGAGTCTGTATGGCAAAGCTCCCATCCTGCTGGGCAGAGTGTACCCGGACAATTTTGTCTACCTGTCCTCTCTCCTGAGCAGTAAGCTCTGTGCAATCCTTGCCCCTTTAGCAGCCCCCTCTTGCTAAGGGCTTCCTTATTAGGAAGTCTCTCAGACTGCCCACCTTTCTTTTGTCCTGAGCAGCTGAATATGGATACCTGCTTTCCACAAGCGGCTGGAATCTCAGTCTCTCTAGGAATTCTGCTTGTCTTAGCTTTCATTCCCCATAATCACAAGTATCATGCCAGCACCATGATTGTAGGTTTGTGCCCCCAGAGCAGATCTCCGGAGTTAGGTTTTCAGCAGTCACAGGTCTCTACTCCCTCCCTGCTCAGTTTCTCTTCCTCCCGCAGGTGAGCCTGATGGGGGAAGGGCTTGAGTCCTACTGGGCCACAGCTTTGGTACGTTACCCTATTCTGTGATGTCTGCTCTTTTCTCCAGGTGTATGCAGTCTGGTGCAGTCCTCTTTCTTGTTGCTGTTTCTGGATTAGCTGTATTAATTATATTTTCATATTATATGCGGTTTTATGAGGAAGGCTGTGTCTCACCTCTCCCTCTGCCATCTTTTAATCCTGATATTTTTTAATTAACATGCTAATGCTACTATTTCTGAATTTTCAATTTTAGATGTTATCCTTTAACTTTTTATAATGGCAAATGGAATTTAGCTCCTTTTCTCCTCACCTCCCGTTATGCTTTCAGCATAGTGTGAGGTAACCATTTTGGTTAAATCAATATTCAGTGTTTACATTATTAGGACTCTAGAAGTATTATTTATAGCTGATTCATCTCCTTTCTTGTACAACTGTTTATTTTCCTGGGGTTTATTTACTTACTTTTTTATATGTCTATGGTTAAAGTATTTCCAAACTCTTCTTTTAGAGCAGCATTGCTTCTCAGCACATCTGAGCAGATCAGGTCCCCTCTAGCCAGCTGTCCCCTTCCTCCAGCCTGGACTGGTCACCCTGGGCCTACTGCACAGCTGTTGGCCTAGCACTTCATTTCACCATCAACCTTGGAAGTCTCTTCACCTTTGTCCCTTCTGGATCCCCTAATTTTTGTGTCCTGTGTCTTTATCCTTGGATATCTCATTTGAAAATATATTCTCTCACACAGTAGGTTGCCTTTTCATTTTGTTGATGGTTTCCTTTGCTTTGCAGAAGCGTTAAGTTTGATATAGGCCTCATTTGGATGAAACATTCTCTAGTAGCTTTCCAAGGACAGGGGTGTAAGAGAAATCTTTGAGACACTGTCTTAAAAATGCCTTTATTTTACTCATGCAATCAATCAATGGCTTGCTGTACTCAGAAATCCTTTTCTCCACAGCCTCACCAACATTTGTTGTTTCTTGTCTTATTGATAGTGGCCATTCTCACTGATGTGAGGTGATAGTTCATTGTGGGTTTTTCTGCATGATTAGTGATGTTGAGCATCTTTCCATGTGTCTGTCAGCCAGCCATCGGTACATCTCCTTTGGAAAAATGTCTTATTCAGATCCCTTGCCCATTTTTTAATTGGATTATATGTTTTTTTGGTGTTTAGTTGTATAAGTTCTTAAATATTTTAGATACTAGCCACTTATTGAATATATATGAAATTAATCATGCCTGACTACGCCACTTCTGTCCAGTGTTGGAAGGCTGAGTTTCCTTGAAGGTCAGAAATTTGCGGGATGCTTCTTGGCCTCCCTCTGTGCTCCGTTTCCCACTCCCCACTCTCCCTTCTGTTTTACTGCCACATCCTTAGGCTCTTCTCTTAAGCCTCAAGTGATCCTGCAGTGTCACTGTTGGCCTGGCAGGAGAGACAGTATGGCAGGAGCAGGGCAGGGGAGGTGTCCAGTGGGAATATGTTGCTTTGAAGGCTTCTTAAGGACTTGGGACTAGGAGCCATCTCATGAAGTTCATTTTTTCTATGCTTCATGAAGTAAAAGGGAAAAAAGATGTATATGTGTCATTTTACAAATAGTAAAATAATGTATTAACAAGGAAGCACTTGCCATGGGAAGGTTTGGAGAGGACTGATGGCTGAGAGGGGGCAGCTGGCTGTATTCTCTGCATCTGGGGATTGAGTCCTTAATCCTGAGGAGCACCTGGGTGACAGCAGTGTTCACGAAATCTCTCCCGTGTGCTGCTGGGATCTACATCTTCCCATATGTGTTGGGTCTTCCTCCTCCAGGATTCTCGTGGGCTTCTTTTCCTAGGGAGAGCTTATAAGAAGATCATTAGTGGGCCAGATTACCACCTCTTTGCTGCAGCTGCCTCACAGCCATAACTGATACCCATGACCTCCTTCTTCTGGATTCCCTTCACATCTGTCTGACACCTGACTCAGGGAGTTGACTTGATTATATGACTCAGGTATGACTCAGACTCTGATCCTTGGTGGTATGAGCCCCTGACCATTCTGTACTCTGGCCATGGCTGCTGCACATTTCCTTTTACCATCACTATTGGGCAAATGTGCACTGAAAACTACCAACTGTGACCTCTGTGCCAAGCACACACCTCTCTGACCCCATTGTGTAACAGCAGTCCTACATGTTTCTGCTGGCTCACTTGTCCCTGCGAGGAGGGTGACTCCTCCTCTTTCCTATTGGTCCTTTGACTAGAGGAGCCTATGGCGGCCATAGCTTAAAGTTTGGTGGGATTCTTACTGTGTCTTTTAGTGGAAGTGTTTCTGCTTAGGGAATCAGACTTATAAACATACAGAACTTAGAGTTGCAGGGACAGGAAGCACAGATTTCCCAAGTCGGTCCCTGGAAGCAGTGGTCAGCAGGGCCACTCATATATCCATTTTGACTCCTGGATCCATGTATTCTGCCTGTTAGGGATATAGCACCATATAGTAGCCATTGACTTAGAGGTACTTTACTGTGGAGGATGGCATCCCATCCTCACATGGTGTCATCTCCAGGCTGATGCTTAAGCTGTGCTGTCAGCTGGGGTGTCATCGCTCTCTCCATCTGGCATCTTTTGGATGGTTCAGAATATGAGGGGGCCAGAGAGTCCCAGGGTCTTGTGTACACTGCTGACATGGGATGGGCCCACTGGGTTTAGCTTGCTACCAGACAGCTAGCTGACCTCTCTGAGGGGTAGTGCTTGACTAGGGGCTCTGTACTGGTCTCTGTTACTGCCATAGTAAGTATTTGGCAGTGGGAGTAGCCAGATCAGCCTTGGTGAGTAGGAGTCCAGTCTTGTGTTTTTTGCATTTTTCTTCTTATAAGTGAGGTTAAGCATCTTTTAGTTAAGAGCCATTTATGTTTCTTTCATTGTGAGTCATCAATTCATATTTCTATAGGGTTCTTGGTTGTCGTCTTTTGTATTTTTAGAAACTTGTTTTATATTAGAGGTATTATTTCTTTTTTTCTTTTTTTTTTAAATTATTTTTATTCATTTATTTTTAAAATTTATTTTGGTATCATTAATCTACAATTACATGTGCAATATTATGGTGATTAAACTACCCCCTTCATCAGGTCCCCCCCACCAACCCCATTACAGTCACTGTCCATCAGCGTAGTGAGATGCTATAGAATCACTACTTGTCTTCTCTGAGTTGTACAGCCCTCCCCATGCCCCCCCAACATTACGTCTGCTAATCGTAATGCCCCTTTTACCCTCTTATCCCTCCCTTCCCACCCATCTTCCCCAGTCCCTTTCCCTTTGGTAACTATTAGTCAGTTCTTGGGTTCTGTGAATCTGCTGCTGTTTTGTTCCTTCAGTTTTTTTCTTTGTTCTTATACTCCACATATGAGTGAAATCATTTGATACTTGTCTTTTTTGGCTTGGCTTATTTCACTGAGCATAATACCCTCTAGCTCCATCCATGTTGGTGCAAATGGTAGGATTTGTTTTCTTCTTATGGCTGAATAATATTCCTAGAGGTATTATTTCTTAATAATATGAATTGCAAATATTTTTCCCAGTATTTTTTCCCTTGCTCATGGTGTTTTTTTTAATGTAGTTTTTTTTTAATATAATGAGATTTATCACTCTCTTTATTGCTTCTGGATTTTGAATCATAGGAAAGTTTTCCCTACTCCCAGATTATGAAGGAATTCACTGATTTTTTTCCTTTTAGATCTTGTATGCTTTTCTTTCTGACATTTAAATTTCTGATTCATTGGGAAGTTATCAGTATGATGTGAGGAGTGAATCTAATTTTTCATTATGAATATTCAGTTCCCTCAACCCAACTTGTAAAAAAGTCCGATTTTCTCCAACTGATATAACTTTTATTTCCATATGTAATTGGCTTATTTCTAGACTTCAGTTCCATTCCAGCACTTTATCTGTTCATGTCCTAGTACTAATCTTAGTTTTAGGAACTCTTTATAGGTTTTAATAAGTGGTTGAACTGGCTATCTTCTCAATTCTCTTCTTAGGGTTTTCTATTTATTCTTGTTTGTTCATCCCAGTGAATTTTCTAATCAATTTGTTTAGCTCCAGAAAGTAACTTGAAGCATTTTATTGCCATTATTTTAAATGTATAAATTTCCATAGGAAAAAATAGCTTTTTTATGATACTGAGTTTTGTTGCACAAGGTATGTGTTTTCTATCTGTTCAAGTCTATTTTCTGTCTTTCAGGAGTTAAAACACTCATAGGTTTGGACATTTCTATCACCTGACATGACTTTCATATAATCTTGTGGATTTTTTTTGGCTTAATTTTAGTCTTGAGCATCATCCTTTTTAGGATAAAATGACCCATTTCTGGTTTTTTTCATAATTTGTGTAATTAGGACAAACCTCTCATGAGACCCATGTCAGAGGTTCTATAGATCTGTTTTGTCTCTGGAAGAGAATCCTAGCTTTGTTGGACTGTAGTCATTCTAGATTAGATAATAGGAAACTTACTCAGTTATGAGTACCTTCCCCTGGTTGCTGAGACACAGTTGGCAGTGAGTCAGCAGCCTGACAGTGACGTGAGGTTCTCTGCAGGGGCCCTTGTGTATTGTTGCTGCTGAGTCTGGATTGTCCTTAATATGTCAGGATATTTTATTACCATGGAAAAGACGTGAGATGCATGTATAATTCAGGGATATCTGCTCGTGATACTCAAGCATGTGGTGGGAGGGAATGAATGAAACAATACTTTCAACGACTACATGAAACAGAAAAACTACCACTATGAGAATCCCCAAAAGATAAAGTCTTTGAAAAATCAGCTAGATTTCATACCATTTACTCAGCTTAACAGAAGCTCTGTGATTTTCGTATATGGTATATACAAAAAGTGCCTCTTTCCTCTGTACTCTGTGAGACACACACACACACGCTACCGCCACCCCACACAACCCCTGTCAAGGGTTCCTTGAGACTTGGTATTTGGTAAAATGATGTTAAAGATTAGTGGTGAGACCGGGAAAACACCTCACCAATAAAGAAAATTACAGACCAATATCCCTGATGAACATAGATGCAAAAATACTCAATAAAATATTAGCAAACCGAATTAAAAAATACATCAAGAGGATCATACACCATGATCAAATGGGCTTCACCCAGGGATGCAAGGATGGTACAACATTCAAAAATCCATCCACATCATCCACAAGATCAAGAAAAAGAAGAACAAAAACCACATGATCATCTCCATACATGCTGAAAAAGCATTTGACAAAATTCAGCATCCATTCACGATTAAAACTCTCAACAAAATGGTATAGAGGGCAAGTACCTCAACATCATAAAGGCTATATATGACAAACCGACAGCCAACATCATACTTAACAGCGAGAAGCTGAAAGCTTTTCACCTAAGATCGGGAACAAGACAGGGATGCCCGCTGTCTCCACTATTCAACACTGTACTGGAGGTCCTAGCCACGGCAATCAGACAAACCAAAGACATACAAGGCATCCAGATTGGTAAAGAAGAAGTCAAATTGTCACTATTTGCAGATGACATGATACTGTACATAAAAAACCCTAAAGACTCCACTCCAAAACTACTAGAACTAATATCTGAATTCAACAAAGTTGCAGGATACAAAATTAACACACAGAAATCTGTTGCTTTCCTATACACTAACGATGAACTAACAGAGAAATCAGAAAAACAATTCCATTCACAATTGCATCAAAAAGAATAAAATACCTAGGAATAAACCTAACGAAGGATAAACCTAATAAACCTACAAAGCCACAGTAATCAAGACAATTTGGTATTGGCACAAAAACAGACCCACAGACCAGTGGAGCAGAATAGAAAATCCAAACATTAACCCAAACATATACAGTCAATTAATATATGATAAAGGAGCCTTGGATATACAATGGGGAGATGACAGCCTCTCCAGCAGCTGGTGTTGGAAAAACTGGACAGCTTCATGTAAGAGAATGAAACTGGACTACTGTCTAGCCCCATACACAAAAGTCAACACAAAATGGATCAAAGACCTGAATGTAAGTCATGAAACTATAAAACTCTTAGAAAAAAACAGGCAAAAATTTCTTGGACATAAACATGAGCGACTTCTTCATGAACAAATCTCCCTGGGCAAGGGAAACAAAAGCAAAAATGAATAAGTGGGACTATATCAAGCTGAAAAGCTTCTGTACAGCAAAGGACACCATCAGTAGAACAAAAAGACATCCTACAGTATGGGAAAATATATTCATAAATGACGTATCCAATAAGGTGTTGACATCCAAAATATATAAAGAACTCATGCACCTCAACAAACAAAAAGCAAATAATCCAATTAAGAAATGGGCAGAGGACATGAATAGATACTTCTCCAAAGAAATTCAGATGGCCAACAGACACATGAAAAGACGCTCCACATCTAATCATCAGAGAAATGCAAATTAAAACCACAATGAGATATCACCTCACACCAGTGAGGATGGCCAACATCCAAAACACAAACAACAACAAATGCTGGCGAGTGTGTGGAGAAAAGGGAACTCTCCTACACTGCTGGGGGGAATGCAAATTAGTTCAACCATTGTGGAAAGCAGTATGGAGGTTTCTCAAAATACTCAAAATAGAAATACCATTTGACCCAGGAATCCTACTCCTAGGAATTTACCCTAAGAATGCAGCAGTCCAGTTTGAAAAAGACATATACACCCCTGTGTTTATTGCCACAGTATTTACAATAGCCAAGAAATGGAAGCAACCTTAAGTGTCCATCAGTAGATGAATAGATAAAGAAGAAGTGGTACATATACACAGTAGAATATTATTCAGCCATAAGAAGAAAACAAATCCTACCATTTGCAGCAACATGGATGGAGCTAGAGGGTATTATGCTTAATGAAGTAATCCAAGTGGAGAAAGACAAATATCAGATGATCTCACTCATATGTGGAGTATAAGAACAAAGAAAAAAACTGAGGGAACAAAACAGCAGCAGACTCACAGAACCCAAGAATGGACTAATGGTTACCAAAGGGAAAGGAACTGAGGAGGATGGGTGGGAAGGGAGGGATAAAAGGGTAAAAGGGGCATTACAATTAGCAGACGTAATGTTGGGGGGGCACCTATTGAGATGAACTAAAGTGTTTAGAAGGTCTAATTTTTGTATATGAACTGATTTCTGCCACAAAGCTGATCTTCTTTCTATACTAGTGCCAAGTCCTTTCCTGAATGATTTTGCATATGTCTCTCCTGTTTCCTGATACATTCCTCTTTCCCCAAGCCCTCAACAGTGATTATAGGGAAGGAGGGATAATGAAAAAGAAATTAAGATTGGAGAATGAGTTGTGCAGAGCCTGGGGAAGAAAGTACAGGTAGTTACCATTGCTTCTTGGCACTAATTCTTTGTGTGTGGCCATCGTGTATAGATGGAGTTGTTTATGCTTGGGGCCACAATGGATATAGCCAGCTTGGGAATGGGACGACCAACCAAGGCATCGCTCCCATCCAAGTCTGTACCAATCTCTTGATCAAGCAAGTGGTTGAAGTAGCTTGTGGCTCACATCATTCAATGGCTCTGGCGGCTGATGGAGAGGTAAGTGCCCAACTTTTATTCTTGTTTTTAAACTGTGGTAAGATATATATAATATAAAATTTGCCGTCTTAACCATAAGTTCACTGACATTAAGCACATTCGCATTATTGTGCTCCATCCATCTACAGAGCTTTTTATCTTGAAAAACCAAAACTCTGTAACCCATTAGGCAGTAACTCCCCATTCCTCCTCACCCAGCCCGTGGCAACCACCATTCTGCTTTCTGTCTCTGTGATTTTAATCACTCTCGGTACCTCCAATGAGTGGAATCATACAGTATTTGTCCTTTTTTGTGATGGCTTCATTTCACTTAGGATAATGTTTTTAGGGTTCATCTATGTTGTAGCATGTGTCAGAATTTCCTTCCTTTCTAAGGCTGAATGATACTGCACTGTATGTATATGCCATTCATCTGTCAGTGGTTGTTTGTTTCCACATTTTGGCTATTGTGAGAGTGCCTTACTTTAAAAAAAATAAAATGACCTTATTTGTACTTCATATAGTGTGAACACAGCAGCCCTGTGTGCAGAGCTAGAAGCATCATGGGAATATTCTCTTTTTATTATCAGGACCACTTTTTTGACAGTAGACTTCAGTTTTAAGGCAGTTGAGGTTCATGCTCTTTGGTAAGACTACAAATTAAATGTGTGTGATAGTGTTCTGTACTTTTTCTTTTAATTACTCCATTCCTTAAGCTCTATCTTGTTTTTCAGTAAATGTAATGATGTCAGAAAATAACTTTACAAACATTCTAGTAGATACTATACCACTTGTTCACCCCCCCAAGTTACATGCTTACCTTAAAGATTACTCATCCTATTGATTTTTCCTTTTACTCTCTCGTAGCATTTTGTTTCTTGACCTTCCTATAGCCCCAGGGCAGGCCTTGCCATCTGCCTGAGCTATTGGGATGGCCTTTTTTTATTCCGTAGCTTTTTAATTGGTCTATCTGTGCAGTATTACTTGTGTGCCCCCTGTGTTTCTAAAACACAAATGCAATCCTATTGTCCCCGTGTAAGTCCTTCCAGGGTATTACAGTGGTTTTCCTAAGTAGAGTGGATTATGGATGAAGGGATGAAGAAACCAGTGAAGCTCAGGGAGGTCAAGGTTTCATGGCTGGGATATGCAGGAGGCCGGCCTAGCATGTGTCTTGGAATCTACTGTGTCCTACTTGTTGCTTGGTTAGTGGGACCCAGGTCCCATTTTTTAAATAAAAGGCCACTGCATTGCAGGTGAACTTGGGATATTTAAGTAGAAGTGCCAGGAAAATGATTGTTAAAATTAGAACTCTCTCATTTGTACAGCCTGAATTCCTGGTTTATTTTAGCCTTAAGCATATGTTACTTTGGATAATTGTGCTAGATATTCCTGTGAATCCACTTTCAGAAAGTGTTGCAGGGTATTTGTTCTGTACCTATGAAGTGAACCATAGCACATACTCTTTGAAGACATGAGCAGTGGGTCTTAATGCTGCCTTGGGCAGCACCAGACATGTGAACATGGAAAGTGCTCTCAGTGGGTGGTGGGAATCAGAATGGTAAGGATCCCTTCCTGCAGGCAAGCGAGGGGAGTGGGGTCCTTAGAAATTCTCCTGGTATTGGAGGAAGTTATTTCCTGTTAGCTTCCCCCTGCCCTAGTCCTCTCTGGCCACACTCTTGTTTGATAGGACCAGTTGGTAATTAATTCGAAATGATGTTTTGCTTGTTTTTCACCTTTGTTAGTAGATTTAAAGTAGCTTAGAGATCTATTTATTTCTCTCCCCCCTTAGAAATCTGGTTTTCAGGTTATGGCAGATCACAGGCAAAAAAAAAGCAGGATGCAGTTGAGGAGGGAAGCTGCTTGGAATTGACAGCAAATGAGAGCTCAGGGAAAATATTACCAAGAATAGCCTAACAGTCTGTTGTCATTTCTGTCTCTTTAGCACTTAGGAGCATTTCTGTGTTATGATGTGGGGCTATGATTGATAATTATAATTGTGATAGTCTTGAGTCATCAGAAAAAATTATGTAATGTCCAGTATTGGTGATTAGTGAGACAGGGAAAAGCTTAGTATGGTTTCAGAAGGTTTCCATGAAAAAAAAGGTGAATATTTCTGTCTAAAAAGTTAAGCAGATTTTGCATATCACTGATACTTATGTGTCAAATACCATATTTCCTATTGATGCCAGATTAAAAACATATATAGCTGCCATTAAAGGCAATATAAGAGTGGTTAAGAGCTCAGCTAGACTGCATGGATTCAAATTACATCTATATTAGTTACTAGCTGTGAAACCTCAACCAAGTCACTTAACTTCTCTGTGTTTCCATTTCCATGTATAAAATGGGGATGATGATAGATAATAATCTACCCCCCAGGGTCACCTTACAGGATTACTATGAGGATTAAATTGGTTAATGCATATAAAGCATTTAGAACCATTTAGCACTTTAAGTACTCATCAGGTGGGCTTATTTTTCTTTTACAATTATTGTGTGCTAGAGCTAGAATTTTTGCCATTACTCTTCTTTTTCTTGTGTAGGTATTTGCTTGGGGCTATAACAACTGTGGCCAGGTAGGATCAGGATCTACAGCGAATCAACCAACCCCTAGAAAAGTTACCAACTGTTTACATATTAAGAGGGTAGTTGGCATTGCCTGTGGTCAGACCTCGTCCATGGCCGTTCTGGACAACGGTGAGGTGAGCAATCTCTGCATTCCCTTTTCTCCTCCCACCGCCTCTTTCAACGAAACGTCATTTTCATCATGAGGTGCAAATACTAGATCAGTGCTTTGTTTTGAAAGCTCTATTGATGGTTAACTGGTCATTGACTGAGGAGTAACCAGAGAATGTTTGCCCCTCAGCGTGTATTTTTAAATTCCAAAATTTATCTGCAAGTAAAGATTCTAATGTGTCTAAATGTTATTTTTTTTCAATATCCAAATAGCCTAATGCTTATAGGTACTTGTGGCTTAACATGCTAGATTAAAGAATTTGATACTACCTCTTTCTTCCAGTGAAGACATCAACTGTGCATTCTTTAAAGTCGACTGATATGTTTATATGCAGTCAGTTTAATCTCTGTAGAGCTATCTGTCTGCACCTGGAATGTTTGTTCACAGGAGGAAGCAACTTGCACAGGCAGAATTTTTTGTCCTGGTAGTTGTTATATACTGGTTGCAACTTTTACTTAAATGGAGCTGTCACCATCTAGACAAGTTAGTGCACAAACACCGTACAGACACCTGTCTTGGGACACAGACATATGGAATGATGCATTGGGGTGCTAGAGTGCTTTAGAGTTTAATGAAGACTCACCTGTGTTAACTTATTTTTCAAATTAGTCCTGACTTCAGCTAGGATGCCTTCAGAATTCCCCGGGATAGTCATGTAACTTCCTCCATTCCAGTATTTTTCATTTCTCCTTTGTATTGAAAAATAAGTATAATCTTAAAATTATTATGATGTGGTTATTTTAACAAAGGAAAACAAATGAAACATATAAAGTAAAAAGTGAATACATTTTCCCCAACCTTGTTGTTGTATACCATTTAGGCTTTTCTCTATAAACAAGTGTATAAGGTGAATATAATTACTTTTTAAAAAATGGATTATTATACCTACTGCTTTTTTCTGCTATTCTACAACTTCCCTGCTTAACAACATATGTTCTACCTGAATCTATTATCAGATCATTTATAACTGCTTTCCATTATTATGGCTGCTTAGTTTTCCTTGTGTGGATGTAGATGACCCATATCCAGAACTCTACTGATAAGACATTTCAATTGTTTCTAATTTTTTGCTATTATAAACAATGTTATACTGATTTTCTGTGCTCATGTGTATATATCTTTGTACACTTACGCAAGTAAATAGGATTTCTGGGTCAAGGGATTATGCCATTAAAATTTTTGCTCTTTTGCCAGATTTCTCTCCAGAAACTTCAAAGCTATTAAACTTCTGACACTGAAAGTGCTTTTAACTATCTATTGCTAGTACCCTAAAGTCCATGTCCCCTTTCCCCTCTATCACATTGTCTTGAGAAAGCCCAACTGGTAACTGTTTGCCCTGCATTCCCGTGGGGCATGGTGCCACCATACATCTTGGGTTTCTTACTTGAATTAGACCTTTGTCTGTTCCCTGTCAGTACTATTTCCCGTGTCCCACACTGGCTATTCTGAACCTTGAACACTCCTGTGAAACCTATGCACAGCTCTGTTACTTTCAGCTGATGACTCCCCTCTCACTCCAGGTACCTAAGGGATCGCCATCTTCTATTACATCTCTTTCCTACCCATTCCCTCTCTCTCGGTCCTGCTTGTCACTGCCTAGTTTGGACCCTCATCAGAGCTCACCTATTTGCTGATGAGAGGGGAGTTTATCTACTGAGTGGTCTTCCTGCCTCTGGTCCTACACAGTCCAGTCAGCCTCCATGTTGCAGCCAGTGTGATCTTTCCTAAATGCAGATTGGATCATTAATCTGTGTTGTGAAGTGTTACAGTGGAAGATCCATAGATGTATTCCACTTACCCTGGTATGCTTTTTGGCATTTTGCCGTTTTAGCCCTTTCCTTCTAGTGTTTTCTCCTACCACTACCCCAGATGTGTCCAGCCAGGCCCACCTACTTGTCATCTGAACCTGCTCAACACATTCTGTTTCCTCTTCCTAAAATACCTTCACCTTCATTCATCCTTCAGCCCTGCTTAAATCTGTGTTTTCTGAAGTCTTACCTAAACTTTTTCCTATAGCTAAATCCTTTCTCCCCTTTACTCCTCTTGTGCCTTAATATCTCTGTTATAGTACTTGCCACCAGCTGCAAAAAGTTGGTATGTATGCATCTCTCCTGTTAAACTGTGGCCAAAGACCTAGTCTAATACCTTTTACCTTGTCCTGACATGGAGTAGGTGACATGACATAATTGTTAATGAGCCTCAGCTTCCTCATGTGTAAAAGAGGAATAAACAACCTGCCCAAGGCTCTCCCACCAGTAAGTTATGGAGTAGGAACTGAGGCCAAATTCTGTCATCCCCAAAACCAAAATACTTTCTATTTGGAAATCAGTTGTGGGATCATATAGAGTAGGATACGGGTGTGGAAGGTGAGAAAAGTGTCTGTTTAGATGGACTACATTTTACCTGTTCTGTCTGACTAGCAGATTTCAAAGCCAGATTTCTCCCTTCCTTTCTCAGGTATATGGCTGGGGTTACAATGGCAACGGCCAGTTAGGCTTGGGGAACAATGGCAACCAGCTGACTCCCGTAAGAGTGGCGGCTTTGCACAGTGTGTGTGTGAACCAGGTATGTCTGTTGGACTTGCTGCTGCCCCCATCTGTCTTTCCTGCTCTGATTTGGGGAATCACTGGAGATTTACTCTTCAGTAAATCTTTTCGAACAAAGCTCTCTACCTTCATCTCCCACATTTAGTATTATACCCTCCCTAAGTTCCCCCATAAGAAGGAGCCACATGGTGGTGGTGTATCAGTCTTGACAAGTAAAAGAAGCGATTGGAAAAATCCCGTGGTCTCAGGTGTAGGCTTTTCTAATGCTTTTTAGAAATGTTTCAGAGAATGTCAGTCACGCCTGCTGATGAATTGGCATTCTGTAGAAGCTGGCTGTCTTTAAATAGTTGTTTTCCCTGCTCTTCCTCCTTACCTGTTTATGGTAACCATTTAAATTTACTTGCAGATTGTCTGCGGCTATGCACACACTCTAGCACTAACAGATGAGGGTTTGCTCTATGCCTGGGGAGCTAACACGTATGGGCAGCTGGGAACTGGCAATAAAAATAACCTGCTAAGCCCAGCACACATCATGGTGGAGAAAGAAAGGTAACTGGCTGTTGTACCATGTTTTGGGATTGTGTGTGCATTTTGGACTTGAGACTGTGTGTGCTGGAGCTGTGGGGTTCAGCTTTATAATTCTCCTGTTTATTAGCATTCTCACTTTGAACAAGAGTTTGAGTACCAGCTAGAATGAATGTGAAGTTGACATGATTCTCATTCAGCTCTCTAAAGTGACCCCCTGTGATTGACAGGCATTGATGCTCTTGGCGTGATCCCTACAACCTCTTATTGCCCACTGAGTGGGGAAGCAAAACAGGGTCTGTCAGCATGTTGAGATTCAAAGGGCAGTACTTTTCCTTTGAGCCAATTAAAGCAACTTTTAAATAAGTAAAATCTGCTCTTTAAAGGACATTTTATGTTTAAATATTGATTTGGTTTGATGTGTGTTACTGGAATAGATGCTAATGTTCAGCCAAATTGTGAGGTCTTACCCACTAAGTCTTAAGAGTATTGACTTCTATTTACAGGATCTTGCATAAGAAGCATACTGAAAAATGTTAAGTTTCACTTGATGTCCATTTGGACTAAGATGCTCAGAATCCATGACCCCTAGACGAGTGCTTATTTAGGGGATGAGAGAAAAAGTTGTATCAAGGAAGTGGTATATCGAAGGCAGTGTTTTTTTGCTACTGTCTAAGCCCCCAGAACTGTCAGGACATTTTTCTAGTGTCTGCTTTCCTCATTTACTCAGTACCCTTTTCCAAGTTTTCCTCAACTGTTTGTGTTTTTTATCCTAACTCAAAATGAAGTTAAGAAGGGAGTGGGGCAACCAGGAAGGGAGAAACAGTTCTCTTGCTCCAGTCTTCTAGGTTTGTCCATGGGACTTGGCAGCTTAATGTTCCTTCATCTTGGGCTGTTTTTTGAGCTATTCCATGCATGAACCTTCTATTTACCTTGTGTGCTGTGATAAAGAAGTGACATGTATTTTTCTTAAAACTTCCAGGGTTGTAGAGATTGCATCCTGCCACTCTGCCCACACATCAGCTGCCAAGACGCAGGGTGGGCACGTGTACATGTGGGGCCAGTGCCGGGGCCAGTCGGTGACCCTGCCCCACCTCACCCACTTCTCCTGCACAGACGACGTGTTTGCCTGCTTCGCCTCTCCCGCCGTCTCGTGGCGCCTCCTGTCTGTAGGTGAGAAAGCTCAGGGCTGCTTCCATACAGGAAGGATGGTACTACCAACTAACCAGTTTTTCTGTGTATTTTACTGGTTGTGGGCAATATTAGGTTCTAGAATGTTTTATCCTCCATTAGCTTTAATATCTTTTCTCAAATTAGAGTTACATGTTAAAATTTACTATTATGTTATGAAATAATGTATGGACCTATTATTTTCTCCTTTACATGCTTTCAAGATGAAACTCACATAAAATTAAGCACGTTAAAGTCGCAATTTATAGGCGTTTAGTATATTCACAGTGTTGTATGGCTACCATTTATATCAAGTTCTAAATAGTTTCTGCATCCTAAAAGAAAACCCGGTACGCATTTAGCAGTCGCTCCTTATTCTCCCTTCCCCTAACCTCTAGCAATCACCACTTTGCTTTTTGTGTCTATGGGTTTGCCTATTCTGGATATTTTATACAAATGGAATCATAAATATGTGACTTTTTGTGTCTGGCTTTTACTTAATGCTTGCGAGGCCCATCCATGTAGTGTGTATCAGGACTGGATTCCTTTTTGTGGCTGAATGGTATTCCATTGTACAGATATACTGTATTTTGTTTACCCATTTATCTGTTGATGCACATTTGAACAGTTCCCATCTTTTGACTATTGGGAATAGTGCTGTTATGAACGTTCATGTACAAATATTTGTTCTTAAGTGCTTTTGTTATACCAAATTTATTACATAATTCAATATAATATGACCAAAAATAAACTTTAAAAATATTGAAGAATTTGTGTTTATTAAGATAACATGTTAACTCCACTTTGTTTCTCTTTTTTCTTTCAGTGAATTTCAAATGCTTTTATTTCAGAATGGTATCAAAACAGGTTTTATAAAGCATAGTAGAATTCAGGGTGATCTTTTACAGAATCTGTCCCTTTTCTGAATATTGTCTTCAAGTGTCCATTACTGATTGAGAATGTTAAGATGTCATAAAGCTGAGTAGCCATTAACATGACAAATTTAATATCTTTTTCTTTGTTTCTTGTTCATTTCTGCCTTTTTGTCAATGTATTTCTTCTGAGTTCTTTCCTTTTTATGTTGAGGGAGTAAGTGGACCATGGTGCTTTGTGCTTGAAAATTAGCTCTTAACAGCCCAGGGATCCTGGACGCTCAGCAGCCAACCGTGAAGCCCAGTCTTACAACACAAGTCATTCTCCTGCAGGGCAGGCAGCTGGAGCCGCCCCATGATCAGGTGACCGGTCATTATGGTCACCGGGCAAGAGCATGTTTAGGAAGAGTTAAGCTGCTGCACAACTTAAAGTGAAACAAATTGAACGTTTCCAGGTTCTTTATAATTTTTTGCTATGAATACTGTGATTAGAAAAAAATGTATCACAGAGAGGGCCTACTTGGCCACAGTCACACATACGTGTGGCATACACCCTCTGTGCGCATGCTCCGATTCCCACAGGATACTTAACCTGGACCTGTTTATAAAAGGCTTCCCTGGGTTCTTTGCATGTTAAAGTCTAGTCCTGAGAAGACAGCCTCTTCAGAACAAAGTCTAACATTTTTTAATATTAAGTTTAGAAAAAATATGGTTCATTGAATATATCTCCTAAAGATTTCTTTCCCTTCCACCCACTAAAAGTCAGAGGTGTTTTTTTCCTCTCAGTTTATGATCTCAGCTGAGTGTTAGGAAGAAAGTCAGATGGTGAATTCACACCCCTGAAGAATATTTCTTCTCTGAAAGGACGTATTGTACTTGTTATCCAGAACTGAAAGGGGGAGAGGGTTATTTCACACTTAGGAATACATGCAGTGAGACGCCATGCGAGCCGTGGTTGGGATGGATGGGCAGTGGTCTGGACCCCTGGACTTCTGGCCCATCGTAGCCATCTTCTTTCTTTTATTTGCTTGCTGGGGATCCAGGTTACAGAGTCAAGAAAGCCTGACTTTTGAGAAACTGTCCACATTTCCTCCATAGCCAAGAGCTGTCTGCTTTGAGTGGGGGAGGGTGTGTAGGTAAAGTAACAGGACGTGAGGCAAATGATATTTCCTTGGAAGATTCTGATAGCAAGGCTCATAAATAAGCTTATTTGTTAAGTTTCAGCGTTGGTTTGAGCAGTTGTCCCACCTCTAAGAGTTGCCACGGTAGCCGCAGGCTGCTGAGAGACAGCTCAGTTCTCTGATGGAGTCACCTTTTTACCTTGTGGGCAGTCACTGGCTGGTTCCTGTGTCCATGGTACCAGCACCTTCATTCATTGATGACAGTCTCTGGAATTTTTTTACTTCCCTCTAAGCTTTTTTCTGCTTTTTTTTTTTCTTTTGTACATACATATAAAGTACAATACACGAAAGTGTATAATTTGTACAAGTGCCTTTGCTTTTCTTCATAAGGACACAATTCTAGTTACATATGATCATAACAGCAGTTCTCTGTTTTATCAGGCAATATGTTCCCTTGGAATATACATTTTACTAAGTAAATTTGCTCTGTTTTTAGACAGTGTGTAAGGATTGTTGTTTGTACATTAATTTTTAGGGTTAAGAGGGATGTTTAGATTCCACATACCTAGGAAAAAGCGTGCATCTTACCACATGCATTACTGTTTAAGTGGTGAGTTTGTTTCTTGACAGTCCTTGGGTTGAATTTACCAACCCATTGAAACTACCCAAAGCAGAGCAAAGTTGTTCTTAGTGTATCAGTCAAGAAATATTGATAAATTCTTAGTTCTAAAAGAGAACACCTCAAGTTTTGAGTGAGTAGTTATATAATCATGGGCTACCTATAACTTTTTCTTTTAAAAAAATACACATTTTTTAAATATCTGTGTATGTAAGACTGGTATTTGGCCTTTCCAAATTTTTTTGATGGTTTATAGACTCAAGATACTTATTTCAATACAGTGAAATTTATTTGTCAAATAATGCATGAACTCTTTTGAAAAAAATGTCTGATGGAATTATTTATCCATCATGGTACTAGCTGTCTTTTTGAAGTTTTCCAAATCTTGAGTATGTTTCCTGGGCTTTCTATATTAATAACGTGTTTGTTGCCTTCAGAACATGAAGACTTTTTAACAGTTGCAGAGTCACTGAAGAAAGAATTCGACAGTCCAGAAACTGCTGACCTGAAGTTCCGAATTGATGGGAAATATATCCATGTCCATAAAGCTGTTTTGAAAATCAGGTATTTTTGCATGAGCTTAGGGACATTCAGAGTCTTCCTTTTTGCAATCCTCATTTCTTTGTTATTCCACAAAATGAGGACTGATAAGAAATACCTTAGTAGTAGAGAGAAATGGTACAACTTTATATTTTTACAGATAATATCAATCCATTCATTATTGGCGAGTTTTGCATGTGTGTGTGAGTGTGCACTCATGTGCCTTTTGAAAACATAGTGTGATGGTATAAGTATTTGTCTATATTGTTTTTTTTTTTTGAGGCAGAGAAAAAGTTTTATTTAAAGTTACTTAGAGAGAAAGTGTAGGCGACCTCAGAGAGAGGAGCTCCCTGAGAGGTTGGGGATTCCCCCTTTTAAGGAGTCTTCAGGAATGTGACCAAGGGCTAGGGTGTGGACTTGTTAACTGGTCTCAAGTATCTTTCATGAGATTTTAAGTTTTTTATCAGTCCTCTAGGTAGTTCTGCAAAATTAGCTGATCAATCAAGACTGTCTGCCCTTCCTCCAAGGTGGGCAGAGTTATTTGTTTGCTAAAGCGTATGTTAAGAATCTTTCTTCTTAAACTTCCTGGGTTTTTTTCAAAATGCAATTTTGGCTTTAAGGTGGGATCTCACTGTCTTTATTATGCTGTTTATAGGCGGGCCTTCTAGCAGGCTAGAGTAAATCTTACAATGATCTAATTGACACAATGAAGACATGGGCTGTGCTCAGATACTTTTCCTTATCTGGGGAATATTCAAACCTTCAAGACCTAGTTGCTCTTGACCTTTTGAGCTTTAACTGATTAACTTTAACTCTGAGTCTTTTCTGGCTTTCTAGTTTTAACTGGTTAACAGTCCTTTACTGACTTTGTTCTCTTTCCACCCCTTTCATATCTATTTTCCTGCCTAACATTCCCCCCACAAGCAGTAGGGACCCAAATCATTGGAGTAAGGGGCGATGACTGCACTGGCTGCTTCCTGCTTATGAGGGACAGTGTAGTTATTTGGGTCCCCCTGCTTGCTGACGGTCGGGATGGTAGAGATTAGGACAGTAAGGGCACCCAGTTAGGGGTTTTACCTGCTTGCTGTTTGTTGAAGCAAGGAGAACTCAAACTGGTTGTAGGGGTGTCTGTCAAGTGGTCCTATGAAAATGGAGCTGTTGTCATTGGAGGGTAAAGGTTAGAATCCTTGTCTTATGACCATCTGCAGTTTGATTCCTTTTAGGCAAGAAGACACAAATTGAATTAGAAGGTTAAGTAAGCAGGGTCTGAATATGAGAGCTAATACTATTACTCCAAGGAGGGGGATGAAAGGTGCTGGCTAGGGCCACACCCACCCTGTAAGACATTTAAAGATTTGGTTTAGCCAGGAGAGGAACTAATAAGGTGAGGGTTAATAATAGTAATGATTGCATGTTTAAGGGCATATTTTTTTATTTTGGTATTATTAATGTACAATTACATGAGCAACATTATGGTTACTAGACTCCCCCTATTATCAAGTCCCCACCACATACCCCATTACAGTCACTGTGCATCAGTGTAGTAAGATGATACAGAATCACTACTTGTCTTCTCTGTATTATAATGCCCTCCCCGTATGCAAACCCCGCTACATTATGTGTGCTAATTGTAATACCCTTTTTCCCCCTTAACCCTCCCTTCCCACCCATCTTCCCCAGTCCTTTCCCTTTAGTAACCGTTAGTCCATTCTTGGGTTCTGTGAGTCTGCTGCTGTTTTGTTCCCTCAGTTTTTTCTTTGCTCTTATACTCCACAGATGAGTGAGATCATTTGATACTTGTCTTTCTCCACCTGGCTTATTTCACTGAGCATAATACCCTCTAGCTCCATCCATGTTGTTGCAAATGGTAGGATTTGTTTTCTTCTTATGGCTGAATAATATTCCATTGTGTATATGCAACACATTTTTTATCCATTCATCCACTAATGGACACTTTGGTTGCTTCCATTTCTTGGCTATTGTAAATAGTGCTGCGATAAACATAGGGGTGCATATGTCTTTTTCAAACTGGACTGCTGCATTCTTAGGGTAAATTCCTAGGAGTGGAAATCCTAGGTCAAATGGTATTTCTATTTTGAGTTTTTTGAGAAACCTCCATACTGCTTTCCACAATGGTTGAACTAATTTGCATTCCCACCAGCAGTGTAGGAGGGTTCCCCTTTCTCCACTTCCTCGCCAACATTTGTTGTTGTTTGTCTTTTGGATGTCGGCCATCCTCACTGGTGTGAGGTGATACCTCATTGTGGTTTTAATCTGCATTTCTCTGATGATTAGCGATGTGGAGCATCTTTTCATGTGCCTGTTGGCCATCTGAATTTCTTCTTTGGAGAAGTGTCTGTTTAGCTTCTCTGCCCATTTTTTAATTGGCTTATTTGCTTTTTGTTTGTTGAGGTACATGAACTCTTTATATAATTTGTATGTCAACCCCTTATTGGATATGTCATTTATGAATATATTCTCCCATACTGTAGGATGTCTTTTTGTTCTACTGATGGTGTCCTTTGCCGTACAGAAGCTTTTCAACTTGATATAGTCCCACTTGTTCATTTTTGTTTTTGTTTCCCTTGCCCAGAGATATATGTTCATGAAGAACTTGCTCATGTTTATGTCCAAGAGATTTTTGCCTATGTTTTTTTCTAAGAGTTTTATGGTTTCATGACTTACATTCAGGTCTTTCATCCATTCCGAGTTTACTTTTGTGTATGGGTTTAGACAATATTCCACTTTCATTCTCTTACATGTAGCTGTCCAGTTTTGCCAACACCAGCTGTTGAAGAGCCTGTCATTTCCCTATTGTATAACCATTGCTCCTTTATTGTATATTAATTGACCATATATGCTTGGGTTTATATCTGGGCTCTCTAGTCTGTTCCATTGGTCTGTGTTTCTGTTCTTGTGCCAGTACAAAATTGTCTTGATTACTGTCACTTTGTAGTAGAGCTTGAAGTCAGGGATTGTAAATCCCCCCTCTTTTTTCTTCCTTATCAGGATTGCTTTGACTATTCGGGGTATTTTGTAGTTCCATATGAATTTTAGAACTATTTGCTCCAGTTCATTGAAGAATGCTGTTGGTATTTTGGTAGGGATTTGCATTGAATCTGTAGATTGCTTTAGTGAGGATGGCCATTTTGACAATATTAATTCCTCCTATCCATGAGCATGGGATGTGTTTCCATTTATTGGTATCTTCTTTAATTTCTCTCATGAGTGGCTTGTAGTTTTCAGAGTATAGGTCTTTCAATTCCTTGCTTAGGTTTATTCCTAGGTATTTAATTTTTTTGATGCAATTGTGAACGGAATTGTTTTCCTGATTCTCTTTCTAGCATTCATCGTTAGTGTATAGGAATGCAACATATTTCTGTGTATTAATTTTGTATCCCACAACTTTACTGAATTCAGATATTAGATCTAGTAGTTTTGGAGTGGATTCTTAAGGGTTTTTTATGTACAATATCATGTCATCTGCCAACAGGGACAGTTTAACTTCTTCCTTGCCTATCTGGATGCCTTTTATTTCTTTGTGTTGTCTGATTTCCGTGGCTAGGACCTCCAGAGCTATGTTTAATAGAAGTGGGGAGAGTGGGCATCTTGTCTTGTTCCCGATCTTAAAGGAAAAGCTTCAGCTTCTTACTGTTAAGTATAATGTTGGCTGTGGGTTTGTCATATATGGCATTTATTATGTTGAGGTCCTTGCCCTCTATACCCATTTTGTTGAGAGTTTTTATCATGAATGGATGTTGAATTTTGTTGAGAGTTTTTATCATGAATGGATGTTGAATTTTGTTGAGAGTTTTTATCATGAATGGATGTTGTATTTTCAGCATCTATGGAGATGATCATGTGGTTTTTGTCCTTCTTTTTGTTGATGTAGTGGGTGATGATGGATTTTCGAATATTGTACCATCATTGCATCCTTGAGATGAATCCCACTTCATCAGCATGGATGATCTTTTTGATGTATTTTTGAATTTGGTTTGCTAATATTTTGTTGAGTATTTTTGCATCTATGTTCATCAGGGATATTGGTCTGTGTGGTGTCTTTGCCTGGTTTTGGTATTAGAGTGATGTTTGGCCTCTTAGAATGAGTTTGGGAGTATTCCATCCTCTTCTACTTTTTTGAAAACTTTGAGGATGGGTATTAGGTCTTCACTTAATGTTTGATAAAATTCAGCAGTGAAACCATCTTGTCCAGGGGTTTTTCATAGTTAGGTTTTTGATTACCAGTTCAATTTCATTGCTGGTAATTGGTCTGTTCAGATTTTCTGTTTCCTTTCTCATTTCTGATTCTGTTTATGTGTGTAGGCTCTCTTTTTTTCTTGATAAGTCTGCCTAGGGATTTATCTATTTTATGTATTTTCTCGAAGAACCAGCTCCTACTTTCATTGATTCTTTCTGTTGTTTTATTCTTCTCAATTTTATTTATTTATGCTTTAATCTTTTCTATGTCCCTTCTTCTACTGACTTTGGGCCTCCTTTGTTCCTCCTTTTCCAGTTTCGTTAATTATGAGTTTAGACTGTTCGTTTGGGATTGTTCTTTTTTCCAGATGTAGGTCTGTATTGCAATATTTTTCCCTCTTAGCACGGCCTTCACTGTGTCCCACAAATTTTGTGGTGTTGAATTATTGTTCTCATTTGTCTCCATATAGTGCTTGATCACTTGTTTTTATTTAGTCATTGATCCATTGATTATTTAGGAGCATGTTATTAAGCCTCCATGTGTTTGTGGGCTTTTTCATTTTCTTTGAATAATTTATTTCTAGGTTCATAACTTTGTGATCTGAGAAGCTAGTAGATACAATTTCTATCATTTTGAATTTACTGAGGCTCTTTTTGTGGCCTAGTATATGATCTATTCTTCAAAATGTTCCAAGTGCACTTGAGAAGAATGTGTATCCTGCTGCTTTTGGATGGAGTGTTCTGTAGATGTCCGTTAGGTCCATCTTTTCTAATACATTGTTCAGCGCCTCTGTCTCTATTTATTTTGGTGGTTGATCTGTCCTTTGGAGTGAGTGGTGTGTTGAAGTCTCCCAAAATAAATGCATTGCTTTCTATTTCCCCCTTTTATTCTGTTACTATTTGTTTCACAGATGTAGGTGATCCTGTGTTGGGTGCATATATATTTATAATAGTTATATCCTCTTGTTGGACTGATCCCTTTATCATTATGTAATGTCCTTCTTTGTCTCTCTCTGGTGTCTTTCTTTGTTTTGAAGTCTATTTTGTCTGATATAAGTACTGCAACTCCTGCTTTTTTCTTCCTATTAGTTGCATGAAATATCGTTTTCCATCCCTTTTTTCAGTCTGTGTATATGTTCTGGGTTTGATGTGAGTCTCTTGTAGGGAGCATATAGATGGGTCTTGTTTTTTTATCCATTCAGTGACTCTATGTCTTTTTATTGGTGCATTCAGTCCATTTACATTTAGGGTGATTATCGATAGGTATGTACTTATTGCCATTGCAGGCTTTTGATTCATGGTTACCAAAGGTTCAGGGTTAATTCCCTTACTTTATAATAGTTTAATTTAACCCAGTTCATATGCTATTACAAACACAACCTAAAGCTTCTTTTTTCCTTTTTTTTCTTCTTCCTCCATTCTTAGTATGTTATGAATCATATTCTGTACTCTGTCTATCCCTTGAGTGACATCTGTTTAGCCTTAGAAATACTTACATCTATAAGAGTCCCTCCAAAATGCACTATAGTTGTGGTTTGTGGAAGGTAAATTCTCTCAGCTTTGGCTTATCTGAAAATTGTTTAATCCTCCTTCAAATTTAAATGATAACCTTACAGGGTAGAGTATTCTTGGTTCAAGGCCCTTCTGCTTCATTGCATTAAATATATCACGCCAATCCCTTCTGGCCTGTAAGGTTTCTGTTGAGTAATCTGATGATAGCATGATGGGTTTTCCTTTGTATGTGATGTGTTTTCTCTCTCTAGCTGCTTTTAGAAGTCTGTCTTTATCCTTAATCTTTGCCATTTTAATTATTATATGTCTGGATGTTGTCTTCCTTGGGTCCTTTGTGTTCGGAGATCTGTGCATCTCCATAGCTTGAGAGACTATCTCCTTCCCCAGATTGGGGCAGTTTTCAGCAATTATCTCCTCAATGACACTTTCTATCCCCTTTTCTCTCTCTTCTTCTTCTGGTACCCCTATTATGCAAATATTGTTCCATTTGGATTGGTCACACAGTTCTCTCAATAATTCTTTCATTCTTAGAGATCCTTTTTTCTCTCTGTGCCTCAGCTTCTTTGTATTCCTCTTCCCTAATTTCTATTCCATTTACCATCTCTTATACTATTATCTAATCTGCTCTTAAATCCCTCCATTGTATGTTTCATTTCAGATATGGAATTTCTTAATGATTGAATCTCTTGTCTTAAGTTTGTTTCTGAGTTCTTAAATATTTTTTCTGTACCTCCATAAGTATGTTTATGATTTTTTTTTGAAATTTCTTTCAGGAAGATTGGTGAGTCCAGTTTCATTTGGCCCTTTTTCTGGTGTTTGTGAGATTTTTGTCTGAACCATGTTCTTTTGACGTTTCATATTTCTGTGTGGTGCCCTCTATTGCTGGGAAGCTCCTGTTTCTGGGGCTGCTCAGCCCCTAGAGTGAGGTTGGGGGTCATAGGGGAGCATAGCTGGTGCCTGAAGGGAGGAAAGATCTGTTTCCTGTTTCCGTCTGCTGTTCCTGTGTTCCGTATCAGAGCCAGTTGGCCAAGCACACAGATGTAAGTCTCTGTGTTTTGCATCTGTAGCTGTTGTAGGTGGGTCCTCCCTCTGGCTGGCCTGATCCCAATGCAGTGACTGCCGATTTCTGACAGGCCAGGAGTAAGGCTCGGCAGGCTGCATATCACAGTGGGGGCCTTGGAGTTGAGTATCCATGTCCCCTTCTGTCACTGCCCCGCTGTTGCCTCAAACTGGTGGCAGCAAAGGGCTAGCGTGGTTGGGTTTTCCTGTCAGGGAGCCAAATGTTACGGAAAATACTGGAAAAACCTGGACTGGATCACTGACAGAAGAACCAAGTGGCACTTGGAGGTTTTGGAGTGTTGAGGGTTTATTTTACACTGGCACACTCAGAGAGGAGTAATCTCCCAAGGTCTCAGCCCCGAACAAAGGCAAAGGGAGCAATATATATCTTTCTGCTTCTGTATCTGTAACATTCCTATGTGCACAGCAAGCGAGCAAGCAAGGGGGGGTGAGTTTAGGGAATAAGTGTCTGGCAGAGCGGGGAGTGAAGGGGAGGGGAAGTTAAGGGAGTGTTGTCTTTGCTAAGAAGAGCAGAAGGGAGCCCCCGGGACTAGACTGCTCTCCTTAAGTTTTTCCCTATCAGGCCAATTTATCAGTTGGTAAGGGCTTGAGTTTTTCTGGACAACAGGACTTTAATCTCAAGGGACCATAATCTGGAAGAAATAAATTTAGTTAAGAGGTTTAGTAAGCATGGTTCACACAGTTGGGCTAGTAAAAGCATTAGGAGTTTAGCAAAGGGTAATAGCTAGGATGCCCAGTTCTAAAAGTAGAACTGAACTCCTTATGATTCTGAGAGCCTCTGATGAATCTGAGACTTGATCAGCTAGTTTCTTCACTCACTGCTTGTCAGACACAGACGTTGAAATCCTTTTCTGAGCAATATCTGGCGTTGGACTTTCCATTCTGGAAGAACAAACTTGACAAGGAGATTAACAATGCATGGCCAAATATGAGAATTAGGAATAGTAAGACTGAGATGAGAGAAAACTGAGAACATTTGGAAAGTCATAAATAGCTATTTGAGGAAACTAGAATTTAGGATTTAGTTTATTTCACAATGACTAGTAATAGAATCTAGTATAGATAAAGCTACATTATTGAAACAATCCTTTTCTCTCTAAAGTTACCCTCATTTTTATTAGAGGTACCCATAATAAGAAAATAAGTTTAGCTTTAGAAAACTTGGCTTGATTTTTTTATATAAGTGCATCAAGAAAAGCAATTGATCACATAGGATCTTTTAAATGTGCTCTGCTGGAACTTTTTATAAGAAATTTCAGATTGAGCTGTTAAGGGCCTCTTGAGGCCAGGAAACCCAAAAGCAGACTTGCCATCAGGTTTTGCCTGCAGTACTTGTAGATCTGGGTGAATTCCTCTCTTCTTGAGGTTCCCAAAATATTTTGAGGTTCCTGCACCTGCCAGGAAGTAACCTTCGTTACTCACCTGGTGGGGCTGCTGGGAACCCTGAAAGCAAGGTACCAGGCCAGTTCTTCCAAGGGGCCCTGTTGGCTGTATAAAGTCAATCTTAGTTCCTTAAAGCTGTCTGGTCATATCTGAGTCTATGTATGTGTCTCAAATATGACATTCCAGTCCAAGACATGGTAATAACCACTGTTTTCAATTGTGTCCTGTTATAAGGAGAGTAGATTCTTATTGAACTTATGCAAATAATAATGTTGCCATAAAATATAAAAATAGTTACTGAGACTTTCTAAATTCTGGAGGGATCAAATAGAGAAAGATAAGTGCTTCAATTCTGCTTTAAAGGTATAATTTACTAAGATGTAAGCTAGATTAAGAGAAAAAGTTGAAAACATACTTTTCCTGTTTAAAAGATTAGCAACATTTGAAACAAAATGTCATGAAAATTAAAATTATCCTCTTTACTCAGTCTTAGGTAATTAATTCTTGTTTTGCTTGAATCTAGGTTTTCTACTAGTTTTGGAATAAAACAGCAATTATAAATGATAAAAGACTTAGAAATGGCTATCGTTAACACAGTTGACAACGAAATTTCATTATTTCTGTAATGTGTAATAGTTTAATCATCTAAAGTTTAGCATCATTCGACAGTGGTTCCCAAGTAATTACATATTAAACATATAAGCTGAGTTAGCTAAAACGTTTTCCTGTAGGAGGAAAAAATTTTATGACCTCTGGAAAATCTTGGAGTTAACTAGAGGTAAAAGTACCTCTTGAATTTGATTTTGGAAAGTAAGTTTTTAACACAATTGCTTAAAATAAGATTGTAAGACATTAAACAAAATTTAGTCATTCATTTACCCAAAGTGACAATAAAAGATTTTTTTTTTATTTTGGTATTGGTAATGTAAAATCACTTGAACAATATTATGGTTACTAGACCCCCCTATTATCAAGTCCCCCCCACATACCCCACTACAGTCACTGTCCATCAGTGTAATAAGATGCTATAGAATCATTACTTATCTTTGTAAATACTGCCTTTCCCGTGTCCCCCCCTGCTACATTATGTGTGCTACATTACGTGTCAACCCCTTATCAGATATGTCATTTATGAATATATTCTCCCATACTATAGGACGTCTTTTTATTCTATTGGTGGTGTCCTTTGCTGTACAGAAGCTTTTTAGTTTGATATAGTCCCACTTGTTCATTTCTGCTTTTCTTTCCATTGCCCAGGGAGATATGTTCATGAAGAAGTTGCTCATGTTTATGTCCAAGAGATTTTTGCCTATTTTTTTCCTAAGAGTTTTATGGTTTCATGACTTACATTCAGGTCTTTGATCCACCTTGAGTTTACCTTTGTGTATGGGGCTAGACAGTAGTCCAGTTTCATTCTGTTACATGTAGCTGTCCAGTTTTTCCAACACCAGCTGCTGAAGAGGCTGTCATTTCCCCATTGTATATCTATGGCTCCTTTATCTTATATTAATTGACCATATATGCTTAGGTTTATATCTGGGCTCTCTCTTCTGTCCACTGGTCTATGAGTCTGTTCCTGTGCCAGTACCAAATTGTCTTGATTAATTACTGTGGCTTTGTAGTAGAGCTTGAAGTCAGGGAGCATAATTCCCCCTGCTTTATTCTTCCTTCTCAGGATAATTTTGGCTATTCGGGGTCTTTTGTTGTTCCATATGAATTTTAGGACTATTAGCTCTAGTTCATTGAAGAATGCTGTTGGTATTTTGATAGGGATTGCATTGAATCTGAAGATTGCTTTAGGCAGGATGGCCATTTTGACAATATTAATTCTTCCTAGCCAAGAGTATGGGATGAATTTCCATTTATTAGTGTCCTCTTTAATATCTCTTAAGAGTGTCTTCTAGAATTTAGAATATAGGTCTTTCATTTCCTTGGTTAGGTTTATTCCTAGGTATATTATTCTTTTTGATGCAATTGTGAATGGAATTGTTTCCTGATTTCTCTTCCTGCTAGTTCACCGTTAGTGTATAGGAATGCCACAAATTTCTGTGTATTAATTTTGTATCCTTAATTCAGCAACTTTACTGAATTCAGATATTAGATCTAGTAGTTTTGGAGTGAATTCTTTAGGGTTTTTTATGTACAATATCATGTCATCTGCAAACACGGACAGTTTGATGACTTCTTTACCAATCTGAATGCCTTCTATTTCTTTGTGTTTTCTGATTGCCCGGCTAGGACCTCTAGAACTATGTTGAATAAAAGTAGGGAGAGTGGGCATCCTTGTCTTATTCCCAATATTAAAAGGAAAGCTTTTAGCTTCTTGCTGTTAAGTATAATGTTGGCTGTGGGTTTGTCATATATGGCCTTTATTATGTTGAGGTACTTGCCCTGTATACCCATTTTGTTGAGAGTTTTTATCATGAATGGATGTTGAATTTTGTTGAATGCTTTTTCAGCATCTATGGAGATGATCATGTGGTTTTTGTCCTTCTTTTGTTAATGTAGTGGATGATGTTGATGGATTTTCGAATATCATACCATGGTTGCATCCCTGGGATGAATACCACTTGATCACAATAGATGACCTTTTTGATGTATTTTTGAATTCGGTTTGCTAATATTTTGTTGAGTATTTTTGCGTCTATGTTCATCAGGGATGTTGGTCTGTAATTTTCTTTTTTTGTGGTATCTTTGCCAGATTTTGTTATTAGAGTGATGTTGGTCTCATTGAATGAGTTTGGAAGTATTCCCTTCTCTTCCACTTTTTCGAAAACTTTAAGGAGGATGGGTATTAGGTCTGCACTAAATGTTTGATAGAATTCAGCAGTGAAACCATCTTGTCCATGGGTTTTTTTGGTAGTTGGGTTTTGATTACCAGTTCAATTTCATTGCTGGTAATTGGTCTGTTCAGATTTTCTGTTTCTTTCTGGGTAAGCTTTTTGGAAGGTTGCATTTTTCTAGAAAGTTGTCCATTTCTTCTTGGTTATTCAGTTTGTTACCATATAATTTTTCATAGTATTCTATTGTAATTCTTTGTATTTCTTTGGTGTCTATAGTGATTTTTCCTTTCTCATTTCTGATTCTGTTTCTGTGTGTAGACTCTCCTTTTTTCTTGATAAGTCTGGCTAAGGGTTTATCTGTTGTTTATTTTCTAGAAGAAGCAGCTCCTGCTTTCATTGATTTTTTCTTTGTTTTATTCTTCTCAGTTTTATTTATTTCTGCTTTAATCTTTATTATGTCCCTCCTTCTATTGACTTTGGGCCTCATTTGTTCTTCATTTTCTAGTTTCATTAATTGTGAGTTTAGACTGTTCATTTGGGGCTGTTCTTCTTTCCTGAGGTAGGCCTGTATTGCAATATATACTTTCCTCTTAGCATGGCCTTTGCTGCATCCCACAGATTTTGTGGTGTTGAATTATTGTTGTCATTTGTCTCCATATATTGCTTGATCTCTGTTTTTATTTGGTCATTGATCCATTGATTATTTAGGAGCATGTTATTAAGCCTTCATGTGTTTGTGGGCTTTTTCGTTTTCTTTGTTTAATTTATTTCTAGTTTCATACCTTTGTGATCTGAGAAGCTGGTTGTACAATTTCAGTCTTTTTTAATTTAGTAAGGTTCTTTTTGCGGCCTAGTATATGATCTGTCCTTGAAAATGTTCCATGTGCACTTGAGAAGAATGTGTATCTTTTTGCTTTTGGATGTAGTGTTCTGTAGATGTCCATTAGGTCCATCTGTTCTAGTGTGTTGTTCAGTGCCTCTGTCTCTTTATTTATTTTCTGTCTGATTGATCTGTCCTTTGAAGTGAGTGGTGTGTTGAAGTCTCCTAAAATAAATGCGTTACATTCTATTTTCTCCTTTAATTCTGTTAGTATTTGTGTTACATATGTAGGTGATCCTGTGTTGGGTGCATATATATTTATAATGGTTATATCCTCTTCTTGGACTGAGCCCTTTATCATTATGTAATGTCCTTCTTTGTCTCTTGTGATTTTCTTTGTTTTGAAGTCTATTTTGTCTGATAAAAGTACTGCAACTCCTGCTTTCTTCTCACTATTAGTTGCATGAAATATCTTTTCCCATCCCTTTTTTCATTCTGTGTATGTCTTTGGGTTTGAAGTGAGTCTCTTGAAGGCAGCACATATAGATGGTTCTTGTTTTTTTACCTATTCATTAACTCTATGTCTTTTGATTGGTACATTCAGACCGTTTACATTTAGGGTGATTATCTATAGGTATGTACTTATTGCCATTGTAGGCTTTAGATTCATGGTTACCAAAGGTTCAAGGGTAATTCCTTTACTATCTAACAGTCTAATTTAACTCCATATGCTATTACAAACACAACCTAAAACTTCTTTTTTCTTTTTCCTCCTTTTTCTTCTTCCTCCATTCTTTGTATGTTATGAATCATATTCTGTACTCTTTGTCTAGCCCTTGGGTGACTTCTATTTAGCCTTCAGAATACTTCAATCTATAGGAGGCCTTCCAAAATGCACTGTAGTGTAGGTTTGTGGGAGGTAAATTCTCTCAGCATTTGCTTATCTGAAAACTGTTTAATCCCTCCTTGAAATTTAAATGATAACCTTCCCAGGTAGAGTGTTCTTGGTCCAGGCCCTTCTGCTGCATTGCATTAAATACATCATGCCACTCCCTTCTGGCCTGTAAGGTTTCTGTTGAGAAGTCTGATGAGTTTTCCTTTGTATGTGATGTGTTGTCTCTCTCTAGCTGCTTTTAAAAGTGTGGCTTATCCTTGATCTTTGCCAGTTTAATTATTATATGTCTGGATGTTGTCCTCCTTGGGTCCCTTGTGTTGGGAGATCTGTGCACCTCCATGGCTTGAGAGACTATCTCCTTCCCCACATTGGGGAAATTTTCAGCAATTACCTCCTCAAAGACACTTTCTATCCCTTTTTCTCTCTCATACTCTTCTGGTTTCCCTATAATGCAAATATTGTTCCATTTGGATTGGTCACACAGTTCTCTCAATATTCTTTCATTCTTAGAGATTCTTTTTTCTCTCTGTGCCTCAGCTTCTTTGTATTCCTCTTCTCTAATTTCTATTCCATTTACCATCACTTCTGCTACATCTAATCTGCTTTTAAATCCCTTCATTGTATGTTTCATTTCAGATATGGAATTTCTTAATGTTTGAATCTCCAATTTAAATTTGTTGCTGTGCTGAGTTCTTGAGTATTTTTCTGTATGTCCAAGAGCATGTTTATCATTTTTATTTTGAACTCTCAGGAAGATTGGTGAGTTTTCATTTGGCCCTTTTTCTGTGAATTTGTGAGATTTTGGTCTGAACCATGTTCCTTTGACATTTCACATTTTTGTGTGGTGCCCTCTATTGCTGAAAAGCTCCAATCTCTGGGGCTGCTCAGCCCCTAGAGTGCGGTTGGGGTGCAGTAAAAGATTTTAAAAGCAGGTGCAGAAGGTCACATAGTTGTTAGCAGAACTTAGCTCTTTTACTATTAAGATTTTGTCTTCTTGATTAAGGAAACATTACTGAGACATTAAGCATAAGAGTAAGCTGTTGTTAACTGTTACACTAGCATTCTTTAGGCACAGGAGAAGAGTTGTTTCTTTTTCACAGACCATCTTTGTCATTATAACTTCAGTTGGGATCTTGTGAGGGAACAGCAGTCTTTCTAATGGGAAACTTAGTATCAGACAAGTGAAAGCTGCTAGTAGACTTACAAGCCTTTGTAATTAACTCTTTTGCTCAGCTAAGTTTAGTTGTAAGCTGACATTGGGGCATAAGCAAAGTAGGGCAAGGAGCAAGGAGAGGACTGTGTCAAGTTTGCAAGCTCAGCAGAGTTTTTTCTGGCTTCTGAGGTACAAGCAAGCCTGAACATAAGGGACTTCTGCTCAACTGCCCACCCTCTTACAGTTTGAGAGTCTCAGGGTGGAATGGGGATCAGTGGGAGAGAACGCAGCATCACTCATCGGGGGTTGGAAATCCTTGGGAGTTGTGCAGCACCAAATCTGTCGGTGGGAGAGGTCAGTTCAGCTTAACAGGGATGGAAATCATCTGAGGCATGGCACCAGATATGTCGGGGGAAAGGTGTTGTATATTTTCCTTGGTTCTTGCCCCCACTGCGACAAAGAATTTAAGGGCAGAGACACGGTAGTGAGGCAGAGTAAAAGTTTTATTTAAAGTTACTTAGAGAGAAAGTGCAGGCAACCTCAGAGAGAGAGGAGCACCCTGAAAGGTTGGGAAAAGTTAGTTATGCACTTACAGAGTGCGGGCAATCTCAGAGAGAGGAATGCTCTTAGAGGTTGGGAAAAGTTAGTTATGCACTTACAGAGTGCGGGCAATCTCAGAGAGAGGAATGCTCTTAGAGGTTGGGAAAAGTTAGTTACACACTCCAAGTGTGGGCGACCTCAGAGAGAGGAGCGCCCATATTGTTTTTTAAAATGAATCTTGTGAATGCTTATTTCTATTGAACAGTGGTACTGTTGAAATGCTAGGTACTTCTAGGCTCTATGTAAAACTCGTAATATTTAATAATATAATTCTCATCGAAAACGAAAGTGAATGTATGTAAAAGGTGAATATAAAAAATCCTGCATGTGAAATGTGTTTAGGGTGCTAACTAAAGATTCATGATCCCAGTGTGTGTGCACCCAAATACAACAGTTGAGGATGCCTGTAATATTTGTTACCTGATTTCATCAACTTAATTTGGTGATTCTTGATGTTCTGTTTTAGGTGTGAGCACTTTCGGTCAATGTTCCAGTCTTACTGGAATGAGGACATGAAGGAGGTGATAGAAATAGACCAGTTTTCGTACCCAGTGTACCGTGCCTTCCTCCAGTACCTCTATACAGATACAGTTGACCTGCCACCAGAAGATGCTATAGGTACCTCAGCCATGCTGGGACTGGCCAGGCCATATGGTCTCCTTGCTCTTACAGTATTGAGGTGTAAAAAGTTTCAGGTTTATTGGCTTTTATGTGGTTTTTAAAAAATGATTTGAAGTAAATGCCCTTAAAAATAGTATTGTGTAGTTAATGATTTTGGTACAGTTGATTTATGATCGTGGGCTTACCTTAAAGTTTTAATACTGAAGTATAAGTTGCTAATGGATCTAACATGTCATCTTGGAAGCAAAATGGGGAAATTCCATTTTTTCCCCTTCCTTTGTACTATAAAAGAAGTTGTATACAATGAGGATAAGAGAGTTGTTTATGGGTGGGGAGGTAAGGAATAAAAAAAAAAAGAATTTATTTAATAAAATTCAGGGTATTATTCACCAAGAAACTTCTGCTGATTTATCTATATATAACTCTTTCCATCCAAATAAAATTTATATTTACAAATTATGGGAAATTGCAGTAAACTTGATTAAGTAAAAAACTTCCATACTTTTTACTTTTAGGTCTTTTGGATTTGGCAACGTCTTACTGTGAAAACAGACTGAAAAAACTTTGTCAGCACATCATCAAGCGAGGAATCACCGTGGAGAACGCCTTCTCATTATTCTCTGCTGCAGTCAGATATGATGCAGAGGTAACATAAAACAGCAAACAAACCCAAATTCTGTGTCTCCCCCCTTTTTCTTACATGAGACAAGGAACATGATGCGTAACTTCACTTCTATTTAGGGAATCAACAAACTGACTGATTCCTACAAAATGAAATATGGCCTAGCTTATTTATTCTCTATTCATAGTTTCAAAGATGGTAGTTCCTCAACTTTGATTTTTAACTAAGATAAGGACTATAACTGAGGTCCCAGCAGCTGTAATGCAGGTGGAATATAAAGTGGCACAGCTAATTGGGCTAACAGTAGATTCTAGTTTCAAGTCTTTCTCAAGGTCAGCATATATAATTTTTTTAAGACTCACTTTGGCATCTCCCCAACTCTATCTTGTCATCAGCCAAGGATGCTGTATGGTTTATATCTGTGTATGCTATGTAGTGCTATCATTGTCTAATTATAACACAATTATTCATGTGTGAAGAATTTCCTCTGGGCTCCTTTTTTGTTTTGTTTGTTTGGTGGGTTGGTATTGCACTGGCTTGAATTCTTAATCTGGGATTCGTGGATCTCTAGAGAGTCTGTGAATGAATGGGCTTTTGGGTGTTTGAAATTTGTGTTTAGTACACTTTTTTGAAGTTAAGAACCGAAGCATCATCAGATTGTAAGCTCCTCATAAGCAGGAACCGTATCTTCATCTCTGTACCCTGTAGAGCCTGGCATGCAGCAGGCACTGGATAATAAATGTTGGTTGAACTGAGTGAAGATTGTACCACCTGAAGAATGCAGTAAGGATAATTAGTGACCTACAGGCTGGTCGGCTTTACAACTTCATAGAGAATAAATGATAGCAATAGTCTTGGAGTTCAAGAAGTCTAGATAAGGTATGCACCTTAAATAACACAATTAGCCCATTCTTAGAGGTATTTTCTCATCATCTAACCATGCATAACACCTGGTATCCGGGATTTACCAAACACCTGCAAAGGTCTGCAGCTATGGCCTTGGAGATGTGGAAGACAGACGTTATTACACTTAGGGCTCAAAATGGACCATTATAGCTTGTATTTTCAAAATGTACCCTATTTTTATTTGAGATGATATTATGATTATAAATATTTGATAAGGGCAAATATAGATGACTTTCTCTGTGGCCTTACAACAGATGGAATGAGGATCAAAGTAGGTCATTTCTAGTAGGAAGGGGAAGTATAGATTTTTTTCCTACCTTTTCGGTGATGTCAAGAGCTTCGTTAGAAATGCTGTTTCTTTAATTACTACCCAGTGATATTTTAGATTTCTGGTGCCTTACTATCAATTTGGTGATTGACTTTAGAATCCTACTGGTTTTCACTCCATACTCTTCCTCACTGCTAATAAGTTCCATAGTCTTGGGGTTGGGATATTGCTGACTAAAACCAGTCAGAACCACCTGGGCAGAGGCTAATATCTCGGCTTTTGTTGTTGGAAATTTCTTTCTCACTTTCAGGTAAAATCTTCCCCAGAAAATTTACAGAAAAAGTGGTGGGCCACTTCTGTCTATGCCAGTTGATAATTTCCTTTACTAGTTTTCATTTTTCTCATATCAAATATAAACATATTGAAAACTCCCTTGAGACCACAAACACGTGTGATTCCTCAGACTCTGCCATAGTGTGGGTGTATAGTTGGCACTCAAAAATAAATGTCTAGTTGAACGAATGAATGAATATATTTGAAAAACCTCACCTTGAAAGTGTACTTTCTAACAAATGTTAAAAACAAAATTAAAACCCCACAAATATTACACAGTGTAAAAAAGTAGCAAATAGAAAACAAAAAGTCACTTCTTTCTTTTTAGGTTGTATTTTTTTAGGTTCTGAGAAGGAATTATAGAATTGAGTGATGTACCTTTACATTTTATTTCCTTGCTCTAGATATTAGTTGATGGACACTATTACTAAGTCAGATTGGAAATTAATTGCAAAAATTTAGTTTTAGAAGCTCCATTTAAGGAGACTCAATGATTTTTTTGTCATTCTGTGGGATAAAATGCTGAGAAGACAGAGACTACCTGCTTCTCATATTTATTTTCCTTTCTGTAAAAGTTACTTCAGTTCCTCTACACTGCCTTTTGACAATTTTGAAGCAAATATATGCACCTAAAAGCAGCAAAAATGTATTGACTCAGGAGTTAGGAAGATATTTTAAAGAAAGCTGATTGTTGTGGAACTCTTGCATAATGAATGCATTGTCAGACTTCCTACATGTTTTAGTGAAGTGGAGAAGGAACACTTAAAACATCCCTGTAGAACCCCAAATAATACTGACATCAAGGGAGAAACATGAATCAAACATTGTCGCAAGATAGTTCTGTATCACGTTATAAAATTTTTGAAATGGTTCTGTTTATATGGTTTCTTCTCAGGAAATTTTTGTTTTCTATGTATATTAGAACATTAGGAGAAATAGTTGAGAAGTATTATTTGTTTAACCAGAGTAGAGGACTTTCCAGAAAATCCTACTTGCTAAGCAACTTGTGCCTTAAAATTTTGCTTTTGGTGGGAAGCAATAAATGTGAGCCCAGGAATCTAATTCCAAAATTAGTTTGTGATATGAGTATTGGATAACTTTGTGCTAAAGCCAGATAGCGTTTTTTTCTTCTTTAAAAGTTTTCCATGATCAGTAGGTTGTAGAAGATTTTGGCGGTAGTGAAAGAAAGAACCTTTATTTTTTCCCATAAGACATTTAAATATATTCTAACAAACAAAACCAAAAGACTTTAACCTGTAATATTTTGTACTTAATATACAACAAAGTGAATTCTAGACTTAACGGTTTTGGGGTTTTGTTTCATAATTATTTTAACAAGTTTGGACAGAGTTAGGTGTGGTTTACAATCTCTTACCATCTGGAATATGTCTCAAGGGTTCCTTATGGCACAAAGACAGCACTCTGGCCAAGTGGCCTTCACAGGAAGTCTTAGCATTCAACAATTTTAGCTTTGAGATTTTAGGATTGGATAAAAACTCTGTTAAAGGCTCATTAGCATTTTTTAAAGGATGGATATTAAGACCATCAATTCTCTGTTTTAACTCATTACTAAAGAAAATCTGTGGAAAGGAAAACCAACTTATTTTCAGAGTATGTATCATGAATGGAATAATTTAACTGTTTAAAAGTTTGGAATGAAATTATATATTTCAGAATAGAAATTTATTTTGATCTTGGTAATTATAACAAATCTGATAAAAAGTGGTTCTGAGTCAAATCACATAAAATATTTTACCACAAGATGTCATAAACATGGAATTTAGTTTCTAAATACCAAGAATGTGGTATTAGACCCCTTGATTTTATATCCTCTCTCACTTCCCTATTCCATGGGCCTTAAGATTATTTCATTCTGTTAGAACTTTTTTCATTCTCTGGTCAAGTGATTCTCTTCATCTGTCCTGGAAATATATTTAAAGCCTAGTAGTCCTGTTAGAGTTGACTTATTAGTTGGGTAAGAGTGGCATTTTCTTTTCTAGGTAAATGAAGATGTGATCATTTACAGAATGAGGTGAACAGATCATGTAGGTTCTTCAAATATTTAGAATTGTCAGAAGGATGTCTATCTGATTCGCGCCTCAAAGGCAGACTAGCTCAGGACACTGGCCACTCAGTGAGGCTGCTTGGCTGTGTCACCCCCTGGTTCATGCGGATGAACTTGCAAACTCCAATTTCTCTCTTCCCAAGTGCATTCAGTGCTTCCTTTTCTCTAGATCTGCCTTAACCAAGGTTCATTTATTGAACAGCAATTATTTACACAACCCAGATTTAGATTATTTCAGTATTCTCTAGTTAGACTTTTATGTTTGAAATGGTTAAACATTTTTGAGTACTGAGGTATCTCACCAATTCACACTAACTGGAGGGGAAGGGAAGGCAGTTTGATAGAACTATTTTCATTGATGTATGAAATGATTTATAATTAGAAGCACCATTTGTATGCCTGTACTACGGAGAACAGTTCTTAAAGTTTATACTTAGGATAATCTCTACAATTAGTGAGTTGAGTAAACTCACTTTTTCACATATACTAAAAATATCTTTAATTCCAAATCAGTAGACATAGGAAAGTTTTTACAATGCTAGAATTTAGTGTACTGTTCTTTTCCTTTGAATTTGGAATTATATGATTAAAAATTAATATTTAAAGATCCTTATCTGATATATTACATGGTTTAAAGAATATACTCATGCTCATTACAGGTTATTTCTTCCTATGTTATATGTAGATATACTAGTTCTCTAGTTTTGATAAACAAGATTAAAATACAACTTTTAAATTCCTGTGGGATATAATTTAGTCCCTAGAGCTATTTATTAATCATTGGGTTATAATACCAGGAGTTTTTCTTTAATAATAATGTGAGAGGGAATGTTTTATATAGTTTAACATTTTAGCTTATTATAATACACAGAACATTCAGCTGTACTTGATCCCACTGGGAATCTCTTATTTAACAACATGGATCCAGAGACTGTGTTAACAATTCAAATGCATTTTGAATTATCTAGAAAACAAAACTCTGGCAGCAGCTGGGTGATCACACATGAGACTGATTTTATCTCTTACTGGTTACGTGACTGGAGGGGAGCATCTTTCAGGTAGGAACAGAGGGACCCTGAGAAGAAGGAAGTGTTTGTCTGCGGGAGGTCTGCACTGAGAGAGGAGAAAAGGGCTGTGTCTGTATGTTTGGGCCCTTGCCCACTCTGCCTAAAATTCTCATGGTGGCTGGAAACATGAAGCCAAGTTATAAAAATCAGGCTGTTTGTGATAAGAGTTTCTAGTGTGATTTGCTTTTTTTTTTCTTTTTTTAAATATACAGTCTTACGAAGGTTTCACATGAAATGCAATGTGGTTACTACATTCACCCATATTATCAAGTCCCCACCCACCCCATTGCAGTCGTGTGATTTGCTTTTATATACTTAGTCTTTGTATACATTCCAGGTACCTAACTGATTTAATGTGTGTTCCAACTTTTGAAGGAAGAAATAACACTGTCTTAGAGTTTTGCTGAGGATGAAAGGATATATTAACACAGGCATAAGCAGATTTTTTTAATTGTTCTGATTTGTCATTTGCTACTTTCCTTCTTAATGTTGGTATTTGGAGACTTCCATTTGTCTTAAAAAACTAATCTCTTTGAGTATTCTTTTCTGCATTGAGTAGCTGAAAAATTAGTGTGGTAGAAGTTGTATTTTCTCTGTGGCTTCAAAAATACAAGCATTTTTGTATGGAGAGTGAAAGTAATTTAAAGTCCTTGGAATATTTTTTTTTAAGTGTCACCTGAGGTTGACCACATTTCTTCATCACTTTTCTATTTCTTAAAGTCCTGTCTTAAACTAAATAACCCACATCTCGATTCTTTTCTGACTTCTTGAATGTGACAAAACAAATGTAAGGACTAAAGTTGATTTCCGCTTTTTAAAAATTGATAATTGTCATTCAGTATTATATTAGTTTCAGGTGTATGCTTTCAGCTGTTTAAAACAGTTTTTGATTATGACTAGACAATGTGATAACCATGCAGAAACTTTCCCCCCATAGTGTGTGTGTGTGTGTGTGTGTGTGTGTTGTGAAGAGTTAGACCTTGAGGTAGGGGAACCATTGCTTTTACAATGTTGTTAGTAAATAGTCTGTGTTTTTCTGATATGTACATTTGGTCACTTGTGTGCCTAGTTTGAGATTTCTGCCCTCAAATATCTTTTCTAGGGGAGGGTGAGAGATACGGGGTGAGGGGTTTGGAGATCAGTAATTCAATTAAAGTTAATAAAAAAAGGCCTCTTCTTGTTTTTATTTTTGTCATGTGTGTCCAGGATTTAGAAGAATTCTGCTTTAAGTTTTGCATCAATCATTTGACAGAAGTTACACAGACTGCAGCATTTTGGCAAATGGATGGCCCTCTGCTAAAGGAATTCATTTCTAAAGCCAGTAAATGTGGAGCCTTTAAGAACTGAATCCCAAGGCTGCTGGGTTTGTGTGAGTGCTCTGGGGCACAGGTGACAGTGTGTCGTTTGTGCTCCACAGGTGATACAATTCGGCAGGTAAAAACCCTTTCAGGTTGTTTCTCCACATCTGAGACACAGTTCTCTGTAGGAATATATGAAGGATTTATGGCTTTTCCTGAACCCATTTGAAATAGTTCTTTGTTTCCAGATATGTGTATTTTAAATGTGACCTTAATTTGGCTAGAACATGTTAAAAGGGTGAAAGTTTAGCTGGCTGTTTGTTTTAGATTAGACTCTGGACTTGGAAAGGGGACATTGTGGCAGCTCCCCTGGCTCACATATCAACAACCTTTTTGACACCAGGAGTTGGGATAGTTTGTGAATTGGGAGATAGTCAAAAAGGTCCCACCATGAATTAAAGATGCTGATTTGGGGGCTTGTTGAAATATGTGTTAGTTGCGAGTTCAGTACCTTACTGTGAAGGAACAGTGAAGATCGTTTGAGGCTTTTATTTATGTGTTTGCACTATTAATGACTTCAACTTCACAGTTTATCAAAATAATCAGTTTAATATGACATGCCTATTGAAATGATAGTTATATAAAGGTAAATTTCTAGGTTAGCCAGGATTCTTCTTAAGCACTTATAAAAAGTAGTAATTTAGAACTATCTTAAAAGTTGATAATGAAAGAAATTTCATTTGCACAAAGGTGAATATTTTATAAGTTGGAATCTCCAATGGTGTTTTATAAAGATAAAATTTGAGAATTCAAGTTTAAATTGCAACTCCCTACCTTTTTCCCTATATGTGCTAATCATTAAGAGGAAGATAATGACATATTCAATATATTCTTGTCTTCCTAAATTACGGCTGCTGTATCATCAGATCTGCTACATCTGACTCAGAAGAAGTGGTTCTTAAAACCAATTTTTGGACTTAATGGAATTAGTTGTATCTCTTGTATCTAGGCCAAATATCATCATCACAAATTTGCTTATTTGAAACTTCACCAGCTTTAATTTTTTATTTTCCTCTTTCAGTTATGTTAGGTGTATAATACTTAGCAAATTTTAACTTTGAAAAACGCTAAAATTATTATTTTCCTGAAAAGATCCAATTTTTTTTTAGGTTTGATTGTAAAATGTGACTTTGGGAGGTAAGAGTGTTCAACTGTGAGTTTTATCATATGTACACATTGAGCTTGCTTTAAGAATGTAGCTTTGTTCTGCTCTCTGGCCCATGAACTTATTTCCATTTGTGGGAACTCCCTTAGTGAATTCTGTTTGCTGCCGAGAAGGTCCCCCATCTGAACCTGGAGGCTTAGTACCTTTTCAGAACCAAATTAGGAAGAGGGTGAAGAGATGCAGCACCTACTGTTTTTAGCAGTGTTTCTAAGTGTGCTTAGGAGGTGAGGTGGGAGTGAGAGCCCAAATATAGGAATTCACTGGTAGGTGAAATATATAATAAACCTAGAAGTACCAGCCCCTTTTCTGACCATGTCACAAATGACTGAATCTCAATGAATTATTAGGTTAGAATTCGTTTTGCAACATGATAGGATTTTTCTTACTAGGTTGATAAATGCACATTACTTTGTTGATTAGCTACAGTGGGTAGTATTTGTAACAATCATTGTTCTGTAGGCTTTTGAACTGGACAAAACAAGAACTTCAGTATGTTTATTATTCTTACTTGAAAAAAAGCAAGCACAAAATAAAGGAGCAGATCCATGTCCATAGATAGTTCATTCAATAAACATTTACTGAGTTGCTAATATACATGAAGAACCACTTGCTATTAGATTAATAATTTGTATGTAATGAATATGTAGGTAATGAAGAGAGCAAGAATAAGTCCACTGAAAAATATTGGAGTATCTTTTTTTTAATACACTTATTTTTCTACTTGGTTTTGCTGTTAATCTTAGCAGGAGATAAAAACAATTCTTCAAATTTCTTTTTTCATCTGATATAATAAGAAAGCCCAAGTATTCATATTTCTTCAAATAGTCCTATATGTCCTCTTGAACTTCTTACTGGAACATTTGATTCTCTAGTATATAGGCTGTATTTATGTAATATTTAGAATGGCATAATAAAGTAATCTGTTAAGACATTCACATAGAGTTGGTTTTTTGCCCCTTAAAAATCAGGAATGTACAGCCTTAAAAAGGAAGGAAATTCTAACACATGTTGCAACATGGATGAACCATGAAAGATACTGTGCTAAGTGAAATAAGCCAGTCACAAGAGGGCACATGCTATGTGAGGTACCTAGACTAGTCAAATCCATAGAGACAGAAAGTAGAAAAATGGTTGCCAGGGGCTGGTGGGAGGGAATGGAGAGTTAATGTTTAGTAGGTACAGAGTGTGTTTTGCAAGATGAAAAGAGTTCTGGAGAGGGATGGTAGTGATAATAGCACAACAATATGACTATTTAATGCCACTGAACTGGGCACTTAACCAGTTAACATGGTACATATTGTGTTGTATATATTTTACTACAATTAAAAAAAAAATCAGTACTGTGATTCTTAGCACTTATCAGGCTAAAAACAGGTACCAGCATGACCGTGTCAACTATTTTCAACTATACACATATGTATCCCCATAGAAACCCTTTGGTTTTATTCCTGCTGAGAGGGAGTACAAGGAGACAGACGTAGTGAACGACACATTAGAACAGATGGACCTAACGGATATCTACAGAACACTCCACCCAAAAGCAGCAGGATACACATTCTTCTCTAGTGCACATGGAACATTTTCAAGAATAGATCATATACTAGGCCACAAAAAGAGCCTCAGTAAATTCAAAAAGATTGAAATTGTACCAACCAGTTTCTCAGACCAAAAATGTATGAAAACAGAAATAAATTACGCAAAGAAAACAAAAAAGCCCACAAGCACATGGAGGCTTAACAACATGCTCCTAAATAATCAATGGATCAAGACCAAATAAGAACAGAGATCAAGCAATATAGGGAGACAGATGACAACAATAATTCAACACCACAAAAATCTGTGGGACGCAGCAAAGGCCATGCTAAGTGGGAAGTATATTGCAATACAGGCCTACCTCAGGAAAGAACAATCCCATATGAACAATCTAAACTCAGAACTAATGAAATGAGAAAAAGAAGAACAAATGAGGCCCAAAGTCAGTATAAGGAGGGACATGATAAAGATTAGAGCAGAAATAAATAAAATTGAGAAGAATAAAACGATAGAATCAATGAAAGCAGGAGCTGAATCTTTGAGAAAATAAACAAATAGATAAGTCCTAGCCAGAGTTATCAATAAAAAAAGAGTCTACACATATAAAGAGAATTTGAAATGAGAAAGGAAAAATCACTATGGACACCACAGAAATACAAAGACTTATTAGAGAATACTATGAAAAATATATGCTAACAAACTGGATAACCTAGAAGAAATGGACAACTTTCTAGAAAAGTACAACTTTTCAAGGCTGGCCCAGGAAGAAACAGAAAATCTGAATACACCAATTACCAGCCAGGAACAAAATTGAATTGGTAATCAAAAAACTACCTAAGAAAAACTCCTGGACAGATGGCTTCACTGCTAATTTTATCAAACATTTAGTGAAGACCTAATACCCATCCTCCTTAAAGTTTTCCAAAAAGCAGAAGAGAAGGGAATACTTCCAAACTCATTCTATGAGGCCAGCATCCATCTAATATCAAAACCAGGTGAAGACACCACACAAAAAAATTACCAATATCCCTGATGAACATAGATGCAAAAATACCCAACAAAATATTATCCAATTTAAAAAAACATAAAAAATATCATCCATCATAATAAAATAGGACTTATTCCAGAGATGCAAGGATGGTACAATATTTGAAAATTAATCAACATCATACACCACATCAACAAAAAGGACAAAACCACATGATCATCTCCATAGATGCTGAAACAGCATTCGACAAAATTCAACATCATTCATGATAAAAAAATCTCAACAAAATGAGTATAGAGGGCAAGTACCTCAACATAATAAAGCCCATATATGACAAACCCACAGCCAACATCATACTTAACAGTGAGAAACTGAAACCTTTTCCTTTAAGATTGGAAACAAGACAGGGATGTCCACTCTCCCCACTTTTATTCAACATAGTACTGGAGGTCCTAGCCACAGCAATCAGACAACACAAAGAAAACACAACCAGACTGGTAAGGAAGAAGTTAAACTGTCACCATTTGCAGATGACATGATATTGTACATAAAAAACCCTAAAGAATACACTTCAAAACCACTAGAATTAATATCTGAATTCAAAGTTGCAGGATACAAAATTAATACACAAATCTGTTGCATTCCTATTCTAACGAACTAGCAGAAAGAAATTCCATTCACAATTGTATCAAAAATAATAAAATACCTAGGAATAAACCATTGTGGAAAGCAATAAGGAGGTTCCTCAATAAACTAAAATTAGAAATACCATTTGACATGGGGACTCCACTCCTAGGAATTTACTGAAAGAAAACAACTTCTCAGATTCAAAAAGACATATGCACCCCTATGTTTATTGCAGCACTATTTACAATAGCCAAGGGGTTCATCAGTAGATGAATGGATAAAGAAGATGTGGTAAATATACACAATGGAATACTATTCAGCCATAAGAAAGAAACGAATCCTACTATTTGCAACAACATGGATGGAGCCAGGGGGTATTATACTCAGTGAAATAAGTCAGGCAGGGAAAGACTTTCCCTCATTTGTGGAGTATAACAGTGAAGAAAAAGTGAAGGAACAAAGTAGCAGCAGACTCACATACTCCAAGAAGGGACTAGCGGTTACCATGGGGGGGGGTTGTGGGCGGGCAGGTGGGGAGGGATGGAGAAGGGGATTCAGGGGTATTATTAGTACACAAGGTGTTGGGGGGTTCATGGGGAAGACAATGTAGCATAGAGAAGCAAGTAGTGACTGTGTGGCACCTTACCACAGTGATGGACAGTGACTTCAAGGGGTATGGGTGGGACTTGGTAATACAGTGAATGTAGTAACCACATTGTTTTTCTTGTGAAACCTTCATAAGATACCTTAATATATATATATATATATATATATATATATATATATATCAGTGATACCTTAATAAAAAAACCTAAAAAATAAACAGAAAGATAAAATCCCTATCCTCAAGGAGGAATGTTTAAATTATTAGGAAGAGGAAAGATGTTTTTTGTAATGTTAATCCCTAAACCTATTTGAACACAGCTTCTCATAATAGAGAAAACCTACTCGGGTTAATATGAGAAGCAGTTGTTCTGAAGATAATACTTGTTCAGTGTAGGGGACAACAAAGGGCCTTTTAGCTTATTTCCAAAGCAGCAGGTTAAGTGGTACAAGCGAAGGCATGGAGGTGGGGGCTGAGGAGCCTTCCAGGTAAGTCGGCAAGGGGAGCGTGTATGTCATGTTTCCCACGGTGCCAGGCATTGTGCCCTGTGCTTCATGTACTTTTTCTTTTTTACTGCCGTTTTTCAATAGTAAGTGACAGCTAAAGTACAAAACTGGTCTGTTTTAATAATTTGCCCAACATTTGCCTACTGTATGACTGCCATACATGTTGTTCCATTGTGCCAAAATGACTACTATGAATGACAGATTAAATTTGAAAGTAAAGCAGGGACAAAGGTTTTCTTTTAAATAGAGATCATGAGATTGTTAACCTTAAAAGTAAAATTGTCAGGAGGGATTCTAGGAAGATGCAGGAGAGGAATCGCTGTGATAACCTCCCACATTTACAGAAAGGTCAGCAGCTACCTATAATATAACTCACTCTAAAAATGACCAGCAGAACAGACTTTCCACAGCTAACAACAAAAGGCCACATCAAGAGTGGTAGAGGGCAGAGCGACAATCGATTGGGATCCAAACCTTTCCCCACCCATAAGTGGGAAGGAATAGAGGTATGGAGTGGGGGAGGGGCAAACTCCTGCACCCAGCTCTCCCAGGCCTGGGGGGGTCTCTACCCAAGTAAACAAGCATCCATAATGTCTGGCTTGGTAAATCATCAGGGCTTAACGCCAGATCTGGAGGACTATGGGAGACTGAGTCTCTACTTGGAGGACTGGCATGCTGTGTTAGGTGGTCTGAGACCCAACACTGAAATAGCAGTTTGAAAGGAGATTTATTGGCTGACTTCAGAATGGTCTGCAGGAGCTTTCTCCAGGAGATTTGGTGGATGCTTTTTTTGTTTCCTCCTTCCGCCTAGCTGACCGGATGCTTGTGGGAGCCAGTTCTGATACTCTCCATCTACCGTGTCAGCACTAGTTGCTCTGCCCCAGCATTCCCCTGCAGACTTGCCCCCACCCAAAAAGCCCATCCCAAGAGGTACCTTATCAAAGCTAATACTGCCTTGGGGAGGGAAGGAGCTAGCGGCACCCACCACCATACTAGCTAGAGCTATGCCTGGCCTTTCAGCCAACTACATCTGGAAGGAGCCTTGCAAACCAGTGCATCTTCAGCAGTCATACTCGTCATTGCTGACAGCCAGGCAGAGGCCAGCCTCATCCACCAGCCAACTCACAGCAGTTGTGGCTTAGCCTAACAAGAAGGTATACACAGTTCACAGGGACACCCCTGGGGTGCCTGGCTCTGGTGACCAGGGTGTATTGTACATCTGGGCACCACAGGACTCCTAATACATAAATCCACAGCTTTGAAGACCAGGATACACATTGCCAAAATGGCATCCTGCCCAAAGCAATTTACAGATTCAATGCATTCCTTATCAAAATACCAACGGCATTTTTCAATAATCCTAAAATTTATATAGAGCCGCAAAAGACTGTGAATAGCCGAAGCAGTGTTGAAAAAGAACAGTTAAGCTGGAGGTATCATGCTTCTGGACTTGAAGCTGTACTATAAAACTACAGCAATTAAAACAATATGGTACTGGCTCAAGAACAGACACACAGATCAATAGAACAGAATAGCCCAGATATAAACCCACACCTAATGGTCAGTTAATATATGACAAAGGAGGCAAGAATATACATTGGGGAAAACACAATTTCTGCAGTAAATGGTGTTAGGAAAACTGGACAGCTACATGCAAGAGAAACAATTACTGCCTAACACCATAAATGAAAGTAAAGTCGAGATGGATTAAAGACCTAAATATAAGACATGAAACCATAAAACTCTTGGAAGAAAACAGACAAAAACCTCTTGAACATAAGCATAAGCAATTGTTTTCTGGATACATCTTCCTGGGCAAGGGAAATAAAAGCAAAAATAGTTGGACTATGCCAAACTAAAAAGCTTCTACACAGCAAAGGAAACCTACAAAACAAAAAGGCAAACTACTGTATTAGAGAATATATTCACAAATTAAATATCTGATAAGAGGCTAACATTCAAAATAACTCATACAACTCAAGACGAAAAATTAAAAAATGGACAGAAGATCTGAATAGACACTTCCAAAGAAGACATACAGATGGTCAAAAGGCACATGAAAAGATGGGCCACATCACTGATCATCGGGGAAATGCAAATCAAAAGCACAATGAGATATCAACTCACACCAGTTAGAATGTGCTCTATCCAAAAGACAAAAAATAAGGGTTAGTGAGGATGTAGAGAAAAGGGAACTTCCCTACACTGTTAGTAGGAATGTAAATTGGTGCAGAAACTGTGGAAAGCAATATGGAGGTTCCTCAAAAAAAAAATAGGAATACATAACAATGCAGCAATTCCACTCTAAGGATTTACCTTAAGGAAACAAAATCTCTGACTCAAAAAGATATATGCAGTCTTATGTTTATTGTAGTATTATTTACAGTAGCTGAGATATGGAAGCAACTGAAATGTCCATTAATAGATGAATGGATAAAGAAGGTGTACATATATATAACAAATTATTCAGACATGAAAAAGAATGAAATCTTGCCATTTGTGACAACACAGGTGGACCTAGAGGATATTAGGGTAAGGAAATAACCAAGGCAGAGAAAGACAAAAATCATGTGATTTCACTTAATAAATGGAATCTAAAAACAGAAAACAAACAGCAATAAACTCATAGATGCTGAGAAGTTACCTCAGAAGAGGTGTTGGGGTGGGTGAGTGAAATAGCTGAAAAGGATAAAGGGGCATAAAATTTGATTCTAATGTACATAAGACACCAGGATGAAAGTACAGCATAGAAAATGTAGTCAATACTGTAACATCTTTCTATGTTGACAGATAGTAGCCACACTAGTTGAAGTGAACATCTAACAATGTAGATAACTGTCAAATCACTATGTTGGATACTTGAAATTGTATATCAACTATACCTCAGTTTTAAAAAGTGTATTTAAAAAATTCATCTGCGAAGCTTTTAAGCAATGACAAACACCAATAGCTACAATCCAGACTCACTAATTCATATTCTTCCAGACTGGATCTAGTCATTTGTGTAATTTAAAAGCCCCCTCTCCCCAAATCCTTTCACAATGTTGCGCGCGCGCGCGTGTGTGTGTATAAAGACCAGGAGACATAGCTGACCTACCTGATACATAGAAACAAACAGCCAAACAAAATGAGGTGTCAGAAGAAAATGTTCAGACAAAATGCCAGAAAAATTGTTTAAGAAAAAAAGGGTAAGCTCGAGATTTTCAACAAAGAAAAAAGGGCCAGTCAGGGCTGGAGAATAGCTGAAATGAAAAATACACCAGAGAGAATCAACAGCAGGTGAGAGGATGATCTGGAAGACAGTGACCACTGGCACTCAAGATAAACAGCAAACAAAACAAATTAACAAAAAGAAAAAGTAAATTTTAAAAGTGAGGAGATGCTAGTATATCTCTATGACAACTTCAAATGAAACATTCGCATAATAAGGGCCCAAAAAGAATAGAGAGAGAAAGAGGCAGAAATCCTATTTGAAGAAATAGCTGAAAAATTCCCTAACCTGGGGAAGGAAAACAGACACTGAGTTCTAGGAAGCATAGAGTCCAAAACAAGATGAAGCAAAGGAGATCCACACCAAGATTCACAGTGATTAAAATGGCAAAGATTATTTGAAATCTTAAAAGCAGACATTTAGAAGGAAAATGCCATAAGACTATCAGCTTATTTCGCAGCAGAAATTTTGCAGGCCAGAAGGGAAGTGGCATGAGATGTTCAAAGTGCTGAAAGGAAGAAACCTATAACCCAGACTGTCATGGTGTAACTCCAGGGGGAAAATATTTTCCCAGCCTGGGGCAAAATACCTTTGAACCGAAATCAGTCAAAGGGAGAAATAAAGTGGGAGAAAGCCATTTATTGCTTACAAGTTGTCCACTTCTGCTCACCCATATCTCTCATGACCCAGCTGCAAAAAGGACCCCACCCAACCTCTCTGGTCCAGATGTGCCCTTGCTCCCCCTCGTAATTGCCTATTGATATGGACATGGACTACTTCTCTCCACCCCTTGGAAACACCTATTTATAATGGAGATGCACTAAGACCAGGCGAGAGATTCTGGAGATACTGCAATTATACCCACAGCCCACCCCTCCAGAAATCTCACCTCACAATCTGCTTGTTCCCCATCTTTCACAATGGCCCCTGTGTGAGAAAACTGGAACATTGTAACCAGACTAATAACATAAAATAGCAACAGCAATAAAATCATGCTAATCCTCAAGCTGGAGGATTCTACTAGGTTCAAAGTCCTAGGCAGATTAAGTCCATAGCTCGCCCATTCCACAGGCGGTCAGTCGCTGAACAGGTAGGGAGTTCAAAGCAATTATCAGGTGGCAGCTGCAGCCAGGGGGCTGGTCCAGGCCACAGGGACTGTAGAAGAAAATAACCTTACAGGTGATAAGATACATGTTTTAATACCAGTATAGGCAAATCTTGTCCATCAGGTAAGACATTTGGGTTCAGTCTCACACCCACTCCACAATGGGATAGGTGCTTATTATCTAGGTCAGAGCTGTTCTGGTGATGGGCTCAGTAGCCAGCAAGGCGTGGTACAAAGCAGCCAGTTGCATCTGTGTCAAGGTGAACCAGACCTCTGCTCCTTTCCATAGTTGTGACCAGAATCCAGTAGGTTGGCGTGTCTGTTCAAGCCTCTGCCAAAGGCTCCATCTGTAACCATCTTGGGTTACATGAATATCTAGCTCACAGGTCCTGTACGGCCTTGACTGCTTGCTTAGCAGCAGTAAAAGCAGCTTCACATGTTTCATCCCAGTCCCACCTGATGCCCTTTCATACCAGCTGGTATAAGGGTTTCAGAATTTGTGCCAAATGCGGGATAAACACTCTTCATTAGCCCAAAAGACCAAAAAACTTGTAATACTGCCACAGTGGTGTGGGTAGGGAAAGCCTGGACCTTGTCTATGACTGCTTCTGGGATAACTAGTTTTACACAACCAGACAACCACCAAGAACTTTACACACAAACAAGGTCTCTGAACCTTGGTGCCATTCACAGCCCATCCTTTCTCCTGCAGATGTTGCAATGGTCTAGGAACTGCCCCTTCTAAATCTGCAAGAGAATTAGACATGAGCATGATATCATCAATGTAGTGATACAGGCACACCATGTGTGGTTTCCTCCATGTGGCCAAGTCCTGGGGTACAAGTCCATGACAGATGGTGTGGCTGAGGAAGTATGGCCGTGGAAGGGCAGTGAATGTCCACTGCCAGTCTTCCTATGTGAAGGCAAACTGTTTCTGACTTTCCTGTGCTATGTCAATAGAGAAGAAAGCATTAGCAAGGTCCACCACATAATGAGTTCATGACTGAGTGTGTCTATAAAGGCTGCTATAGAGGGGACAGCAGCATGCAAAGGGGGTGTGACTTTATTCAGTTCCCTGTAATTCATGGTCACAACGCCAAGAACTGTCCATCTTTCTCACTGGCCATACCAGGGAATTAAAAGGACTATGAGTGGCCTTTATGAAGCCCACCTTCTCCAACTCCTGTAGGGTTTCTCTAGTTTCCTTGTGCTCCCCAGGCAATTTATACTGCTTAGTATTTGTCACCCACTGAGGTATAAATAGAGCTACAGGTTGGTGCTGAGCATGTCCCCTCAGATGTGCCTTTACCACATGTCCCCTCAATCTGAACTCACCTGCACTGGTCTGTAACCACAGGCCCTGCAGGATATCTACCCCCAAAATATATTCAGGGATGGGAGAAATGTACACAGTATACTCCTTTGGGGGTAAACGCCCTATCCCCAATGGGACTTGGGTTTTCTTCACTATAATTGCTTTAACCCCATACCCATCTGTCACAGCAGAGGTCCTGGGAAAATGTTGCCATAAATCAGAGAACATTCATCAGCTCCTGTGTCCACCAGTACCAGGACACATTGTACATTCACGGGACTAATGAATTGCTAATTATACATGTGGCATCCAGTCCTCACCCCAAGGTGGGAGCATTGACCCTCCCCTCCCCCCTTGAACCTCAATGCCCAGTTGTCCTCCCGTGGGGGTGAGGGCCCAGGCAGGGCCTGAATATTGCCTCCCAGGAAGTCTTGCAGGGACACAGGCCATGCATGGGACTTCACCTCTGGCTTCTGTGTCCTGGACCTCAGTGGCTGGAACTGCTGCTCTGGCTTTAATTGGTGCCACAGTTCTAACAAGATCCTATTGGGCTGCCCATCAAGTTTTTCCTTCACTACCCCAGCCTTTATCAAATAAACCCACATCTGGGTCCTTGAGACCTTCACGGGGCCCTTTGCACCTCTCAGTCATGGCCCAACCCTCCTTCTGTGCCCTTATTGTTTCCCCCAGATCTGCAAAAATATGAGTAGCCTCACTTCTGGGTTGCCCTATGTGGGGGGCAAGAATAGTCACTAGGGAACCAAAGAGCTGTATGGAGCACCATATTTCTCATTCTTGTGGTGAACAACTCCTCATCCGGACTCTGGGGGTCCATATTATAGATACTTTTCATGCCTAGCTCCTGTAACACCTACTGGAGCTCTACATTTTCCAACTAGTGGGTAAGTATGGTAAATCACCCTGATTAGGCCAAACTACTGTCAGTCAATCCAGAAGCACCCAGTTCCCTGAGGTGTGATGGGCACTTTGCAACGGCTGCCAGAGGAAAGGGTGAGTCGTTGGGGAAGCCAGTCTACCCATTTCAGAACCCGAAATAATGTTTTCTACCCCCATATCCCAGAAACACAAAAGCCATGTAGGCAGAGGTTCTGGTGGCTTCTGCCAAAACTGGATGTTCATGCCAACCAGCTTATCCTGGATATAGGGGCGGAGCATGGAGTGCTCCACAACCTGGGGAGGGGGCAGTTCCTTGCCCTGAGGAGCCCACGGTTGCATTTTTATTTTCTTAATTATAACCAGGTGGGCCTTTAATATGGGAGCGGCTGGTACCTCAGGCAGTGGCCTCGGCAACAAACTGGCCCTCAACCACACCCCCTCATCCTCTCCCAACATCTCTTCTACCATCTCCGGGGCTGAAAGCGCCTCTCTTTCCTCCCTATTCCCCATGTCCTCCTGCAACACAGATTCTCCTGCTGTCTCCTCCGCACTGCTAACGTATCTTCCAGGGGAACAACCTGTCTTCTCAATAACTATCTTCCTTAAGGACATCACATAGGTTATCACCCAGCTCTTGCAGGCAATGCTGAAGTGTGTCTCACTCCTGCTGAAGTCTCTATCTCCTCAATAACCCTCTCCCTCTCCTCGATAACCATTTTCACTATCTTGAAAAACAGACATTGCACAATCCCGGCTGCTACATGGCCACTCAGAGCCTCTAAGCAGCCTTCTATCTCTTGGAGGGCTAATTCCACAGCTTCTGGTGTCTCCACCCTTCCCCAATGGGGAAGGGCTCCTGGATGAAGCTGCACCCTCTACTGCTGCAGCCACTGTAGCCTCCCCACTGATGCCGGGGTTCTTGTTCACGAAGCCGAAGAATTCATGAGCTTCACAAACGCTCAAGGTAGGAGAGCAAGGTACAGGCTTTTATTTAGAGATAAAGTGAGAGGACAGAGCTCCTGGCTCATGCCAGGAGGGGACAAGAGAGCCCGGGGTGGTGTGTTGTCTAGGGGATTTATAGGCAAATGGGGATTTTTCGAGAACATGAATAAAAGGCTTAGGGGTGTGGACTTGTACCACCTGCCCTGCCCTCAAGGTGGGCTGGGTTGTTCTCTGCATGCTAGGGCTGTTTACAGTGAAGTCACGGGTTATGCTGAGATACCCTTCTTTATTTGTGAAACACTCAAGCATTTTACGCCAAGTTGCTCCTGGCCTTTTAACCTTTAACTGCCCTCACTGAAGATGTCTATATTCTTAGTCTGGTGTCTTAATCCTAGAGAATTAGTGTGACCTTGACTTTGCATAATGCTTAACACAGAGTTTCAAAAGGTACTTCCTTGCCCATTGTTATATTGCTCTGACTGTAAATATCCCACCCTGCTTTTTCCTGAGGCCCTCACTCTATTATGACTACAACCATGGTCCCTGTTTCATTCCCCCCTCTACAGATGGAAACTCTAGCTGCTGCTGGGGAAAGGGGGTGATGACCGCTCTGGCTGCTTCATGCTGAGAGGGGACGCAGTAAGGGGTGCAGCTTGGTCTCCATCAGGGGTAGGTTGGGAGGGCCTCAGAAGATGGGAGTTTCCATCCTGGGTTCTATTGCAATCACCATTTGCAGTTTCGTGGCTTCTAGTGGAGATAGAATAAATCATGTTATTAGGTTAAGTAGCAACATCTGGAGTTGGGTTTTCTATTTTGGAAGAACAGACTTGACAAGAAGATTAACAAATGCATGACTGAATATGAGGATTAGAAATAGTAAAACTCTAATTGAGAATCATAGCCAGATGTCTTGGAGAAACCAGAATTCTAGATCTAGTCTGTGTCTCCAATGACTAGTATTAGGGCTCAGTATAGATAAGGCTGCATTATTGAAACAATACTTTTCTCTAAAATCACCCTCATTTTTATTAGAAGTAATCAGGTTAAGAAAATAATTAACACTTGGCTTGATTATTTGCATAAGTGCAGCAAGAAGAGCAATTGATTACATAGGCTCTTTTAAATGTGCTTTGCTGGAACTTTTTATAAGGAACTTCAGATTGGACTTTTAAAAGCCTCTCAAGGCCAGAAAGCCAAGCCAGAGTTGCCATCAGGTTTTGCCTGCAGTACCTGTAGATCTGGGTGAATTCCTCTCTTCTTGAGGTCCCCAAGACATTGTGAGGTTCCTGCACCTGCCAGGAAGTGACCCTCCTTACTAACCTGGTAAGGTTTCTGGGAACCCTGTAAGCAAGGTACCAGGCCAGTTCCTCCAAGGCGCTTTGTTGGCTCTATAAGGTCAACCTTAGTTCCTTAAAGCTGTTCATATCTGAGTTTATGCACATGTCTCTCAGGTATGACATTCCAGTCAAAGCCTTGGTAATATAACCAGTGTTTTAAATTGGTCCTTTTAGAAGGAAAGCAGATTCCTATTGAGCTTATGAAAATAAACATACTGCCATGAAATATAGAGTCACTGAGAGTTTTTAAATTCTGGAGGGATCAGGTAGAGAGAAAGATAAATGTTTCAATTCTGCTTACAAAGGTATCATTTACTAAACTGTTGTCAGCTTAAGAGAAAAAACTTAAAACACTATCAGTAACATTTGAAATAAAAAGCCACAAAATCATCTTCCTTAGTTTACTTAATCCTATGTAACCTATACTTGTTCTGCTGAAATCTAATTCTTTACTAGTTTAGGAGTAATAAAACAGTCACTATAAATGACAAAAGACTTGTAAATGAGAGTGGCTAAAGATCTGAGGAGAGCTTACTATAAGACAGTCGACATAAGGAAATTTGGATATTTCTGTAACCCAAAACATTCAGTAACAAAGTTTAGTATCATTCCCTTTGACAGTGCTTTCCAGGTAATTAAGCAGGTGATTATATGTCAGATAAAGAAGCCAACTTAGCCAAATACTTTCTCCAATGACAAAAAATTCCTCTGACATGTTCCAGGGGCCCTCTGGAAAATATCAGAGTTAACTAGAGGTAAAAGCACTTTTTTGAATTTGATTTTAGGAAGTTGTCAGAAGAAAGTTTCTTTGGCACTTGCTTAAATTGGATTATAGGTTGCCATGAAGCAATACGTATCCATTTAACCAGAATGACAACAAAATACTTCAAAGGCAAATACAGAAGGTTACAGTTGTTAGCAAAGTTTACCTTTTAGTCCTTTTAATACTAAGATCTCATTTTCTTAAATACTCAGACAACTCATTGAGACTTTAAGCATGAGAAACTGCTTTGATTAAACAGAGAACCCTTTACAATCTTTCAACATTAAGAGCAGATGAACAGTTTAAGAAAACTTTGTCTTTTTAACTGAAAACAAAACTCTAATTTTGCTGTGTACTTGACATCGAGACTCATTTGCTTTTATTTCACATAACACGACTATATCAATTTTCCACAAACTTTCTACAACTTCTCTTTTACATTCAGTGTTCTCCCTCTTTAAATCAACAGCTGTACTTTAGAACTAAGTTACTTTTATCAAAAAACATTTTTTAGCATGCAGAAATGTTTTCCTTATTATTTTAAGTAGCTTTAATTAGAACTTAAAACTATTAGGAACTTTAATTTTCAATGAACACTGAGAAGTAGGCTATTGTAAACTATTACACTAGCATTCTTTAGATTGACAAATTTATGAACACATTTTAATTTCAGGAACTGTGCTTTACAGTACGATCTCTCACTAAGCACAAAATATGTCTACTTAGCAAAACTTTAAGGTATTAGGTTACTACAAAAATTCTTAGGCTCTTTGTAGGCATACACACTGTAACACACTATAACACATAATTATTATTAAGATGTTCACTTGCTACACTTAGTTTATGCATTCCTAACAACTATGCTAGATTACTTAACAAAAGCTTTACTGAACATTACACAAAGTCAAGCCTCTAAGCATTTTATTCTTGAAAGATTTAAGATAACATCAACTTAAATGACTTTAGGTAAACTTAGGCAGCTGATAACCATAAGGACATGTACGTTTCAGTTCAAATTAAATTAGCATTAATACTTAATATCTCTTATTAGAATTTTCTGGAAGTTTTAGAATGCCCAATATTTACCAGCGCTTTTCTTTAAATTTTTCCTAATACCATCCAGAGGTAGAAAAATCTTTTATTTACACACTTAGACACATAAACATATAGATTGGGACATAATGACTACAGTTAGCAATACTTTTCATAAAAGAACAAATACAGACAGATGAACCGATACAAAGATTTGAGTTACTGATATCCAATTGCCTTCTTTCCTTTTAGCTTACTTGATTAAAAGTATTTCCGTTTTTTTTAAATATTTTGGTATCATTAATCTACAATTACATGTGCAATATTATGGTTATTAAACTACCCCCTTCATCAGGTTCCCCCCACCAACCCCATTACACTCACTGTCCATCAGCGTAGTGAGACGCTATAGAATCACTACTTCTCTCAGTTGTACAGCCCTCCCTATGCCCCCCCAACATTATATCTGCTAATTATAATGCCCCTTTTCCCTCTTATCCCTCCCTTCTCACCCATCTTCCACAGTCCCTTTCCCTTTGGTAACTATTAGACGGTTCTTGGGTTCTGTGAGTCTGCTGCTGTTTTGTTCCTTCAGTTTTTTTTGTTCTTATACTCCACATATGAGTGAAATCATTTCATACTTGTTTTTTTCGGCTTGGCTTATTTCACTGAGCATAAGACTCTCTAGCTCAATCCATGTTGCAAATAGTAGGATTTGTTTTCTTCTTATGGATGAATAATATTGCATTGTATATATGTACCACATCTATTTTATCCATTCACCTACTCATGGACACGTGGTTTCTTCCATTTCTTGGCTATTGTAAATAGTGCTGCAATAAACATAGGAGTGTATCTGTCTTTTTCAAACTGCACTGCTGCAGTCTAAGGGTAAATTCCTAGGACTGGAATTCCTGGGTCAAATGGTATATCTATTTTGAGTTTTTTGAGGAACCTCCATACTGCTTTCCACAATGGTTGAACTAATTTGCATTCCCACCAGCAGTGTAGGAAGGTTCCCTTTCTCCACATCCTCGCCAACATTTGTTGTTGTTTGTGTTTTCGATGTTGGCCATCCTCACTGGTGTGAGGTGATATCTCATTGTAGTTTTAATTTGCATTTCTCTCATGATTAGGGATGTGGAGCATCTTTTCATGTGCCTGTTGTCCATCTGAAATTGTTCTTTGGAGAAGTGTCTATTCATGTCCTCTGCCCATTTCTATTGGCTTATTTGCTTTTTGTTTGTTAAGGTGCATGAGTTCTTAATACATTTTGGAGGTCAACCCCTAATCGAATACGTCATTTATGAATATATTCTCCCATACCATAGGATGTCTTTTTGTTCTACTGAGGTGTCCTTTGCTGCACAGAAGATTTTCAGCTTGATATAGTCCCACTTGTTCATTTTTGCTTTTGTTTCCCTTGCCCAGGGGGATATGTTCATGAAGAAGTCACTCATGTTTATGTCCAAGAGATTTTTGCCTATGTTTTTTCTAAGGGTTTTATGGTTTCATGACTTACATTCAGGTCTTTGATCCACCTTGAGTTTACCTTTGTGTATGGGGTTAGACAATAGTCCAGTTTCATTCTCTTACATGTAGCTGCCCAGTTTTTCCAACACCAGCTGCTGAAGGGGGTGTCATCTCCCCATTGTATATCCAAGGCTTCTTTATCAAATATTAATTGACTGGATTATGTTTGGGTTAATGTTTAGATTTTCTATTCTGTTCCACTGGTGTGTGGGTCCGTTTTTGTGCCAATACCAAATTGTCTTGATTACTATGGCTTTGTAGTAGTTCTTGAAGTCAGGTAGCATAATTCCCCCTGTTTTATTCCTCTTTCTCAGGATTGCTTTGGCTATTTGGGGTCTTTTATGGTTCCATATGAATTTTAGAATATTTGTTCCAATTCATTGAAGAAAGCTGTTACTAATATGATAGGCATTGCGTTGAATCTGTAATTACTTTAGGTAGTACAGACATTTTGACAATATTTATTCTTCCTAGCCAAGAGCATAGGATGCATTTCCATTTGTTTGTATCCTCTTTCATTTCTCTAAGGAGTGTCTTATAGTTTTCAGAGTATAGGTCTTTCACTTCTTTCGTTAGATTTATTCCTAGGTATTTTATTCTTTTTGATGCAATTGTGAATGAAATTGTTTTTCTGATTTCTCTTTCTGTTAGTTCATCGTTAGTGTATAGGAAAGCAACAGATTTCTGTGTGTTAATTTTGTATCCTGCAACATTGCTGAATTCAGATATTAGTTCTAGTAGTTTTGGAGTGGAGTCTTTAGGGTTTTTTATGTACAGTATCATGTCATCTGCAAATAGTGACAATTTGACTTCTTCTTTACCAATCTGGATGCCCTGTATGTCTTTGCTTTGTCTGATTGCCGTGGCTAGGACCTCCAGTACTATGTTGAATAACAGTGGAGAGACTGGGCATCCCTGTCTTTTTCCCGATCTTAGATGAAAAGCTTTCAGTTTCTCGCTGTTAAGTACGATGTTAGCTGTGGATTTGTCATATATGGTCTTTATGATGTTGAGGTACTTGCCGTCTATATCCATTTTATTGAGAGTTTTAATCATGAATGGATGCTGAATTTTGTCAAATGCTTTTTCAGCATCTATGGAGATGATCATGTGGTTTTTGTTCTTCTTTTTGTTGATGTGGTAGATGATGTTGATGGATTTTCAAATGTTGTACCATCCTTGCATCCCTGGGATGAATCCCACTTGATCATGGTGTATGATCGTCTTGATGTATTTTTGAATTCGGTTTGATATTAAATTGGGTATTTTTGCATCTACATTCATCAGGATTATTGGTCTGTAGTTTTCTTTTTTGGTAAAGTCTTTGCCACGTTTTTGGTATTACAGTGATGCTGCCTTCATAGAATGAGTTTGGAAGTATTCCGTCTTCTTCTATTTTTTGAAAAACTTTAAGGAGGATGGGTGTTATTTCGTCTTTATATGTCTGGTAAAATTCAGAGGTGAATCCGTTTGGTCCAGGAGTTTTGTTCTTGGGTAGTTTTTTGATTACCACTTCAATTTCATTGCTGGTGATTGGTCTATTTAGTTTTTCTGTTTCTTGCTTGGTCGGTGTTGGAAGGTTGTATTTTTCTATGAAGTTGTCCAATTCTATGTTTTCCATCTTGTTAGCATATACACTCTCATGATATTCTCTTATAATTCTTTGTTTTTTTGTGGGGCCTGTTGTTATTTTTCCTTTCTCATTTCTGATTCTGTTCATATGTGCAGATTCTCTTTTTCTCTTAATGAGTCTGGCTAGGGGTTTATCTATTTGGTTTATTTTTTGAAAGAAACAGCTTTTACTTTTATTGATTTTCTCTATTTATTCTTCTCAATTTTATTTATATATTCTCTGATCTTTATTATGTCGCTCCTTCTCGTGACATTGGGCCTCATTTGTTCTTCTTTTTCCAATTTCAGTAATTGTGTCTTTAGACTATTCATTTGGGAATGTTCCTCCTTCTTTAAATAGGCCTGGATTGCAATATACTTTCCTCTTAGAACTGCCTTTGCTGCATCCCACAGAAGTTGTGACTTTGTGTTGTTGTTGTCATTAGTCTCCATATATTCTTTGATTTCTGTTTTGATTTGGTCCTTAACCCATTGATTAATTAGGAGAATGTTGTTAAGTCTCCATGTATTTGTGAGCCTCTTTGATTTCTTTCAAAATTTATTTCTAGTTTTATACATTTGTGATCTGAGAAGTTAGTTGGTAGGATTTCAATATTTTAACTTTACTGAGGTTCTTTTTGGCCTAGTATGTGGTCTATTCTGAAAAATGTTCCATGGGCACTTGAGAAGAATGTGTATCCTGTTGCTTTTGGGTGTATAGTTCTGTAGATGTCTGTTAGGTCCATCTGTTCTAGTGTGTAGTTCAGTGCCTCTGTGTCAATATTTTCTGTCTGGTTGATCTGTCCTTTGAAGTGAGTGGTGTGTTGAAGTCACCTAAAATGAATGCATTGCTGTCTATTTCCTCCTTTAATTCTGTTAGTATTTGTTTCACATATGCCGGCGCTCCTGTATTGGCTGCATATATATTTATAATGATTATATCCTCTTGTTGGATTGACCCCTTTATCATGTAATGTCCTTCTTTATCTCTTGCTCCTTTCTTCGTTTTGAAGTCTATTTAGTCTGATAGAGAGGATTAAAGATGGCGGCGTGAGAGGTGAGACAGAGCCTTCCTCCTAAAACCGCATATAATATGAAAATAAAGCTCCTACAACTACTCTTGAAAGAGCAACGGGAAAGAGAACTACAATAAACTGCATACACCTGGAGACAAGAGCAGCCCTCACAGAAAACGGTAATGTACTAAAGCTGTGGTCCTGCGGGATCCAAGCCCTTCCCCACCCCAGCTCACCAGCAGGAGGAACAGGAACGGAGCTGTGAGGGAGTGGAGAACTGGGACTGCTTAATACCTAACTCTGGAGATCTACTCTGGGAGCACAAACCTACATTTCATGGTGCTTGCATGATGCTCTTGTAATTAGGAGTTCGGAAAGCTAAGACAGGCAGAGTTTCTGGAGAGACTAAGATTCTGGCTGCCTGTGAGATCAGGGATCCATACCCAGCTGCTCTGGGATGGGGGAGGGGCAGGCAGTCTGAGATTCTTCCTGGCAGGGAGGACCTTGGAAGGAGGCCTGCTGAGGGGCAAGGACTGCACGGAGCTTGCTGCTCGGGAGAAAGGACAGGTGGACAGGATTGTCCGGGTGTACTCTGCCCAGCAGATTGGGGGTTTTCTGATCTTCAGGTATGCCAGCTCCCTGGCTGCCTGCACGGCTCCAGGAACCCCTTCTGTGACAGGCAGACTAGTGCACCTTTTGCTTGGCCAGCCCCACCGGGCTTGCAAACCTGGAAGCCCTTCCCTCGTGTTGGGCCAAACGGAAGGAGGATCTGTCTACAGCAACTTAAAAGGCAAAGCACAAATGCTTATACCTGTGTGCTCAGCCCACCGGTTCAGACAGTGGAGACAGGCATAGCAGCCAGGAAACAGCCCTTTCCTCCCCCGAGGCAACAATACCACTCCCCTACAATCCCTGACATTGCTTCAGTGGCTGAGCAGCTCCAGAGAGTAGAGCTTCTGGGCACTAGAGGGCTCCATACACAAATATGAAATGCCAAAGGAACCTGCTCCAGAGTAAAATTATGAACACAAATCCTGAGAAAGATTTTAATGATATGGACCTTATTACTCTCCATGAAAGGGAGTTCAAAGTAAAAATCATTCACATGCTCATGGAAGTACGGAAAGATATTCAAGAACTCAGGAATGAATTCCGGTCAGAGATCCAATCCTTGAGGAACACAATTGATGGTGTTAAAAGCAGATTGGATACGGTGGAGGAGACGATAAATGAAATAAAAACTGGAGAAGAGGAATACAAAGAATCTGAGGTACTGAGAGAAAAAAGGATCTCTAAGAATGAAAGAATATTAAGAGAACTGTGTGACCAATCCAAACGGAACAATATTCGCATTATAGGAGTACCAGAGGAAGAACAGAGAGAAAAAGGGATAGAAAGTGTCTTTGAAGAAATAATTGCTGAAAACTTTCCCACACTGGGGAAGGAAATAGTCTCGCAGTCCACGGAAGCCCACAGAACTCCCAACACAAGGGACCCAACGAAGTCATCACCAAGACACATAATAATTCAGATGGCAAAGGTCAAAGATAAAGACAGAGTATTAAAGGCAGCTAGAGAGAGAAAAAAGATCACCTACAAAGGAAAACCCATCAGACTATCATCAGACTTCTCAACAGAAACCTTACAGGCCAGAAGAGAATGGCATGATATATTTAACATAATGAAACAGAAGGACCTCGAACCAAGAATATTGTATCCAGCATGATTATCATTTAAATATGACGGAGGGATTAAACAATTTCCAGACAAAGGAAAGTTGAAAGAGTTTGCCTCTCATAAACCACCATTACAGGCTATCTTAAATGGACTGCTCTAGAGGGAAGCACTCCTAAGGCTAAAAAGATGTCACCAGAGAAAATAAAATCATAGCAAAGAAAGCAGACCATCCAAATACTAACTAAAGGCAAAGAATAAAACACCCAATATATAAAGAATGGAGGAGGAAGAATAGGAAGGGAGAAATAAAGAAACATCAGATGCGGTTCACAATAACTTAACAAGAAAGTTAAGTTAGATTCTTCGATTGTAAAGAAGCAACCCTTGAACCTTTGGTAACCACGAATCTAAAGCCAGCAATGGCAATAAGTACATATCTACCAATAATCACCCTAAATGTACATAGACTGAATGCACCAATCAAAAGACACAGAGTAACAGAGTGGATAAAAAAGCAAGACCCATCTATGTGCTGCTTACAAGAGACTCACCTCAAACCCAAAGATATACACAGACTAAAAGTGAAGGGATGGAAAAAGATATTTCATGCAAACAACAAAGAGAAAAAAGCAGGTGTTTCAGTACTTGTGTCAGACAAAATAGACTTCAAAATGAAGAAAGTAGCAAGAGATAAAGAAGGACATTACATAATGATAAAGGGGTCAGTCCTACAAGAAGATATAACCATTATAAACATATATGCACCCAACACAGGAGCGCCAACATATGTGAAACAAATACCAACAGAATTGAAGAAGGAAATAGACAACAATGCATTCATTTTAGGAGACTTCAACACACCACTCACTCCAAAGGATAGATCAACCAGACAGAGAATAAGTAATGACACAGAAGCACTGAACAACACACTAGAACAGACGGATCTAACAGATATCTACAGAACTCTGCACCCAAAAGCAACAGGATACACATTCTTCTCAAGTGCACACAGAACATTTTCCAGAATAGACCGCATACTAGGCCACAAAAAGAACCTCAGTAATTTCAAAAATATTGAAATACTACCAACCAACTCCTCAGATCACAAAGGTTTAAAACTAGAAATAAATTTTAGAAGGAAATCAAAAAGGCTCACAAATACATGGAGACTTAACATTCTCCTAATGAATCAATGGGTTAATGACCAAATCAAAACAGAAATCAATGAATATATGGAGACTAATGACAACAACAACACAAAGCAACAACTTCTGTGGGACGCAGCAAAGGCAGTTCTAAGAGGAAAGTATATTGCAATCCAGGCCTATTTAAAGAAGGAAGAGCATTCCCAAATGAACAGTCTGAAGACACAATTATTGAAACTGGAAAAAGAAGAACAAAGGAGGTGGAAAGTCACCAGAAGGAGGGACATAATAAAGATCAGAGAAGAAATAAATAAAATTGAGAAGAATAAAACAATAGAAAAAATCAATGAAACCAAGAGCTGGTTCTTTGAAAA
>JAQQAC010019963.1:60005189-60059010 GCA_029783875.1 Phataginus tricuspis | reverse complement strand
GATTATCATTTAAATATGACGGAGGGATTAAACAATTTCCAGACAAAGGAAAGTTGAAAGAGTTTGCCTCTCATAAACCACCATTACAGGCTATCTTAAATGGACTGCTCTAGAGGGAAGCACTCCTAAGGCTAAAAAGATGTCACCAGAGAAAATAAAATCATAGCAAAGAAAGCAGACCATCCAAATACTAACTAAAGGCAAAGAATAAAACACCCAATATATAAAGAATGGAGGAGGAAGAATAGGAAGGGAGAAATAAAGAAACATCAGATGCGGTTCACAATAACTTAACAAGAAAGTTAAGTTAGATTCTTCGATTGTAAAGAAGCAACCCTTGAACCTTTGGTAACCACGAATCTAAAGCCAGCAATGGCAATAAGTACATATCTACCAATAATCACCCTAAATGTACATAGACTGAATGCACCAATCAAAAGACACAGAGTAACAGAGTGGATAAAAAAGCAAGACCCATCTATGTGCTGCTTACAAGAGACTCACCTCAAACCCAAAGATATACACAGACTAAAAGTGAAGGGATGGAAAAAGATATTTCATGCAAACAACAAAGAGAAAAAAGCAGGTGTTTCAGTACTTGTGTCAGACAAAATAGACTTCAAAATGAAGAAAGTAGCAAGAGATAAAGAAGGACATTACATAATGATAAAGGGGTCAGTCCTACAAGAAGATATAACCATTATAAACATATATGCACCCAACACAGGAGCGCCAACATATGTGAAACAAATACCAACAGAATTGAAGAAGGAAATAGACAACAATGCATTCATTTTAGGAGACTTCAACACACCACTCACTCCAAAGGATAGATCAACCAGACAGAGAATAAGTAATGACACAGAAGCACTGAACAACACACTAGAACAGACGGATCTAACAGATATCTACAGAACTCTGCACCCAAAAGCAACAGGATACACATTCTTCTCAAGTGCACACAGAACATTTTCCAGAATAGACCGCATACTAGGCCACAAAAAGAACCTCAGTAATTTCAAAAATATTGAAATACTACCAACCAACTCCTCAGATCACAAAGGTTTAAAACTAGAAATAAATTTTAGAAGGAAATCAAAAAGGCTCACAAATACATGGAGACTTAACATTCTCCTAATGAATCAATGGGTTAATGACCAAATCAAAACAGAAATCAATGAATATATGGAGACTAATGACAACAACAACACAAAGCAACAACTTCTGTGGGACGCAGCAAAGGCAGTTCTAAGAGGAAAGTATATTGCAATCCAGGCCTATTTAAAGAAGGAAGAGCATTCCCAAATGAACAGTCTGAAGACACAATTATTGAAACTGGAAAAAGAAGAACAAAGGAGGTGGAAAGTCACCAGAAGGAGGGACATAATAAAGATCAGAGAAGAAATAAATAAAATTGAGAAGAATAAAACAATAGAAAAAATCAATGAAACCAAGAGCTGGTTCTTTGAAAACATAAACAAAATAGATAAACCCCTAGCCAGACTCATTAAGAGAAAAAGAGAATCTACACACATAAACAGAATCAGAAATGAGGAAGGAAAAATAACGACGGACCCCACAGAAATACAAAGAATTATAAGAGAATATTATGAGCATCTGTATGCTAACAAGCTGCAAAACCAAGAGTAAATGGACAACTTCTTAGAAAAATACAAACTTCCAAGACTGACCAAGCAAGAAACAGAAAAACTAAACAGACCAATCACCAGCAACGAAATTGAATCGGTAATCAAAAAACTACCCAAGAACAAAACCCCCGGAGCAGACGGATTCACCTCTGAATTCTACAAGACATATAGAGAAGAAATAACACCCATTTTCCTTAAAGTTTTCCAAAAAATTGAAGAGGAGGGAATACTTCCAAACTCTTTCTATGAAGGCAGCATCACTCTCATACCAAAAGCAGGCAAAGACCTCACCAGAAAAGAAAATTACAGACCTATATCCCTGATGAACGTAGATGCAAAAATACTCAACAAAATATTAGCAAACCGAATTCAAAAATACATCAAGACGATCATACACCATGATCAAGTGGGATTCATCCTAGGGATGCAAGGATGATACAACATTCGAAAATCCATCCACATCATCCACCACATCAACAAAAAGAAGAACAAAAACCACATGATCATCTCCATAGATGCTGAAAAAGCATTTGACAAAATTCAGCATCCATTCATGATTAAAACTCTCAACAAAATTGGTATAGATGGCAAGTACCTCAACATCATAAAGGCCATATATGACAAACCCACAGCTAACATCATACTTAACAGCAAGAAGCTGAAAGCTTTTCATCTAAGATCGGGAACAAGACAGGAATGCCCACTCTCTCCACTGTTATTCAACATAGTCCTGGAGGTCCTAGCCACGGCAATCAGACAAAACAAAGACATACAAGGCATCCAGATTGGTAAAGAAGAAGTCAAATTGTCACTATTTGCAGATGACATGATACTGTACATAAAATACCCAAAAGACTCCACTCCAAAACTACTAGAACTAATATCTGAATTCAGCAAAGTTGCAGGATTCAAAATTAACACACAGAAATCTGTTGCTTTCCTATATGCTAATGATGGACTAACAGAAAGAGAAATCAGAAAAACTTCTATTCACAATTGCATCAAAAGGAATAAAATACCTAGGAATAAACCTAACCAAGGAAGTGAAAGACCTGTACTCTGAAAACTACAAGACACTCCTAGGAGAAATTAAACAGGACACTAACAAATGGAAATGCATCCCATGCTCTTGGCTAGGAAGAATAAATATTGTCAAAATAGCTATACTCCCTAAAGCAATCTACAGATTCAATGCAATCCCTATAAAACTACCAACAGCTTTCTTCAATGAACTGGAACAAATAACTCAAAAATTCATATGGAACCACAAAAGACCCCGAATAGCCAAAGCAATCCTGAGAAGGAGGAATCAAACATGGGGAATTACGCTCTCTGACTTCAAACTCTACTACAAAGCCACTCTAATCAAGACAATTTTGTAATGGCACAAAAAACAGACCCACAGACCAGTGGAACAGAATAGAAAAATCCAAACATTTACAGCCAATTTATATTTGATAAAGGAGCCTTGGATATGCAATGGGGAGATGACAGCCTCTTCAGCAGCTGGTGTTGGAAAAACTGGACCGCTACATGTAAGAGAATGAAACTGGACTACTGTCTAACCCCATACACAAAGGTAAACTTAAGGTGGATCAAAGACCTGAATGTAAGTCATGAAACCATAAAACTCTTAGAAAAAAACATAGGCAAAAATCTCTTGGACATAAACATGAGTGACTTCTTCATGAACATATACCCCTGGGCAAGGGAAACAAAAGCAAAAATGAACCAGTGGGACTATATCAAGCTTAAAAGCTTCTGTACAGCAAAGGACACCATCAGTAGAACAAAAAGACATCGTACAGTATGGGAAAATATATTCATAAATGAGGCATCTGAGAAGGGGTTGACATCCAAAATATATAAAGAACTCACGGACCTTAACAAACAAAAAGTAAATAATCCAATTAAGAAATGGGCAGAGGACATGAATAAACCCTTCTCTAAAGAAGGAATTCAGATGGCCAACAGGCACATGGAAAGATGCTCCACATCGCTGGTCATAAGAGAAATGCAGATTAAAACCCCAATGAGATATCACCTCACACCAGTGAGGATGGCCAACATCCAAAACACAAACAACAACAAATGTTGGCGAGGATGTGGGAAAAGGGAACCCTCCTACACTGCTGTTGGGAATGCAAATTAGTTCAAACATTGTGGAAATCAGTATGGAGGTTCCTCAAAAAACTCAAAATAGAAATACCATTTGACCGAGGAATCCCACTCCTAGGAATTTACCCTCAGAATGCAGCAGCCCAGTTTCAAAAAGACAGATGCACCCCTATGTTTATCACAGCACTATTTACAATAGCCAAGAAATGGAAACAGCCTAAGTGTCCATCAGTAGATGAATGGATTAAGAAGATGTGGTACATATACACAATGGAATATTATTCAGCCATAAGAAGAAAACAAATCCTACCATTTGCAACAACATGGATGGAGTTAGAGGGTATTATGCTCAGTGAAATAAGCCAAGCCGAAAAAGACAAGTATCCAATGATTTCACTCATTTGTGGAGTATAAGAACAAAGAAAAAAACTGAAGGAACAAAACAGCAGCAGACTCACAGAACCCAAGAACTGACTAATAGTTTCCAAAGGGAAAGGGACTGGGAAAATGTGTGGGAAGGGAGGGATAAGAGGTAAAAGGGGTATTAAGATTAGCAGACGTAAGGTAGCGGGGGCACGGGGAGGGCTGTACAACTCAGAGAAGACAAGTAGTGACTCTATAGCATCTCACTATGCTGATGGACAGTGAGTGTAATGAGGTTGCTGTGGGGTACCTGATGAAGGGGGTAGTTTAATCACCATAATATTGCACATGTAACTGTCGATTATAGATACCAAAATAAAGTGTAAAAAATAAATAATAAATAAATAAATAAATAAAAAGTAATGCAACATCTCCTTTTTTCTCCTTGTTGTTTGAATGAAATATCTTTTTACATCCCTTCACTTTTAGTCTGTGCATATCTTTGTGATTGAGGTGAGTTTATTGTAGACAGCATATAGATGGGTCTTCCTTTTTTATCCATTCTGTTACTCTGTGTCTTTTGATTGCTGCATTCAGTCCATTTACATTTAGGGTGATTATCCATAGATATGTACTTATTGCTATTGCTGGCATTAGATTCTTGGTTTCCAAAAGTTCAAGGGTTACTTCTTTAATATCTAACAATGTAACTTAACTTTCTTGTTAAGTTATTGTAACCTCAGTCTGATGTTTCTTTATTTCTCCCCCTTCTTATTCTTCCTCCTCCATTCTTTATATACTTGGTGTTTTATTCTTTGCCTTTAGTTAGTATTTGGATGGTCTGCTTTGTTTGCTATGATTTTATTTTCTCTGGTGACATCTTTTTAGCCTTAGGAGTGCTTCCCTCTAGAGCAGTCCGTTTAAAATATCCTTTAGAGTTGGTTTATGAGAGGTAAACGCTCTTAACTTTCACTTGTCTGGAAATTGTTTAATCCATCAGTCATGTTTAAATGATAATCATGCTGGGTACATTATTCTTGGTTCAAGCCCCTTATGTTTCATTATGTTAAATATATCATGCCATTCTCTTCTGTCTTGTAAGGTTTCGGTTGAGTAGTCGGTTGATAGTCTGATGGGTTTTCCTTTCTAGGTGACCTTTTTTCTCTCTCTAGCTGCGTTTAGTACTCTGTCCTTATCTTTGATCTTTGCCATTTTAATTATTATGTTTCTTGGTGTTGTTTTCCTTGGGTCCCTTGTGTTGGGAGATATGTGGGCTTCCGTGGAGTGCGAGAGTATTTCCTTCCCCAACGTGGGGAAGTTTTCAGCAATTATTTCTTCGAAGACACTTTCTATCCCTTTTTCTCTCTCTTCTTCCTCTGGTACTCCTATAATGTGAATATTGTTCCATTTGGATTGGTCACACAGTTCTCTTAATATTCTTTCATTCCTAGAGATCCTTTTATCTCTCTGTGCCTCAGCTTCTCTGTATTCCTGTTGTCTGATTTCTATTCCATTAACAGTCTCTTGCATCTGGTCCAGTCTGATGCTAAGCCCGTCGATGGCTTATCTCATTTCTGCATAGTCTTTCCTGACTTCCTTCACTTCCTCCCTCAGCTCTTGCATATTTCTCTGCAGATCCATCAGCATGGTGTTGACTTTTATTCTGAATTATTTTTCAGGAAGATTGTGCATTTCCATCCCTTCAGTCTCCCTCCCTGGTGTTGTCTGGGTCTGGTGAGGTTCATCTGTACCATATTCCTCTGTGTTTTCATGGCAGTAGAAGTGGTCAATGGTAGGTGCCACATATGTCAGCTGTGCTCTTTAATACTTTAAAAAAAAACAAAGACAAAAAACAAAAACAAACAAAAAAAGGAAGAGAAAGAAAAGAGAAAAAAAAGAAAAGAAGAAAAAAAAAGGAAAAAAAGAGAATGCCCACCGGGAGTAGAATCTGTACAGATGCTGTATGTCGCGCTGGTGCTCCACTATTCCGCAGCCACGGCCACGCACCTCCGCAGGGCCCTTTGTAGCTCTCGCAGGGGCGGGAACGAATGGGAGGCTGTTGTTCTCTGTGTAAAATTTCAGCGTGGCTACTTTTTCCCAGTCACGATCCAAGGGGTCCGAAATTCCTCAGGACTCCTAGCCTGCTGCGCCGAGTGTGCTGGAATGATCCTGGGCCCTTGCCTCTTTTAGACCGCCAATAAAAGCCCGTGCTTTTTTTTTTGTCCCAGGGAGCCTGCTGCAAGGATCTGGGCACATTCCCAGCTCAAAATCTGCACCGTCTGCCTCTCCAATATCCGATACACCGTGCAATGTGTATCAGTGCTCCTGGCGCAGATCACCAGGGCTGGTTATTTTGTGGGCCTGTACTTCCACTCCCTCCTGGCTCTGAATCCACTCCTTCCGCCAGTGCGCTGGGGTAGGGGAGTGCTCAGGTCCTGCTGGGTCACAGCTCCGTATCTTACCCGCCTCACGGGGTGCTGAGTCCTCTCAGGTGTAGATGCAGGCTGTGCGCTTTCCTGTGTATTCTGGTCTCTCTTTTAGGAATAGTTGTATTTGCTGTATTTTCATAGATATATGTGGTTTTGGGAGGAGATTTCAGCCACCCCCCTCATGCCGCCATCTTCCCAGAGCTCCTGAAAATAAAGCTTTTTAGAAAAGGATTTTAAAGCCCGGATAAAAAATATGGATGCTCCCACTAGCAGTAAAGACAGTCTCTAAAGACTGTTACAAGATTAACTATTTTTGGTAAATTAAAAAATATTTTTCTGCCTATAAATATAATACAAAATTCAAATAGAAATGGGTAATACAAAAACCAAAATGAGAAAAACTTCTATGTATTGAGACACGGATATGCACTAATATTCTCTCCACAGGGAAAACTTACTGTCCTAATTCCATTTGCTGGACAGAGAAATACATGCATGGAAAATAATGAGTGTAGGGCACTGTGTTAGTAGAACTTCAGGGGGAGCCACTCAGCCACATTCCAAGTGAATGTGCACCTCCCACCCCAGTCAGATCAGATGCAGAAGTGGAAATTTAGCCTGTGTTGAAGCATGTTAAGCAGTGATGAAAGGACTTACTCAATATATGTTTGGTATTTTATAGAAAGGTTAAGTGTCTGTCCCCTCCAGATGTTCTTATTTTTCAAAATTTCTTGACTATTCTTGCCATTTTTTTTTTATGAACTTGAGAATCAATCAGTTACAACCCTCCTTTCCCCATTAGATTTGAAGATTAATGTTGGGAGACTTGAAATTTGTAAACATCATACCAAGTGACAGGGCGACAGGCACAACATGGTTTACCACAACCTAGCTGTCCAAGAGCAGAGGCTGCCAGAAGCCCACCAGTTCCTGCTGATTCCCAAAGAGGGAATAAATAGTATTGTGTGAATGTGGAAAATACAATGCAGCACTAAGGACAAAAGAAATCACTATAATCCAGCTACCTATAGATAACTACTTTTTCTATTGGGTGCAGTTTTTCAGTGTGCTTGTGTGCCTCTATTTATTTTTTCTTCTATGTGCAAGGTACTGCTTGTTAGGGCTTTTTCATTTAATAAGACAATGAACATTCCTCTAAAATATGATTTTTATCATCTTAATAGATATTATTTAACATATCTGATAAATATTTATGAACTGTGTTGCTCAGTTATAACTCATATACCTGCTTGAAAATTTACAAATGTGTCTTCAAACTATTCACAGTCAAAAAGTGAAGTATCAAATTCTTCATACTCTGGAAAGAGAAAAATATTTTCAGTTTCAATTTAAATAATTCATACACAGGCAAAAACATCTCACAGAATAACCCAAAATAAGGAAAGTAAAGAGCAGTAAAAATCTATAAAACTCTGGTTGTTAGCAGCAGCAGGGCCTGGAACTAGTTAGAAATGCAAATTCTTTGCACCTCTAGTGAATCAGAACCTCCAAGAATAAGGCCCAGCTATCTGTGTTTAACAAGCCTTCTGAATGATTCTGAGGGGTATACTCAAGTCTGAGAAGTTTTCGGTCTACAGAAAAGAAGAAAAGGATAAGAAATGAATACAGGAATTTAATGCATGACCTTTTAGAAATGTTTGCTCTTAATTTCACATTTTGGCTTTGTCCTATAGAAAGTAACCCCTTTCAAATAGTCACTTATTTCATGTTGCCTATACTATACACTGTGAAGGTTTTTCCCTGTAAAATAACTGTAATAAAAATTGTCAGTTTAATTAATACAAAGATATCTGTTGCACTCCTATACACTAATGATGAAATAACATAAAGAGAAATCAGGAAAACAATTCCCCTCACAATTGCATCAAAAAGAATAAAATACCTAGGAATAAAGCTAACAAAGGAAGTGAAACCCCTATACACTGAAAACTACAAGACACTCATGAGAGAGGTTAAAGAAGATGCCAATAAATGGGAACACATCCCATGCTCATGAATAGGAAGAATTAATATTGTCATAATGGCCATTCTGCCTAAAGCAATCTACAGATTCAATGCAATCCCTATCAAAATATCAACAGCATTCTTCAACAAACTAGATAAAATCCTTCTAAAATTCATATGGAACTACAAAAGGCCACAAATAAGCCAAATCAACCCTGAGAAGGAAGAATAAATCAGGGAGGGTTATGCTCCCTGACTTCAAGCTCTACTACAAAGCCACAGTAATCAACAAAATTTGGCACTGGCACAAGAACAGACCCAGAAACCAATGGAACAGATTAGAGAGCCCAGATATAAACCCAAGTATAAGGTTAATTAATATACGATAAAGTAGCAATGGTCATACACTGGGGAAATGACAGCCTTCTTCAACAGCTGGTGTTGGCAAAACTGGACAGCTACATGTAAGAGAATGAAACGGGATTATTGACTAAACCCATATACAAAAGTAAACAAAGTGGATCAAAGACCTGAATGTAAGTCATGAAACCATAAAACTCTTAGAAGATAACATAGGCAACAGAGAGGACTAAAGATGGCGGCATGAGAGGTGAGACAGAGGCTTCCTCCTAAAACCACATATAATACGAAAATATAATGAATACAACTACTCCTGAAAGAGCAACAGAAAAGAGGACTGCACAAGATTGCATTCACCTAGAGAAAAGAACAGACCTCATGGAACTGGGTAAAGTACCAAAGCCGTGGCCTGGCGGGACCCAAGCCCTTCCCCCACTGCAGCTCACTGGCTGGAGGAAGAGAAATGGAGTGCAGAGGCAGTGGAGGCCTGGGACTGCTGAATACCTAACTCCGGATATTTGCTCTTGGATAACAAACCTACATTTCATGGTGCTTGCATGGTACTCTTCTGAATAGGGGATTGGAAAGCTAAGACAGGCAGAATTCCTGGAGAGACTGAGATTCCAGCTGCTTGTGGAAAGCAGGGATCCATATCCAGCTGCTCTGGGATAAAAGAAAGGCGGGCAGTCTGAGAGACTTCCTAACAAAGAAGCCCTTAGCAAGAGGGCTGCTAAATGGACAAGGATTACACAGAGCTTACTGCTCAGGAGAAAGGACAGGTAAACAAAATTGTCCAGGTGCACTCTGCCCAGCAGGTTGGGAGCTTTCACGTTCTTCAGGTGCTCTAGCTCCCTGGCTGGCTACACAGCTCCAACGACCCCTGTGATATGCAGCCTACTGCGCCTTTCTCCTGGCCATCCCCACCCAGCTTGCAAACTGGCAAACCCTACCTTCGTGGTAGGACAGCCAGACAGAATATCTGTCTACAGCAACTACAAACACAAAGCATAGAGGCTTATACCTGTACTCGGCCAAGTGGTTCAGGCAGGGGAGACAGGCATAGCAGCTGGGAAGCAGGAAAGAGCTCTTTCCTCCCCCCAGACACCAATACCACTCCCCTGTGACCCCCGACATTGCTTCAGGGGCTGAGGAGATCCAGAGAGTAGAGCTTCTGGGCACTAGAGTGCGCCATATAAAAAATATGAAACCCCCAAGGAACCTGGTTCAAAGTAAAATTATTAATACAACTCTTGAGAAAGATTTAAATGAATCTTCCTGAAAGGGAGTTCAAAATAAAAATCATTAACATGCTCATGGACGTATGGAAAGATATTCAAGAACTCAGGAATGAGTTCTGGTTAGACATCCAATAGTTGAAGAGTACAATGGAGGGTATTAAAAGCAGATTGGATGTGGTGGAGGAGATGATAATTGAAATAGAAACTAGAGAAGAGGAATACAAAGAAGCTGAGGCACAGAAAGAAAAAAGGATCTCTAAGAATGAAAGAATATTGAGAGAACTGTGTGACCAATTCAAACAGAACAATATTCACATTGTAGGGGTACCAGAAGAAGAAGAGAGAGAAAAAGGGATAGAAAGTGTCATAGAGGAGGTATTTGCTGAAAACTTCCCCAATCTGGGGAAGGAGATAGTCTCTCTGGCCATGGAGATGCACAGACCTCCCAACACAAAGGACTCAAGGAAGACAACACCAACACATATGGTAATTAAAATGGCAAAGATCAAGGATAAGGACAGACTATTAAAAGCAGCCAGAGAGAGAAATAAGATCACATACAAATGAAAGCCCATCAGGCTATCCTCAGACTTCTCAACAGAAACCTTACAGGCCAGAAGGGAGTAGCATGATGTATTTAATGCAATGAAGCAGAAGGGCCCTGAACCAAGATTACTTTATCTGACAAGATTATCATTTAAATTTGAAGGAGGGATTAAACAATTTTGAGACAAGCAAAATCAGAGAATTTACCTCCCACCAGCCATCTCTGCAGTGTATTTTGGAGGGACTGCTATAGATGGAAATGTTCCTAATGTTTAATAGCTGTCACCAGAAGTAATGAAACCACAGTAAAGAAAGTAGAACAGCTAATTACTAAGCAAATGCAAAATTAAATGACCTATCCCCAAAGTCAATCAAGGGATAGACAAAGAGTACAGAATATGATACCTAATATATAAAGAATGGAGGAGGAAGAAAAAAGGAGAAGAAGAAAAAAAGAACCTTTAGATTGTGTTTCAAATAGCATATTGAGACAGGGACTGTGGGTGTAGTCAGAATAGGGTGAGGGCCCCCGGAAAAAACAGTGGGGTATATTTACATTCAGAGCAATATAACAGTGGGCAAAGAAATCCCTTTTGAAACTCTGTGTTAAGCATTATGCAAAGTCAAGGTCACATTAATTCTCTAGGATCAAGATACCAGACTAAGAATATAGCCATCTACAGTGACGTCACTTAAAGGTCAAAAGGGCAAGAGCAACTTGGCCTGGAAAGCTTGAGTGTTTCACAAATAAAGAAGGGTATCTCGGCATAACCCGTGGCTTCACTGTAAACAGCCCTAGCAAGCAGAGAACAACCCCGCCCACCTTGAGGGCAGGGCAGGTGGTACAAGTCCACACCCCTAACCCTTTTCTTCATGTTCTCTAAAAATCCTCATCTGCCTATAAAACCGCCTAGACAACACACCACACTGGGCTCTCTTGTCCCCTCCTGGCTCTTTCCTCACTTCATTTCTAAATAAAAGCCTGTACCTTGCTCTCCTTCCTTGGGTGTTTGCTAAGCTCATTCTTTGGCTTAATGAACAAGAACCCCGGCATCATCTTTGGGGGCTCATCCGGGATGACTTCAGAGGTGAGTGTCGGCATCTGAACCTGCCTTTCCTTCCACTGTCCTTATAGAATGAAGCCGTCTATGGCACACAACATCGGGCGCTCATCAGCCACTTAAATGGGACCAGCCCGGCTGCCGATCTCAGTCTCAAGCGACAGGTTCCCCTGCGTCTCCCTCAGTGGATCCCCTGTCTCCGTCGGGAGCCGGGAATGTCACCTGAGTGGAGGCCAGGATTCCCTTTCAGAGGCCTCTCCTTGGATGCGAGGGACTGAGGAAGCCATGGGCAACTGCGAGAGTCTAGGCTGAGGCTACACTTCAGCGGCTTCCCAAAGGTTGTGTGTCTGGAATCAGACCCCACAGCCCGACTGGGTATCCATGAGGCATGTCTCTCTTTCTCTATCTCTGACTTCCAGCCTGCTTCTCCAGGCCGTCCTGGCCTCTGAGTGAGGCAGGGGGTGTTCGTAACTCTCTTCTAACTTCATCAATTTCACAAAACCCAATGCTCATCACCACAGGGTGGGAGATGCCTCGCTCTATTCTGTCTTAATACTGTACCTTTTTATCTCATAAGAATGTGTCTTGGCACCCGTTAGCCACTTAAAAGACAATTAGTGTCGGCTACCAGTCTTAAGTCTCAGGTGAAAGGTTCCCTGGTGTCTGCCGCTCCTTGATCCTCCGCCTCTGGACGGACGGGAATGTCAGGGACTGGCTGAGCTGATTTCCTACTTTCCCATCCTAATATGCGGACTCCGAGGGCAGACCGGACTAGTCGACAGTGGTCCTTGGATCTCGGCTCCGGCTGATGATCCAGTGGTGCTGAGTGAACCTCCGGCTAAGATGCCACCTATACGAGAGTTGCAGATGACCCCTGACCTTTGTCTCACAGATCAGATTTCTTACAGTGAATGACTAGCAGGATAATTACCATGCAGTGCAGAAACTGGTGTTTAAGAGTATAGACCACCCCCATGAATGTCCATGGCAGCCTCTGAATTTTATCTCTGGCCTTGGAAAAAGTTCTCCTTGCTCCCTATTCAAAACAGTCCTCCTAGGCCTGCGCCACTTTCTCCTGTGTAATGCAAATGAAGTCTGTGAAGTAATGAAACTGAACCCCGAGCCCAGTATGTAAGTGGCTCTATTCTACTGATCTCCCTTCCTTGGAGGCAGTCATCCTGGGGCCGGCATTTCCTTTTCTGTGGCCCCAAGGAAGCAAAACGGGCTTGTGACTCTGACCAAGGCTCTGGCAGCGAGAGGTCACACAGTCCCTGCACTTATCAGACAGGCAGGGGCCTCTCAAGGAATGACTAAAGCTCGTGCAGAGAAAATTAGGACTCCCAAAAGGCATAAAGTAAGAGCATACTGGTGAGGTTCCCACTAGATCCAGGGCTCTGAAGCAACTCTTGCTTAGTGGGAAAGCAAGAGGGAAATCAAGACAAGGTACAGGCCACGCTGGTAAAGAGTGGTTAAGCCCAGTAGGCCTGGCAGAGGGGGTGACTGACCACTGTCACCCAGGCTCCAAGGCGAGGGGACGCCCTCACACAGAGAAAAGGCTGACCAGGTGTCACACACCTGTCTTTCTCTCTTCCAGGTGGGAGCTTCCTCTTCAAGTTTAAAGCCAGACACGCCTCTGGCTTGCATTCTAAAGAACTGGGAGCAATTTTTATCCCGACCCTAAAAAAAGAAGTGCCTTATCTTCTGCACACAAGCCAGGCCTCAATACAAACTCTCCAATGGAGAGGCTTGGTCCCCGAGAGAAGTATACAATATAATAAGGTTATGCAGCTAAATTTATTTTAATGCAAGGAAGGAAAATAATCAAAAGTCCCATGGACTACTACAATATGAGACTAATTTTCTAATTTTGTTTTTGGTGAAAATCTATTTTACTTATTGGGTTCATTATCTTCAAAAATTGGGAGATTTTTTAACTAGACTCCCTGAAACGGATGAAATGTATCTTCTGAAATACAACCTGGCTTTAAACAACTGGTGCTGGAGTTGTACTTGCATTTCATTTCCAGCCCCCTGGACACACACAGTCCCTGTCAGTTCAGAGCCTTCACCGGCCCTGTTAGTCTTGGGCCATCTAAACCTTAACCCAGTTATGTAAACTGCTAGCCCTTAGAGTGTATTCTTGAAAACTGAAATACTTTTAGTCAAATAAGCTAAAATAAAAGAAGGCAATTGTATATCAGTAACTCAAATCTTGTAACAGTTCATCTGTATATGTTTTTTTCTGAAAAGTATTGCTAACTGTAGTCATTACATCTCAATCTGTATGTTTATGTGTCTAAGTGTGTAAGTGGAAAATATTTTTCTACCTCTGGATGGTATTAATAAAAATTGACTTAAAGACAAGCACTTGTGAAAATTGGGCATTCTAAAACCTCCAGAAAATTCTAATAAAAGATATTAACCATTAATGCTAATTTAAGTTGAACAGAAATGGACATATCCTTATGGTTATCAGCTGCCTAAGTTTACCTAAAGTCATTTAAGTTGATTTTATCTGTTAAATCTTTCAAGAATAAAATGCCTAGAGGCTTAACTTTGTCTAATGTTCAGTAATGCTTTTGTAAGTGATCTAGCATGTTGTTAGGAATGAGTAAACTAAGTGTAGCAAATGAACACCTTAATAATTGTGTGTTACAGTGTGTATTCCTACAAACAGCCTGAGAATTTTAGTAGTAACCTAAAACCTTAAAGTTTTGCTAAGTTAAGTAGACATATTTTATGCTTAGTGAGATTCTGCTGTAAAGCACACAGTTCCAGATATAATAAAATGCACAAATTAAATAATGGTGTAACAGTTTACAATAGCCTACTTCTCAGTGTTAATTGAAAATTAAAGTTCCTAATGGTTTTAAGTTCTAATTAAAACAACTTGAAATAAAGAAAACATCTCTGCATGATAGAAAAGGTGTGTTTTGGTAAGAGAAAGTGTAAGAAATGAAAATTCATTTTATTCAAAGTAAAAGGTAACTTTGTTCTAAAGTATAGCTGTTTATTTAAAGAGGAAGAACTCCAAATGTAAAAAATTGTAGAAACTGTGGAAGAATTGATATGGTCATGCTATGTAAAATTAAAGCAAATGAGTCTTGATATCAAGTACACAGCAAAATTAGAATTATTTTCACTTAAAAAGACAAAGCTTTCTTAAACTGTTAGTCTTCTCTTAATGTTGAAAGATTGCAAAGGGTATTCTAATTGTTTTATCAAAGCAGTTTCTCGTGCTTAAAGTCTCAATGAGTTATGTGAGTATTTAAGAAAATGAGACCTTAATATTAAAAGGAGTAAAAGCTAAACTTTGCTAACAACTGTAACCTTCTGTATTTGCCTTTAAGGTATTTTGTTGTCATTCTGGTTAAATGGATAAGTATTACTTCATGGCAACCTATAATCCTATTTAAGCAAGTGCCAAAGAAACTTTCTTCTGACAACTTCCCAAAATCAAATTCAAAAAGGTGCTTATACCTCTAGTTAACTCTGATATTTCCCAGAGGGCCCCTGGAAAATGTCAGAGGAATTTATTTCTTATTGGGGAAAATATTTGGCTAATTTGGTTTCTTTATCTGATATATAATCACCTGCTTAATTACCTGTAAAGCACTGTCAAAGGGAATGATGCTAAACTTTATTACTAAATGTTTTGTGTTACAGAAATATCCAAATTTCCTTATGTCAACTGTCTTACAGTAAGCTCTTGTCAGATCTTTAGCCATTGTCATTTGTAAGTATTTTGTCATTTATAGTGACTGTTTTATTACTCCTAAACTAGTAAAGAACTAGATTTCAGCAGAACAGGTATTTACATAGGATTAAGAAAACTAAGGAAGATGATTTTGTGGCTTTTTGTTTCAAATGTTACTGATAAAGTGTTTTAAGCTTTTTCTCTTAAGCTGACAACAGTTTAGTAAATGACAATACCTTTATAAGCAGAATTGAAACATTTATCTTTCTCTCTACCTGATCCCTCAAGAATTTAACAACTCTCAGTGGCTAATTTTATATTTCATAGCAGTATATTTATTTGCATAAGTTCAGTAAGACTCTGCTTTGCTTGTAAGAGGACCAATAAAAAACAGTGGTTACAGGGTTGAGTTCCGGGAAGATGGCAGCGTGAGCAGGGGGGTGGAAATCTCCTCCCAAAATGATATAAATCTATGCAAATACAGCAAATACAACTACTCCTAAAAGAGAGATCAGAATTTACGGCACAGCACACAGCCTGCATCTGTACCTGAGAGGACTCAGCACTCTGCGAGATGGGTAAGATACGGAGCCGCGTCCCAGTGGGACCCGAGCACTTCCCCACTCCAGTGCACTGGTAGGGGAGAGGATTCAGAGCCAGGAGGGAGTGGAAGAACAGTCCCACGAAATAACCAGCCCCGGTGATCTGCGCCGGGAGCACTGACACACATCGTGTGGTGCATCGGATATTGGAGAGGCAGAAGGTGCAGGTTTTGAGCTGGGAATGCACCCTGGTCCGTGCAGCTGGCACCCTGGGGCAAGAGAAAGGCAGGCACTGTTTTTAGCGGTCTTGGAGAGGCAAGGGGCCCAGCGAGGGAACATGATCACCCCAGCACGCTAAGCCCAATGGGCAAGGAGACCTGAGGAATTTCGGACCCCTTGGCTGGCAACTGGGAAAAGGTAGCCATACTGAAACTTTACATAGAGAACAACAGCCTCCCGTTAGTTCTCACCCCGGCCAGAGCTACAAATAGCGGCGCGGGCGCATCTGCAGAATAGTGGAGCATCAGCGCCACTACAACATCCTTACAGAATCCACTCCGGGTGGGCATTTTTTTGTTGTTTAAGTCTTAAAGAGACAGGTTGAGATACATGGAACCTACCAGCAACCACTTCTATCGTCATGAAAAGACAGAGGAATATGATGCAGACAAAGATCACCCAGACAACACCAGAGAGGGAACCTGAAGGGATGGAAATGCAAAATCATCCTGAAAAAGAATTCAGAATAAAACTCATAACCATGCTGATGGATCTACAGAGAAATATGCAAGAGCTGAGGGAGGAAGTGAGGGAAGTCAGGAAAGACAGTGCAGAAATGAGACAACCCATCGACGGGCTTAGCAGCACACTGGACGAGATGCAAGAGACTGTTAATGGAATAGAAATCAGAGAACAGGAATACAGAGAAGCTAAGGCAGAGAGAGACAAAAGGATCTCTAGGAATGAAAGAATATTAAGAGAACTGTGTGACCAATCCAAATGGAACAATATTCGCCTTATAGGAGTACAAGAGGAAGAAGAGACAGAAAAATGGATAAAAGTGTCTTTGAAGAAATAATTGCTGAAAACTTCCCCAAGCTGGGGAAGGAAATAGTCTCTCAGACCATGTAAGCCAACGGATCTCCCAACACAAGGGACACAAGGAAGACAACACCAAGACACATAATAATTAAAATAGCAAAGATCAAAGATAAGGAGAGAGTATTAAAGGCAGCTAGAGAGAGAAAAAAAAGATCACCTACAAAGGAAAACCCATCAGACTTCTCAACAGAAACCTTACAGGCCAGAATACAATGGCATGATATACTTAATGTAATGAAACAGAAGGGCCTCGAACCAAGAATATTGTATCCAGTATGATTATCATTTAAATATGATGGAGGGATTAAGCAATTTCCAGACAAGCGAAAGCTGAGAAAATTTGCCTCCCATAAACCACCTCTACAGAACAACTTAAAGGAACTGTTCTAGAGGGAAGCACTCCTAAGGCTAAAAAGATGTCACCAGAGAAAATAAAATCATAGCAAAGAAAGTAAACCATCCAAATACTAACTAAAGGCAAAGAATAAAACACCGAGCTATAAAGAACGGAGGAGGAAGAATAAGAAGGGAGAGAAATAAAGAAACATCAGACTGAGTTTACAATAACTTAACAAGAAACTTAAGTTACATTGTTAAATAGTAAAGAAGCAAAGCTTGAACCTTTGGTAACCACGAATCTAAAGCCAGCAATGGCAATAAGTACATATCTGTCAATAATCACCCTAAATGTAAATGGACTGAATGCACCAATCAAAAGACACAGAGTAACAGAATGGATAAAAAAGCAAGACCCATCTATATGCTGCCTACAAGAAACTCACCTCAAACCCAAAGATATACAGAGACTAAAAGTGAAGGGATGGAAAAAGATATTTCATGCAAACAACAAGGAGGAAAAAGCAGGTGTTGCAGTACTTTTCTCAGACAAAATAGACTTCAGTATGAAGAAAGTAGCAAGAGATAAAGAAGGACATTACATAATGATAAAGGGGTCAGTCCAACAAGAAGATATAACCATTATAATATATATGCACCCAACACAGGAGCGTCAGCATATGTGAAACAAATACTAACAGAAGTGAAGGAGGAAATATACAGCAATGCAATTATTTTAGGAGACTTTAAAACACCACTCACTCCAAAGGATAGATCAACCAGGCAGAGGATAAGTAAAGACACAGAGGCACTGAACAACACACTAGAACAGATGGACCTAACAGATATCTACAGAACTCTGAACCCAAAAGCAGCAGGATACACATTCTTCTCAAGTGCACATGGAACATTTTCCAGAATAGACCACATACTAGGCCACAAAAAGAACCTCAGTAAAGTAAAAAATATTGAAATTCTACCAACCAACTTCTCAGATCACAAAGGTATAAAATAAGAAATAAATTTTAAAAAGAAAACAAAAAGGTTCACAAATACATACAGACTTAACAGCATTCTCCTAATTAATCAATGGCTTAACGACCAAACCAAAGCAGAAATCAAAGAATATATGGAGAGACTTCCGGGAATATGGCGACGTGAACGGACCAGCAGAAAAATTCCTCCCAACATTATATTTATTCACGAAAATACAGCAAATACAACTATCCCTAAAAGAGAGACCAGAATACACAGGAAAGTGCACAGCATACAGCTACACCTGTGAGAACTTGGCAGCCGGTGAGGCGGAAGGGATACGGAGCGGCGACCTGGTGGGACCGAGCACTCCCCCCCCCAGAGCTCCAGCGGCCAGACACTCCAGACAGAGGACTCGGCACCTGGCGAGGCGGGACGGAAATGCAATTCAGGGAGACCAGAGCGCCCCTCCACCCCAGCACTCCGGCGGGAGTCCTGGCAAGGCGGGTAAGGTATGGAGCCGTGAGCGGACCGAGCGCTCCTCTCCCCCAGCGCTCCAGCGGGAGGAGAGGATTCAGAGCCGGGAGGGAGCGGAAGTCGGCGCCGGGAGCACCGACACACAGCCTGCGGTGTAGCGGAGATAGGAGAGACAGAGGGCACATGGTCCCAGCCCGGAACGTGCAAGTTGCCCGCGGCAGGCTCCGGGAAGGAAAAAGAAAGGAGGAAAAAGGGAAGAAAAGCGTGCACTCTACCTCAGCGGTCTTAAAGAGACAGGAGCTCTGTAGAGGGGCCGGATAGCCCCGCAAACTGAGCCCAGCATGCTGGTAGTCCTGGGGAGCTTTGGACCCCTTGGCTGGCGACTGGGAAAGGGTGCCCGCCATTGAGACCCCCACGGAGATCAACAGCTTACCATTTGTTCCCAACCCAGGCGCTGGAATAGTGGAGCAACTGCGCCACCTACAGCACTCGCGCGGAACCCACTCTCAGTGGCTTTTTTTTTTGTTGTTGTTATTGTTTTTTCTCCCCTTTCTTTTCCTTTTTTTCTTTCCCTCTCTTTCAACAGCCTCCCATTCATTCTCAGCCGGCCACAGCTTTAAAGGGCCGTGTGGAGCGACGTGGCTGCGGCTCTGGAATAGTGGTGCAATAGCGCCAACTACAGCATTCACACAGAAACCACCCCCGGTGGGCGTTTTGGTGGGTTTTTTTTGTTTTTTTTTGTTTGTTGTTGTTGTTGCTGTTTTCTTTTACGTGTTGCTGCCTTTTCTTTTTCTTTCTTTTCTTTCCCTTTCTCCCTCTCTCCTTTTACTTTTTTATTATTAGTAGAAATTTCTTTTTTTTTCTTTTCTCTCCTTTCTTATCTTTCCTTGCTACCAACAACCAATTCTATAGTCATGAGAAGACAGAAGAATATGATACAGACAAAGCTTCAGGCAAACACCACCCCAGAAAAAGAAGCGGAAGGAATGGACACACACAGTGTTCCAGAAAAAGAATTCAGAATAAAAGTCATAGCCATGCTGACGGATCTACAGAAAAATGTGCAAGAGCTGAGGGAGGAAGTGAGGGAAGTGAGGAAAGATAATGCAGAAATGAGACAAGCCATCGACGGGCTCAACAGCAGATTGAATCAGGTTCAAGACACGATCAAGGAATTACAAGGCAGGGACCAGGAATACAAAGAAGCTGAGGCAGAGAGAGATAAAAGGATCTCTAAGAATGAAAGAATATTAACAGAACTGTGTGACCAATCGAAACGGAGCAATATTCGCATTATAGGAGTACCAGAGGAAGAAGAGAGAGAAAAAGGGATAGAAAGTGTCTTTGAAGAAATAATTGCTGAAAACTTTCCCACGCTGGGGAAGGAAATAGTCTCACGGTCCACGGAAGCCCACAGATCTCCCAACACAAGGGACCCAAAGAAGACAACACCAAGACACATAATAATCAAGATGGCAAAGATCAAAGACAAGGACAGAGTATTAAAGGCAGCTAGAGAGAGAAAAAAGATCACCTACAAAGGAAAACCCATCAGACTGTCATCAGACTTCTCAACAGAAACCTTACAGGCCAGAAGAGAATGGCATGATATATTTAACGTAATGAAACAGAAGGGCCTCAAAACAAGAATATTGTATCCAGCACGATTATCATTTAAATATGACGGAGGGATTAAACAATTTCAAGACAAAAGAAAGTTGAGAGAGTTTGCCTCCCATAAAACACCACTACAGGATATCTTAAATGGACTGCTCTAGAGGGAAGCACCCCTAAGGCTAAAAAGATGTCACCAGAGAAAATAAAAGCATAGCAAAGAAAGCAGACCATCCAAATACCAACAAAAGGCAAAGAATAAAACACCTAATATATAAAGAAAGGAGGAGGAAGAATAGGAAGGGAGAGATAAAGAAATATCAGACGGTGTTCACAATAACTTAACAAGAAAGTTAAGTTAGATTGTTAGATAGTAAAGAAGCAACCCTTGAACCTTTGGTAACCACGAATCTAAAGCCAGCAATGGCAATAAGTACATATCTATCAATAATCACCCTAAATGTAAACGGACTGAATGCACCAATCAAAAGACACAGAGTAACAGAGTGGATAAAAAAGCAAGACCCATCTATATGCTGCTTCAAGAGACTCACCTCAAACCCAAAGATATACACAGACTAAAAGTGAAGGGATGGAAAAAAATATTTCAAGCAAACAACAAAGAGAAAAAAGCAGGTGTTGCAGTACTTGTATCAGATAATATAGACTTCAAAACGAAGAAAGTAGCAAGAGATAAAGACGGACATTACATAAAATAAAGGGGTCAGTCCAACTAGAAGATATAAACATTATAAATATATATGCACCCAACACAGGAGCATCAGCATATGTGAAACAAATACTAACAGAAGTGAAGGAGGAAATAGACAGCAATGCAATTATTCTAGGAGACTTTAACACGCCACTCACTCCAAAGGATAGATCAACCAGGCAGAGGAAAAGTAAAGACACAGAGGCACTGAACAACACACTAGAACAGATGGTCCTAACAGATATCGACAGAACTCTGCACCCAAAAGCAGCAGGATACACATTCTTCTCAAGTGCACTTGGAACATTTTCCAGAATAGACCACATTCTAGGCCACAAAAAGAACCTCAGTAAATTCAAAAATATTGAAATCTTACCAATCAACTTCTCAGATCACAAAGGTATAAAACTAGAAATAAATTTCAGAAAGAAATCAAAAAGGCTCACAAATACATGGAGACTTAACAACATTCTCCTAATGAATCAATGGGTTAACGACCAAATCAAAACAGAAATCAAAGAATATATGGAGACTAATGAGAACAACACAAAGCCACAACTTCTGTGGGACGCAGCGAAGGCAGTCTTAAGAGGAAAGTACATTGCAATCCAGGCCCATTTAAAGAAGGAAGAACATTCCCAAATGAACAGTCTAAGGACACAATTATTGAAATTGGAAAAAGAATAACAAATGAGGCCCAAAGTTACCAGAAGGAGAGACACAATAAAGATCAGAGAAGAAATAAATAAAATTAAGAAGAATAAAACAATAGAAAAAATCAATGAAACCAAAAGCTGGTTCTTTGAAAAAATAAACAAAATAGATAAACCCCTAGCCAGACTCATTAAGAGAAAAAGAGAATCTACACACATAAACAGAATCACAAACGAGAAAGGAAAAATAACGACGGACCCCACAGAAATACAAAGAATTATAAGAGAATATTTTGAGCATCTATATGCCAACAAGCTGCAAAACCTAGAAGAAATGGACAACTTCTTAGAAAAATACAGCCTTCCAAGACTCACCAAGCAGGAAACAGAAAAACTAAACAGACCAATCACCAGCAACGAAATTGAATCGGTAATCAAAAAACTACCCAAGAACAAAAGCCCTGGACCTGATGGATTCACCTCTGAATTCTACCAGACATATACAGAAGAAATAACACCCATTCTCCTTAAAGTTTTCCAAAAAATTGAAGAGGAGGGAATACTTCCAAACTCTTTCTATGAAGCCAGCATCACTCTAATACCAAAACCGGGCAAAGACCTCACTAAAAAAGAAAATTACAGACCAATATCTCTGATGAACGTAGATGCAAAAATACTCAACAAAATATTAGCAAACCGAATTCAAAAATACATCAAGAGGATCATACACCATGATCAAGTGGGATTCATCCCAGGGATGCAAGGATGGTACAACATTCGAAAATCCATCAACATCATCCATCACATCAATAAAAAGAAGAACAAAAACCACATGATCATCTCCATTTGACAGAATTCAGCATCCATTTTTGATTAAAACTCTCAACAGAATGGGTATAGATTTCAAGAACCTCAACATCATAAAGGCTATATATGACAAACCCACAGCTAACATCATACTTAATAGCGAGAAGCTGAAAGCTTTTCATCTAAGATTGGGAACAAGACAGGGGTGCCCACTCTCTCCACTGTTATTCAACATAGTACTGGAGGTCCTAGCCACGGCAATCAGACAAACAAAGACATACAAGGCTTCCAGATTGGTAAAGAAGAAGTCAAATTGTCACTATTTGCAGATGACATGATATTGTACATAAAAAACCCTAAAGACTCCACTCCAAAATTATTAGAACTAATATCTGAATTCAGCAATGTTGCAGGATACAAAATTAACACACAGAAATCTGTTGCTTTCCTATACACTAAAGATGAACTAACAGAAAGAGAAATCAGAAAAACAATCCCATTCACAATTGCATCAAAAATAATAAAATACCTAGAATAAACCTAACGAAGGAAGTGAAAGACCTGTACTCTGAAAACTACAAGACACTCCTAAGGGAAATTAAAGAGGACAGTAACAAATGGAAATTCATCCCATGCTCTTGGCTAGGAAGAATAAATATTGTCAAAATGGCTATACTACCTAAAGCAATCTATAGATTCAACGCAGTCCCTGTCAAAATACCAACAGCTTTCTTCAATGAACTGGAAAAAATAATGCGAAAATTCATATGGAACTACAAAAGACCCGGAATAGCCAAAGCAATCCTGAGAATGAAGAATGAAACGGGGAATTATGCTCCCTTACTTCAAGCTCTAGTACAAAGCCACAGTAATCAAGACAATTTGGTATTGGCACAAAAACAGACCCACAGACCAGTGGAATAGAATAGAAAATCCAAACATTAACCCAAACATATACAGTCAATTAATATTTGATAAAGGAGCCTTGGATATACATTGGGGAGATGACGGCCTCTTCAGCAGCTGGTGTTGGAAACCTGGGAAGCTATATGTAAGAGAATGAAACTGGACTACTGTCTAACCCCATACACAAAGGTAAACTCAAGGTGGATCAAAGACCTGAATGTAAGTCATGAAACCATAAAACTCTTAGAGAAAAATATAGGCAAAAATCTCTTGGACATAAACATGAGCAACTTCTTTATGAACATATCTCCCCGGGGAATGGGAAATAAAAGCAAAAATGAACAAGTGGGCCTATATTAAGCTGAAAATTTCTGTACAGCAAAGAACACCATCAGTAGAACAAAAAGACATCCTACAGTATGGGAGAATATATTCATAAATGTATCCAATAAGGGGTTGACATCCAAAATATATAAAGAACTCACGCACCTCAACAAACAGAAAGCGAATAATCCAATTAAGAAATGGGCAGAGGATCTGAACACACACATCTCCAAAGAAGAAATTCAGATGGCCAACAGGCACATGAAAAGATGCTCCACATCGCTAATCATCAGAGAAATGCAAATTAAAAACACGATGAGATATCACCTCATACCAGTTAGGATGGCCAACATCCAAAAGACAGACAACAACAAATGTTGGCGAGGATGTGGAGAAAGGGGAACCCTCCTACACTGCTGGTGGGACTGCAAATTAGTTCAACCATTGTGGAAAGCAGTATGGAGGTTCCTCAAAAAACTCAAAATAGAAATACCATTTGACCCAGGAATTCCACTCCTAGGAATTTACCGTAAGAATCCAGCAGCCCAGTTTGTAAGACATATGCACCCCTATGTTTACCGCAGCACTATTTACAATAGCCAAGAAATGGAAGCAACCTAAGTGTCCATCAGTAGATGAATGGATAAAGAAGAGGTGGTACATATACACAATGGAATATTATACAGACATATGGAGAAAGCAAATCCTACCATTTGCAACAACATGGATGGAGCTAGAGGGTATTATGCTCAGTGAAATAAGCCAAGCCGAAAAAGACAAGTATCAAATGATTTCACTCATATGTGGAGTATAAGAAGAAAGAAAAAAACTGAAGGAACAAGACAGCAGGAGACTCACAGAACCCAAGAATGGACTGATAGTTACCAAAGGGAAAGGGACTGGGGAGGATGGGTGTGAAGGGAGGGACAAGGGGGAAAAAGGGCAGTATAATTAGCAGATGTAATGTTGGGGGTCACGGGGAGGGCTATACAACTCAGAGAAGACAAGTAGTGACTCTATAGCATCTCACTACGCTGATGGACAGTGACTGTAATGGGGTTGGTGGGGGGTACCTGATGAAGGGGGTAGTTTAATCACCATAATATTGCACATGTAATTGTAGATTAATGATACCAAAATAAGCTATTTTTTAAAAAAAGAAAAAAAACCCACTGGTTATATTACCAAGGCTTTGACTGGAATGTTATACCTTAGAGACATATGCATAAAACTCGTATGAACAGACACCTTTAAGGAACTAAGGTTGACCTTATAAAGCCAACAGAGGCCCTTGGAGGAACTGGCCTGGTACCTTGCTTACAGGATTCCCAGCAGCCTTACCAGGTGAGTAAGGAAGGTCACTTCCTGGCAGGTGCAGGAACCTCACAATGTCTTGGGGACCTCAAGAAGAGAGGAATTCACCCAAATCTACAGGTACTACAGGCAAAACCTGATGGCAAGTCTGGCTTGGCTTTCTGGCCTTGTGTGGCCTTTAAAAGTCCAATCTGAAGTTCCTTATAAAAGTTCCAGCAAAGCGCATTTAAAAGATCCTATGTAATCAGTTGCTCTTCTTGCTGCACTTTTGCAAATAATCAAGCCAAGTGTTAATTATTCTCTTAATCTGGTTACTTCTAATAAAAGTGAGGGTGATTTTAGAGAAAAGTATTGTTTCAATAATGCAGCCTTATCTATACTGAGTCCTAATACTAGTCATTGGGACATAGACTAGATCCAGAATTCTAGTTTCCCCAAGACATCTGGCTGTGATTCTCATTTAGACTTTTACTATTTCTCATACTCATAGTCAGCCAGGCATTCTTTAATGTCCTTGTCAAGTCTGTTCTTCCAGAATGGAAAATCCAACTCCAGATGTTGCTACTTAACCTAATAACATAATTTGTTCTATCTTGCCTAGAAGCCATAAAACTACAAATATTAATAAAAATGAAACCTGGAATAGAAGTGCCCGTCTTCCAAGTCCCTCTCAACTGACCACTGATGGAGACGTAACAGCACCATTTACTGCACCCCTTCTCAGCATGAAGCAGCCAGAGCGGTCATCACCCCCTTTCCCCAGCAGCAGCTAGAGTTTCCATCTGTAGAGGGGGGAATGAAACAGGGACTGTGAGTGTAGTCAGAGTAGGGTGAGGGCCTCCAGTAAAAGCAGCTCGGGATATTTACAGTCAGAGCAATATAATAATGGGCAAAGAAGTCCCTTTTGAAACTCTGTGTTAAGCATTATGCAAAGTCAAGGTCACACTAATTCTCTAGGATCAAGATACCAGACTAAGAATATTGACAATTTCAGTGAGGTCAGTTAAAGGTCAAAAGGCCAAGAACAACTTGGCCTGGAAAGCTTAAGTGTTTCACAAATAAAGAAGGGTATCTCAGCATAACCTGTGACTTCACTGTAAACAGCCCTAGCAAGCAGAGAACAACCCAGCCGTAGAAACCAGATCAATAAAGGAAAAGATTGAGGCTTGACTACATAAACTCTAACTATGCCAAAAGTTGGTACCAAGTCAAAAGATATGGCAAACTTAGACTAAATGTTTGCAACACAAATGGTAAAGGGCCAATTTTTTAAATATAAAAATATTTTGTAAACCAATACAAAGAAATGTAATTAAGTAGAAAAATTGTCAATCAGAGAACCCTCCGGAGAAAATAAACGGATTGATTGCAGGGAAAACAAATATAATTGATGAAAAGATAAGGGAATTCACTCAATTTCACTCTAAGTTATACAAAGTACAATAGAGAATCTTTCACCTTCAGATTGGCAAAGATGAAGATGTTTAATAAATAATGTTTGCCAGGATTTCAGTAATTGTGTACTTCTACTGTACCTCATTGGAAGAGAGCCAATAGTCACCCAAAGTTTCATTGTTTAAACTATTTGACCCTGAAAGGTACTTATAAGAAGTTTTCCTAATATTATGGTTGCATAAAGACACAAAGATGGAGAAAAATGTTAACTATACTATTACACATGATAGGAAAAAAATGGAAATAACCTAATTGTCTGTCATACTGAGACCAGTTGTTCAGCTGTACAACTGAGTGATATGCACAATGGGATATTATGAAGTCTTTTAAAAATGAGGTAGATCCACTCGTGCTGATATGGAAGGATATCTAAAATATTAAGTGAAAAGCAAAATGTAATAGCTATATTTGTATGCACAGAACATTTTTGGAAGAAGTCAAAAGAAACTATGGTTTCTCCTGGTGACAGGATTCATTAAGACACTGTTATAATATTTTTAAAACTAATGCATTATTGTCATCTTCCCGTGTCAATGAACACTGATTGGCAGCGATAATTTTATAGCATTTCCTCTAAGTTAAAAGGCTAATAGCTGAAAAAATGAGGGTGCCGATATTATTTAGAGAGTGTTATTTACCACCACAAAATGCAGTTGATGGGACATGGAACTAAGCTTTTTCCAAGCAGGCCCTGACTTCAGTCTGCACTGAGTATTCCTAATTTAGTGCTAGTAAGACATTACTGTTCTGGCAGTACATGGATGCCATTCATGAGTGAATGTAATCCCATTAACTCCAGTTACCCAGGATCCAACTTTTCTTAAAACTGAAATGCTAACCATGCATTCTTAGCAAAATTTCATTCAGGGAACACACAGAACTTTATCAGTTTTATCTACTGAAACTTCTGGTATTCTTGCAGAAGAGGAGCCGTCACCGAAGCCAAAGCATTTTGTCTTCTGATCACAGTGAGGGTGAAAGACGCCAGACAAAGGCTTACTGAGAGTAGGTCTAATTCACAAAGAAGAAAAGTCAGTGCACTGTATTTGCATACTGTACAAAGAAACTGACAATTTTATATGTAAAATTTTAACCAGAAAAATTTGTACTTTAATTCTGTGGCTAGTAAATCAGACTATTCCATGCCTTACCTAAACGTTTATCTTTCTTTAAATCCACAATACTAAATTCTAGAGACTTACCATTGAGCATGTTGTTGGCAAAACATTCTGAAAGTACACAATTTCAAAGAACTACTAAATTTACTTTTCAAATATGATGTCTATTTTCTTGTGATTTTAAAAAGGAACTAACCTATTTTTCCTGATGGCTTCACTCTAAATATCTGTTAAAGAAAAATGCTGTTCAAACTGTGTAAGTTGCTGACCCACATCAAATGCAGATAGAGCCTCTGCTGAGTATCCTCTGTGCCCTCGGATCGCAGGAAGGTCAGTGTGCTCTCTGAAGGGGTGAGTGCTCGTAAGTGCTGTGAGCAATACTAGTGCACAGAGAGTGAGCAGTGGGGTTTTACTGTATAGAGACACCTAAAGATCCAACATCTAAAACACACAAATCTTCATCTGACTATCCAAAATTCTGCTGATTTTCAACAATAAATAGCACAAAATTGCCCGCATTAAATTGGGTGAAAGTAGCTTTCTAATTCAACAGGCATCTCCCCCATATATTACCTTTGATTTCATGAGCCTAGAATTGGTCAATACCCTAGAAAAGAAGAAAGTACTACAGTGGCCACAACAAAAAATGGAGAGAGTGAATTTTAAGGAGCTGCTTAGGCCCCATTTTCTTTCCAGGCTTTTTTCTCCCTCTGCTCCCCTCTGTGTCTCCCTCGCTTTCCGTATAGTGCTCACCTTCAGGGTGCAGGTCCTCCTTGCCTATGGGGACCTAAGAATTCTTCCTGTCTTACACCAGTTCCTAGCTCTTCCATGCAGTCTTCCCAAGAAGCCCAGCCCTCCCTTCTCCCCCCACCCCAAACAAAATTAATCTCCTCACCCTTTGGATTCCGGTATTTCTGAGTACTTTCACTTGTCAGGCACTTAAATTTTATCATTATGGAAAATTTCAAACATATGTTAAATGGAGGAGATATGATGAACCCCCATGTCCCCACCATCAACCAGTTTCAAGAATGACCGTCTCAAGGCCAAGCCAGATTCATGCGCGTCTCCAACGGCTCCCTTCATTCCATGCGCTTCTATTACATTTCAACTTCTTTGGTCCTCCCACCGGGTCTCTGAAGTGTGGCCCATGTCTTGTTCCTCTTCACATTCTCATTGCGCCTACCAAGGGGTCTTGTGTGACGGGCACTCCAAATGCTAAATTCAAATTAAAAATGCACAAAAGCTCACTTGATAACTTGATAAAACAACAAAAAAATGTATATTTTATTGAGTCTCATTACTTGGTTCTACTAATATGTGGTCAGTATTTTATCAAACTTTAAGATAGAGAAGGAGCTTGACTGCTTTTGGTTGATCTTGTAGCTTTGCTATGATAGTCTTTCCAGTGGGTGTTTAAGGTCATTGGAGAAGTCATAATAAAAAGCTCTTTGGGAAGGTAAATAAGAAAAATGAAACTGAGAATATTACTACAACCTTTGAGTTTCTCAGCAAATCAAATATAAAAAGCAGTACAGTACAAAATTGACATATTTACATATTTCCTTTTAGTCTCAAGCGACAGAATACCTATGGAACTTGCTTAAAATGGAATTTTAAAATGTTTTAACAAACTTCTTTTAATGGAAGGCTTGCCCATCTTATTTTAGAAATATGTGGCACCTAAGCCTAAAGAAGATATGATTGCGAAGAGCAAGATCTCCAGAGCCCTGAGGCTCAGCTGCCACTTAGCAGCCCTGTGACCTGGGAACAATCACTGAGTCCCTCAATGCGTCACTTTCCTCAGCTTTAAAGTGGGGACAATACTATCTACCTCGCTGGATTTTATGAGGATTAGTTAACATTTGTAAAATACTTGAAAGTGTCCCTGGCATAGAGTAAGTGATTATTAGATGAAATAAAATAAAATCATGCCTGTAACACTTTGATAAAATTGGGGGAATATGTGCACAAAGGGGGTAAAAAATTTTTTAATATTTATGATCTTAACAAAAAATATTAAAAATAATGCTTTCCTAATACTAATCCTATTATTCAAAATACTGTGATTGAAAAAATATATGTATTTCAGTGAATTTAAATATTCAATCAGAATCTATGCACATGCCCCAAAGAAGTGAGAAATATCTGCCTAGCACTTCAGCTTTAGGCCAGCATTCTCTCTTTTTTTTTTTCTCTTTTTGTTTTTTACTAAGGTATCATTGATATACACTCATATGAAGGTTTCACAAGAAAAACAATGTGGTTACTACATTTACCCATTTTATCAAGTCCCCACCCATACCCCAATTGAATCACTGTCCATCAGTGTAGTAAGATGCCACAGTCACTATTTGTCTTCTCTGAGCTACACTGTCTTCCCCGTGACCCCACACACACCATGTGCACCAACCAGCATTCTCTTTTTTATTCCATTTCATAACTTCAAAAAGGTCACAACTGTTTCTAAGAAGATTTTTCTCTTCAACTTTATATGAAGAGCTTTAGATCGCACCTGTGTGCAAAAACTAATTAATCAACTGAACATGACCTGAACCGATTCAGGTAACAACTGGCTTACTGATTTCTTCTGACTAAAATTTTAAATTATTTAACTGAACTGAAATCTTTCATCAGAAGGAAGATCAAGTTTCTTCCTGCGTAAAACAAATAAAATTTCACTGGACTTGAAACATGACTTACTGGGCAAAATTAACATTAAAAAATTGTTGCAAGAAATGAAGCAAGATTTAAAAACTAAAGGCACTCCAAACAGGAAGTTTCTTCAAGGACTTACTGCTTGATTACTGTATTTGCTGCATAGTTTCCTTATCATTTTTAGAACGCTTATAGGTAAGATGGTGGTGACAGTGGTGGGAAAATACATTCATTCAGCAGACAAGGTGGACAAACGATGGGCCCGCGGCTGACAATTGAGGCTTCTGTCTGCAGAAAAGAGCAAGCTCCCAGTGTGCGGGCTCCCCGTCCTGCGGCCAGCGGTCAGAGCATCTGTGCTTCTGTGACTAGTGCTTTCCACCAGGAAAGAAAGGGTGTAGGAACATCAAAACCAAAACCAACCCGGCTTGTTTTCTTCTTATGATATTTAGGGAAGGTGTGAAGTCAGGTTCCCAACCTGGAATCCACCAAACTGCTTTCTTACCCAGACACCACTTGCATAAAATTAGCTTTAAAATCTCCTGTCTTAATCCAATTATTCCTATTCCAATCCCCCAAATGTGGCTATTAAATTGTTTTAAAACTGTTTTATTAAAACTTATAAATTCCTTGAGATCCATCAGTTTGAACTGTGCAGTACTTGGCACAGAAAAAGTGGTAATTCTTTTTTTTTTGTATCATTAATGTACAATCACTTGAACAACAGTATGGTTACAAGACCCCCTATTATCAGGTCCCCCCCACTTACCCCATTACAGTCACTGTCCATCAGCATAGTAAGATGCTATAGAATCACTACTTGTCTTCTCTGTAAATACTGCCTTTCCCGTGTCTCCCCCCCCACCACTACATTAAGTGTGCTAATCATAATGCCCCTTTTCCCCCCTTTGTCCCAACCTTTCCACCCATCCTCCCCAGTCCCTTTCCCTTTGGCAACTGTTAGTCCATTCTTGGGTTCTGTGAGTCTGCTGCTGTTTGTTCCTTCAGTTTTTTCTTTGTTCTTATACTCCACAGATGATTGAAATCATTTGACATTTGTCTTTTTCCTCTTGACTTATTTCACTAAGCATAATACCCTCTAGCTCCATCCATGTTGTTGTAAACCGTAGGATTTGTTTTCTTCTTAGGGCTGAATAATATCCCATTGTGTATATGTGCCACATCTTCTTTATCCATTCATCTACTGATGGACACTTAGGTTGCTTCCATTTCTTGGCAATTGTGAATAGTGCTGTGATAAACATAGGGGTGTATATGCCTTTTTCAAACTGGGCTACTGCATTCTTAGGGTAAATTCCTAAAAGTGGAATTCCTGGGTCAAATGGTATTTCTATTTTGAGTTTTTTTGAGGAACCTCCATACTGCTTTCCACAATGGTTGAACTAATTTGCAGTCCCACCAGCAGTGTAGGAGGGTTCCCCTTTCTCCACATCCTCGCCAACATTTGTTGTTGTCTGTCTTTTGGATGTTGGCCATCCTGACTGGTATGAGGTGATATCTCATCGTGTTTTAAATTTGCATTTCTCTGATGATTAGCGATGTGGAGCATCTTTTCATGTGCCTGTTGGCCATCTGAATTTCTTCTTTGGAGATGTGTGTGTTCAGATCCTCTGCCCATTTTTTAATTGGCTTATTTGCTTTTTGTTTGTTGAGGTGTGTGAGCTCTTTATATATTTTGGATGTCAACCCCTTATTGGATATGTCATTTATGAATATATTCTCCCATACTGTAGGATGTCTTTTTGTTGTACTGGTGGTGTCCTTTGCTGTACAGAAGCTTTTAGTTTGATATAGTCCCACTTGTTCATTTTTGCTAAAAGTGGTAATTCTTGACACAGGGTTTTAATCACATGCCACGGTGGCTCCTCTTTTACCACAAAATGTGCATTTTTACAGAAGAATAGATTTTACTAAGTTTTTCTTAGTCTGTTAACATTTAAAGATGTCATTAATAGGGGGGGCATGGGGAGGGATGTACAACTCAGAGAAGACAAGTAGTGATTCTATAGCATCTCACTACGCTGATGGACAGTGACTGTAATGGGGTTGGTGGGAGGGACCTGATGAAGGGGTAGTTTAATCACCATAATATTGCACATGTAATTGTAGGTTAATGATACCAAAATAAATTTTAAAAAATAATAATAAATAAATAAATAAATAAATAAAAAGAAAAAAGGAAAAAAAAAGATGTCATTAAATGTTATTTATCTTTAAGTTAGCAGCCCTAATAGCCTCAGCTACAGAAATTAGGTATTTAGTCACTCACTTTGAAATTTCAACTAAACCTAGTTAAGTAGAATGCTTGGGACAGACTGTTTTGTAGTGATCTGATTAAAAGCAAATACCTTTTGGTTTCAAAAAAGAATTTTTCTCTTTTTAGAAGAGATTTCTAAAAAGCATGGTTGGCACAGCTGACCAGCTCTACACAAGGAGTCCTGCTAGGGACATTAAGCTTGGGTGGAGGGCAACTTCTGGAATTGCCACTAAGAGCTGTGTGATCTCGATCCAGTCACTTTCCCTTCCTTAGACCCAGATTTCTCCCTGAGGATAACAATGCCTATCCGACAGTGAGAACTGAGGACATGAGATAAAGTAAGTGAAATCTCTTTGGAATCTATGCAGTAGGGCCAAAATTTTTAATTAAAAAAAAAGGTAAGTTTTTTCTAAATTCAATTTATTTGATCTCTTGCTTTTATATATCAGTCTATTGATCTGGTATTCTATATATGAAGGAGATGTAGAGATGGCTAGGAGGACCGTATGTTGCACAGAAACCTAACTGGTTTAGGGGAATCCAAACGATGACTAAGGCTGATTTACATCATGCTCTGGCTGCATGAGGTGAAAGGACAATGAAACTACCTTGCAAAACAGGAGACAGCTCACACAATATCCCAAGGTCAGTACAAGCAACCATATAAATAGGAAAGGAAATTCAAATATGGGTGAGAAATTAGGTTATGCTGAAGAAGGAATTTTAATCAGAGCACAAAGAATGATCATCTAATTTTGGTGGGGCCACCTGGCTATATGTACAGAAAAAAATAGGTCCCTACCTAAAATATATTCCCAAATAAATTCCACGTGGATTAAAATCTAACTATATATATGAAAAAGTAAAGATTATAAAAAGCAAACCAAAAAAAGTAGAAAATATAGGAGAAAATTTAAAATGTAGTGTATTGGAGCCAAGAAGGAGTTTTAAGCAAGGCAGGAAACCCAGAAGCCACTAAGAAGCAGACTGACAGATCTGACTATCTAAAAAGTTTAAACTTCTGTATTTATGGTTACAGATACATTAAAAAAATTAACAGGGAGAGGCTAAAAGAAAATGTCTAAAACAGAAACAAAGCTCATAAATACAGAGAACAAACTGATCGTTGCCAAAGAGGAGTGTGGATGTTGGAATGGGTGAAAAGAGGAAGGAGAATAAGAGGTATGAACTTTCAGTCATAAAATAAGTAAGTCACAGGGATGTGAAGTACAGCATAGGGAATTCAGTTAATGATATTTTAACAACTTTATATGTGTGACAGATGGTAACTAGACATATGTAGCATTTTGTAATGTATGTAATTATCAAATCACTATGTTGCACACTTGAAACGAATACAGTATTGTATACCAACTATATTTCAACTTTTTAAAAAAGGTTTGCAGCTTGATAAAGGTTTAAGATTCTGATAACCCACAAATAGGATAAGGCAAATCACAGAAGAAATACGAATAGCTAATAATATAGTCATTCACTTAAAAGACTATTGAATGACTGTGGTATGGAAGGCACTGTCTAGAGTCAGAGAACAATAGTGGATAAGGTATGTGCCCTCGTAAGGTTAAAGTTTAGCGGAGAGACAGACAATCAAATAACTTTAAAACAAGTGATACTTGCTTTGTGGAGAATTAAGGCAAAGTGACAGTGTTGCTGTACCCATACTTCAGACTGGGTGGTCAGTAAAGGCCCCAGAGGAGGTGATACAGCTTAGATTTGAATAATAAGAGCTCCTGTAATGCAAAGAAGCAGGGGAAAGGACATTCCCAGCAGAAAGCTTGCTCCAAGGGCAAGAATGAGCTTCCCCACTGGCAAGCTTACCAGATGGACACGAAGGACCGGCTAGTGTTGGGGCAGAGAGAAGGGCAGGGGAAATAGTCAGAGATAAGATCCAAGGGGGATAAGGGCCTGGTCATGCAGGGCTTATGGACCGGAGTGAGGGGTTGGGGTTTTTATCTTCATGCAAGGGAAATGGAAAAGCCTGCTCCTTAAGGAGGGGAGGAGCATGGCTTTGACAGGAGGGACTTCCAAGCGTCTGGGGACAGAGGTGGTGGGTACTGGTTTGGACAGTAGGAGTTCCTGTCTAATAGCCTCCATTTACTCAGTAAAAATCAGGCAAAGAAATGTACAACTCCTAAAGTGAACCCTAATGCAAACTATGGACTTTGCGTGATCATGATGTATCTGTGTAGGTTCATCCATTGTAACTAATACAGAGGATGATGATAAAAGGGAGGCTGTGCATGTGTGGGGGCAGGGGCTGTACGGGAAATCTCTGTACCTTCTGTGAACCCAAAACTGCTCTAAAATACAAAGTATATAAAAAAGAAAAAAAACCACTCATAGTCATCAACTTGGGGGGAAGTTGGGGTGAGGGAGAGGTTTTAAAGACATATGAAAGATATGAAACAGGAAATATGAAAGGCGAGGTGAGGTGCTGAGGGTCCGTTTGAGTTTGTGAACATGAATTCAAGATCATTCGGCACATCTGTGGGATGTCCCAGTTGTTCAGCTGCTCACATGGTGGTGCCACTCAGCCTGTGCAGACACCAGATGCATTTCACCAGGTCTGTAGCTCGGCTAGGTGAGTGAGGAAGTGGCCTATGTGTGTGGAGGGGAGAGGGAGTGGGGGTGCTTGCATGACAGTCACCACACTGTTGGGCCACTGACTGTAAAGGGAAGGCTGAGGAACTGCTGGAGCTGTAAGCAGGAGGACAGGCGACGCCCGCAGAGAAATGATGCCCAACCTCTCCAGGAATCAGGGAAATGCAAGGTAAAACTCTCTGTCAGACTGGCAAAAATTAACAAGATTTGTGATATCCATTTTTGTCAATGGCTGGGAAAAGTTTTCTTTCCTCCACTGTGTACAGAGTATGAACTGGTACAACCATTCCAGGGATGGTTTGTCAACATGTTTCAGAATTATTAAAGGGAATTCTCTTGGACTCAGCCGTTCCACTTCTAGGAATGTGCTCTACAGCAACATTCAAAAAGTACGCGAGGATATATGTACAAAGCTATTTATGGCAGCATTAGCTGTTACAGTGAAAAACCAGAGTTGACTCATTATCCAATAAGAGAATACCATGCGTTCTGGTACTTCCTGTGGAATTCCATGAAGTCGGTAAAGACACCAAAGAGAGTCATGTGCTTCCAGTTTTATGAACAAGCCCTTTTTTGCCTTCCACGCTTCTGCACATCCCGTGCTGTTGGTGACCACTCCGGAGCTTGCAATCACCTCGGACCTTACAAAAGGCCAAAAGAACTTACAAATCCTTGCCCAACCTGCCCTTCTTCTTTTATCCCACTCTCTGCTTCAGGAAATAACATAACCTTTACAGTTTAGGCACGCAAGATAGATTCACAAGAATTAAATAGGACTCCATTTTGTTTTAAAGACTCCATCTTGTTGTTTACTTCCTCTTGAACATTTTCCCGCCACAGCTTCCCGCCAGGTGTTTTCAATCAGGTCAGTTGCTCACGTCAGAGACAACTGCGCCTGTGCACAACTCGGTGTGTGATTGGACTTTGTAGGTCGCCTCATTATCATAATGGGCAACCAACCAGAAGAAGCCACTCCCTACCACGCCCCTCCAAATGCTATATATTCCCTGCCTTTTCTAAAAATAAATGAAGCCTTGACAATTTGATTGGCCTCCGTCTCTCTCTCTCCGTCCCATCCTTTAGGTACAGGGATCCTCCTCGAGACCTGCTAATAACCAGCCCCGTGGGCTGGGGCAGGTGGCGCCCAACGTGGGGCTCGAGGCCCGGATCCCTTGACCGGCGCGAGGACCCCGGCGCACGACTGGATCGACAGTCACGAAGCGCGAGTAGGACGGCGGCCGCCAGCAGATGATTCCGCGACCGGACCAAAAGTGACTCACTTCGGCCATTGCTAGTTTTTGGGCGTTCCAAGTTGCCTGTGATGAATGACCCTAGTAAGGTAAGAGATCGTCCTCGTTTCAGGATGGGTCAAGGATTATCAAAAGAAGCCTTATTCATAAAAGATGTTAAGACTTGTTTTCGAGAGAGAGGGATAAAGGTGAAGAAAAAGGACTTAATTACCTTTTTTACTTTTGTGGGTGAGGTCTGCCCTTGGTTTGTGATTGACTCTTCTTCTATTAATGTTAAAAATTGGCGTCAAGTCAGAGAAGACCTCAATACCTTCTATAGAACAAAAGGATCCGATAGAGTCCCTATCCATACCTTTAGCTATTGGAACTTGGTTAGCGAACTTTTACAATCACCCCACTACGTGAGTATAATCGCCTTGGCTGAAGACTACATTAAACCTCTGTCTCAGCCAGCCTCATTAGCATCTCTCCATTCCCAGATTGATAAAAGCCCTTCCCCCTCAGTCATTCTTGTGCCCCCCCTCTGACAAAACTCTTGCAGACCTTAGTGCCCACCCAAAAGAAAAGCCAGACCCTCTTTCCCCTGGCCCTTGTGAGGGCCCCCCTAATAATAAACTTTACCCTCCCCTTGAAAGCCTAAAAGCATCCCTAGAAAGCACAGAACAGCCCACTAAACCTCCCCTTGCTCAAGAGCTGAAGACAGATCTCAAAAACCTCCAGAGTTCAGCCTTCTCTTTTCTGGTCCTACATTCAAATAATCAAAATAATGATTCTCTCACCCCCTCAGACGAGGAAGACTTAGAGGAGGAAGCCGCTCAGTACCATAACCCCAATTGGCCCCCTCAAGTTTCCCAGCCACTTCCCTACTGCCCATCAGTTTGTGCTCCGGCTGTTGCCTCTGCGCCCCCTCTAGGAGTTGTCCCTAACCCCACTGTAGTCTTACCCATAGACACTTTACAAAAACAGGTCGCTGACCTAAATATGTATCTTAATCTCCAGAAGAAAAAGGCTGCCTTAATGTCAGAACTCTCCGCCCTCCAAGACAATTTGCTTCAAATGCACATCACCCCATCCCCCACCCCTGCAGTGCCCACGGCAAAAAACAGGATCCAAAACACTATTCAGAAGAGGAAACAGAGGCCAGTTTTAACCTTTCCTGTAATTACTAGACATCAAGAACAACAACTAGAATCTAAAGGGCAGACTAGCTATGCCGCCGATCCCTCTTCTGAGGAGACGCAAGGACAGTCAGACTCTGACCATGAGTCTGAGGATGAGGGCCAACAACAAGCCGCCCCCCAGCCCGGCCCCGGTGATGGCCGGCCGGCACACCCCCACTTTAGACGTATAAAATTCAAAAATTTAAAAGACTTAAGCTCAGCGGTCAATTTGTACGGTCCTACAGCTCCTTTCACCCTGACTCTCCTCGACTCCTTAGCGCAAGGAGGACATTTAGTCCCAGGGGAATGGTTTACCACAGCGCTAGCCGTTTTAACTAGAGGAGACTTCTTGCGCTGGAGGGCCGAATTCACAGATAGAGCTCATTCACTGGCCAGAGACAACGCCAAATCCAAACACTGAGAGGTAATAAAATGGACCTTTGATAAAATTACCGGGCAGGGGAGACTCCAAATTAGAAAGATTCTTGGGACCGAGCCAACCAAAATAATATTGCCATATTCCCCTGCACAAATAGAATGGTTAATGAATAATAATGATGATTGGACAATTAGCTGCATCTCCTTCCCTGGCCAGCTAGATAACCACTACCCCGCAGATAAACTGCTGCAGTTCATACAGAATCATCCTATTGTCTCTCCCAAAGTAACCAAAAAGGACTGTAAGCTAAGTGTTGTTAACAACTGAGTAACCTGTATTTGCCTTTAAACCTTTTTACTGTCATTCTAGTTAAATAATAAGTATTAATAACCTATAATTCTGTTTAGGCCAGTGCCTTAAAAGCTTTCTTTTGACAACTTTCCAAAATCAAATTCAAAAAGGTACTTTACCTGTAAGTAACTCTTGATATTTTCCAGAGGGCCCCTGAAAAATATCAGAGGAATTTTCTCTTCATTAGAGAAAGTATTTGGCTAATTTGGCTTATTTATCTGATATATAATTGCCTGGAAAGCACTGTCTAAAAGAATGATGCCAAACCTTGTTACTGAATATTTTATATTGCAAAAGTGTCCAAGTTTCCTTGTGTCATTGTCCAACTACTCCCCCGACTAACCATTTATCAGGAGGAAGATTTCCTTCGCTTCTGGGACCAGCGCAATGCCCCAACCTGAAGCAAGAGGGAGCCAATCACCGCAGCCACCATTGCCGTCTTGCTTGGGCTGGGGGTTGCAGGAACTGGGACAGGAATTTCCGTCCTAGTCATTGGAGACCAGAACCTCCACAAACTTAGTGCAGCCATAGACCAAGATATCGCAGAACTGCAAAAAAGCATTTCAGCTCTTTCTGATTCTCTCTCTTCTTTAGCAGAAGTAGTGCTCCTAAACCGCAGAGGGCTAGACCTCCTTTTCCTACAACAAGGTGGGCTCTGCGCAGCACTGAGAGAAGAATGTTGCTTCTATGCTGACCACTCAGGAGTTGTTCGAGATAGCATGAGAAAAGTGCGAGATAGCCTAGAAAAAAGGAAAAAGGATAGAGAAAAAGATGAAGCCTGGTATAAAAATTGGTTTTCAGCCTCACCGTTACTAACCACCCTACTCCCCTCTATTTTAGGACCTGTGATAGGATTCTTCCTTCTAATTTCCTTTGGGCCTTGGGCATTTCGTAAGCTCACGACCTTCGTCACCGTGCCTCTCTCTGGAATCCCCCTTATGTTCCCCACCACCCCTGCCCAGCTGAGAAGGCTTCCTAAGCCCCAACTGCACTGAGGTGCCTGCTGGCTGAACACCTTGTGCTGACCCCCTCCAAGCACTCCAGGCCCTGTGGACACTGCCCTTGTATATGCTGATACCTTGCAAGGACTAAACAAATGTTTGTTCTGAATTATTAACCTGATTGTGGTGGCGCTAAGGGTGTTAGGTGCTCATACTTGCAGTCCCACTGGTTAAGCTATGAATGGCCTTTCAGAGACTAGGAAACCTATTGTAATGGACCCAGTCGGGTAACTATTCAGCATTTTTCCTTCCCAGGGAAGCTGACCCCAGCTCCAAGGGAAGATTCTCATTAGTTATGGACACCTGTAGCAACTGGTGCAGGAAAAGGGGTATGTTCTAATTACATTTCAGAAAGGCTGTTGTTCCATGCCTGAGGATGAACTTTCTCTTTCACTAGAAAGGACCAGGAAAGCCTGATACTTCGGGTGCTGCCTGCAGCCACCCTGTTACCACAATGGCAGAGAGGATGATGAGCCCTCAATAATATCACTGAGCCACTGAATCAACCAGCCTTGAAGCCAGTGAAAAACAATCTGGTAATTCCACAAAAGGTTAAACATACAGATACCACATGACCCAGCAACCCCACTACACCTAGGTATATACACACAAGACATCTGAAAACGTATGTCCACAAAAATACTTTTACACAAATGTTCTTAGCAGCATTATTCACTATACCTAAAAAGTACAAATAATCCAAACTTTATAACATGGATGAGCCTTGAAACCATTACATTAAGTAAAAGAAACCTATTACAAAAGACCAGATATGGTATGATTCTATTTACATGAAGGGTCCAGGATAGGCAAATATACAAAATAGATTAATGCACACCTAGGGTTGGGGATGGGGTTTGGGGGAAGGAAAGATAATTGCACAACTGTGTATATACTAAAAACTACTGAATTGTACACCTCAACTGGATGAATTGTACAGTATGTGAATTATATCTCAATAAAGCTATTGTATTGTATTTATTTTTTTTATTTAATAATTTATTTTGATATCATTAATCTACAATTACATGTGCAATATTATGGTGATTAAACTACTCCCTTCATCAGGTCCCCCCACCAACCCATTACAGTCACTGTCCATCAGCATAGTGACAGGCTATAGAGTCACTACTTGACTTCCCTCAGCTTCACGGCCCTCCCCGTGCCCCCCCAAAATTACATCTGCTAATCGTAATGCCCCTTTTTCTCCTTTGTCCCTCCCTTCCCACCCATCCTCCCCACTCCCTTTATTTTTGGTAACTATTAGTCCATTCTTGGGTTCTGTGAGTCCGCTGCTGTTTTGTTCCTTCAGTTTTTTTTCTTTGTTCTTATACTCCACATATGAGTGAAATCATTTGGTACTTGTCTTTTCCAGCTTGGCTTATTTACTCTATAGCTCCATCCATGTTGTTGCAAATGGTAGGAATTGTTTTCTTCTTATGGCTGAATAATATTCCATTGTGTATATGTACCACTTCTCCTTTATCCATTCATCTACTGATGGGCACTTAGGTTGCTTCCATTTCTTGGCTATTGTAACTAGTGCGGCGATAAACATATGGGTGCATATGTCTTTTTCAAATTGGGCTGCTGCATTCTTAGGGTAAATTCCTAGGAGTGGGATTCCTGGGTCGAATGGTATTTTTATTTTGAGTTTTTTGAGGAACCTCCATACTGCTTTCCACAATGGTTGAACTAATTTGCATTCCCACCAGCAGTGTAGGAGGGTTCCCCTTTATCCACATCCTCGCCAACATTTGTTGTTTGTGTTTTGGATGTTGGCCGTCCTCTGGTGTGAGGTAATACCTCATTGTGGTTTCAATTTGCATTTCTCTGATGATTAGCGATGTGGAGCATCTTTTCATGTGCCTGTTGGCCATCTGAGTTTCTTCTTTAGAGAAGTGTCTATTCATGTCCTCTGCCCATTTCTTAATTGTATTATTTACTTTATGTTTGCTGCGGTGTGTGAGTTCTTTATATACATTGGACGTCAACCCTTTATCGGATACGTCACTTATGAATATATTCTCCCATACTGTAGGATGTCTTTTTGTTCTACTGATGGTGTCCTTTGCTGTACAGAAGCTTTTCAGCTTGATATAGTCCCACTTGTTCATTTTTGCTTTTGTTTCCCCTGCTCAGGGAGATATGTTCATAAAGAAGTCGCTCATGTTTATGTCCAAGAAATTTTTGCCTATGTTTTTTCTAAGAGTTTTATGGTTTCATGACTTACATTCAGGTCTTTGATCCATTTTTAGTTGACTTTTGTGTATGGTGTTACACAGTAGTCCAGTTTCATTCTCTTACATGTAGCTGTCCAGTTTTGCCAACACCAGCTGCAGAAGAGGCTGTCATCTCCCCATTGTATATCCAAGGCTCCTTTATCAAATATTAATTGACTGTATATGTTTGGGTTAATGTTTGGATTTTCTATTCTGTTCCACTGGTCTGTGGGTCTGTTTTTGTGCCAGTACCAAATTGTCTTGATTACTGTGGCTTTGTAGTAGAGCTTGAAGTCAGGGAGCGTAATTCCCCCCGTTTTATTCCTCCTTCTCAGGATTGCTTTGGCTATTCGGGGTCTTTTGTGGTTCCATATGAATTTTAGAATTATTTGTTCCAGTTCATTGAAGAAAGATGTTGGTACTTTGACAGGGATTGCGTTGAATCTATAGATTAGCCATTTTGACAATATTTATTCTACCTAGCCAAGAGCATAGGATGAATTTCCATTTGATAGTGTCCTCTTTAATTTCTCTTAGGAGTGTCTTGTAGTTTTCAGAGTATAGGTCTTTCACTTCCTTCGTTAGGTTTATTCCTAGGTATTTTATTCTTTTTGATGCAATTGTGAATGGAATTGTTTTTCTGATTTCTCTTTCTGTTAGTCCATCATTAGTGTATAGGAAAGCAACAGATTTCTGTGTGTTAATTTTGTATCCTGCAACTTTGCTGAATTCAGATATTAGTTCTAGTAGTTTTGGAGTGGAGTCTTTAGGGTTTTTTATGTACAGTATCATGTCATCTGCAAATAGTGACAATTTGACTTCTTCTTTACCAATCTGGATGCCCTGTATGTCTTTGCTTTGTCTGATTGCTGTGGCTAGGACCTCCAGTACTATGTTGAATAACAGTGGAGAGAGTGGGCACTCCTGTCTTTTTCCTGATCTTAGATGAAAAGCTTTCAGCTTCTCGCTGTTAAGTATGATGTTAGCTGTGGGTTTGTCATATATAGCCTTTATGATGTTGAGGTACTTGCCATCTATACCCATTCTGCTGAGAGTTTTAATCATGAATGGATGCTGAATTTTGTCAAATGGTTTTTCAGCATCTATGGAGATGATCATGTGGTTTTTGTTCTTCTTTTTGTTGATGTGATGGATGATGTTGATGGATTTTAAAATGTTGCACCATCCTTGCATCCCTGGGATGAATCCCACTTGATCATGGTGTATAATCCTCTTAATGTACTTCTGAATTCAGATTGCTAATATTTTGTTGAGTATTTTTGCATCTACGTTCACCAGGGATATTGGTCTGTAATTTTCTTTTTGGTGAGGTCTTTGCCCGGTTTTGGTATTAGAGTGATGCTGACTTCATAGAATGAGTTTGGAAGTATTCCCTCCTCTTCTATTTTTTGGAAAACTTTAAGGAGAATGGGTGTTATTTCTTCTCTATATGTCTGGTAGAATTCAGAAGTGAATCCATCTGGTCCGGGGCTTTTGTTCTTGGGTAGTTTTTTGAATGTCACTTCAATTTCGTTGCTGGTGATTGGTCTGTTTAGTTTTTCTGTTTCTTGTTTGGTCAGTTTTTGAAGGTTGTATTTTTCTACGAAGTTGTCCATTTCTTCCAGGTTTTTCAGCTAGTTAGCATATAGATGCTCATAATATTCTCTTATAAATCTCTGTATTTCCCTGGGGTCCATTGTTATTTTTCCTTCCTCATTTCTGATTCTGTTTATGTGTGTAGATTCTCTTTTTCTCTTAATGAGTCTGGCTAGGGGTTTGTCTATTTTGTTTATTTTTTCTAAGAACCAGCTCTTAGTTTTTTTTATTTTTTTCGTTGTTTTATTATTCTTAATTTTATTTATTTCTTCCGGAATCTTTATTATGTTCCTCCTTCTGGTGACTTTGGGTCTCATTTGTTCTTCTTTTTCCAATTTCAGTAATTGTGTCTTTAGACTATTCATTTGGGAATGTTCTTCCTTCTTAAAGTAAGCCTGGACTGCAATATACTTTCCTCTTAGAACTGCCTTTGCTGCATCCCACAGAAGTTGTGGCTTTCTGTTGTTGTTGTCATTAGTCTCCATATATTCTTTGATTTCTGTTTTGGTTTGGTCATTAACCCGTTGATTAATTACGAGAATGTTGTTAAGTCTCCATGTATTTGTTAGCCTTTTTGTTTTCTTTCTAAAATTTATTTCTAGTTTTATAACTTTGTGATCTGAGAAGTTGGTTCATAGAATTTCAATATTTTTTACTTTACTGAGGTTCTTTTTGTGGCCTAGTATGTGGTCTATTCTGGAAAATGTTCCATGTGCACTTGAGAAGAATGTGTATCCTGCTGCTTTTGGGTTCAGAGTTCTGTAGATATCTGTTAGTTGTATCTGTTCTAGTGTGTTGTACAGCGCCTCTATGTCTACTTATTTTCTGTCTGGTTGATCTTTCCTTTGGAGTGAGTGGTGTGTTGAAGTCTCCTAAAATGAATGCATTGCTGTCTATTTCCTCCTTTCATTCTGTTAGTATTTGTTTCACATATGCAGGGGCTCCCATGTTGGGTGCATATATATTTATAATGGTTATATCCTCTTGTTGGATTGACCCCTTTATCGTCAAGTAATATCCTTCTTTATCTCTTGCTACTTTCTTCATTTCGAGGTCTATTTTGTGTGATAAAAGTACTGCAACACCTGCTTTTTTCTCCTTGTTGTTTGCATGAAATATCTTTTTCCATCCCTTCACTTTTAGTCTGTGTATATCTTTGGGTTTGAGGTGAGTTTCTTGTAGGCAGCATATAGATGGGTCTTGCTTTTTTACCCATTCTGTTACTCTGTGTCTTTTGATTGGTGCATTCAGTCCATTTACATTTAGGGTGATTACCGATAGATATGTACTTATTGCCATTGCTGCCTTTAGATTCGTGGTTACCACAGGTTCAGGGGTTTCTTCTTTACTATCTAACAATCTAACTTAACTTTCTTGTTAAGTTATTGTAAACACAGTCTGATGTTTCTTTATTTCTCTCCCTTCTTATTCTTCCTTCTCCATTCTTTATACACTAGGTGTTTTATTCTTTGTCTTTAGTTAGCATTTGGATGGTCTACTTTCTTTGCTATAATTTTATTTTTTCTGGTGAAATCTTCCTAGCCTTAGGAGTGCTTCCATCTAGAGCAGTCCCTTTAAGATATCCTGAAGAGGTGGTTTATGGGAGGCAAATTCTCTCAGCTTTTGCTTGTCTGGAAATTGTTTAATCCGTCTGTCATATTTCAATGATAATCGTGCTGGATACAATATTCTTGGTTCGAGGCCCTTCTGTTTCATTACATTAAATATATCATGCCATTCTCTTCTAGCCTGTAAGGTGTCTGTTGAGAAGTCTGATGATAGTCTGATGGGTTTTCCTTGGTAGGTGATCTTTTTTCTCTCTCTAGCTGCCTTTAATACTCTGTCCTTATCTTTGCTCTTTGCCATTTTAATTATTATGTGTCTTGGTGTTGTCTTCCTTGGGTCCCTTGTGCCGGGATATCTGTGGGCTTCTGTGGACTGTGAGACTGTTTCCTTCCCCAGCATGGGGAAGTTTTCAGCAATTATTTCTTCAAAAACACTTTCTATCCCTTTTTCTCTCTCTTCTTCCTCTGGTACTCCTATAATGTGAATATTGTTCTGTTTGGATTGGTCACACAGTTCTCTTAATATTCTTTCATTCCTAGAGATCCTTTTATCTCTCTCTGCCTCAGCTTCTCTGTATTCCTGTTCTCTGATTTCTATTCCATTAACAGCCTCTTGCATCTCGTCCAGTCTGCTGCTAAGCCCGTCGATGGCTTGTCTCATTTCTGCATTGTCTTTCCTCACTTCCCACACTTCCTCCCTCAGCTCTTGCACATTTCTCTGTAGATCCATCAGTATGGTTATGACTTTTATTCTGAATTCTTTTTCAGGAAGATTGTGTTTTTCCATCCCTTCAGGTTCCCTCTCTGGTGTTGTCTGGGTGATCTTTGTTTGGACCATATTCCTCTGTCTTTTTATGGTAATAGAAGTGGTCGCTGGCAGGTGCTCTGTATGTCAGCTGGGCTCTTTAATACTTTAAAATAAAAAAAGAAGGAAGAGAAAAAAAGAAGGAAGAGAATGAAAAGAGAAAAAAAGAAAGAAAGAAAAGAAAGGAGAAAAAAAAAAGCCCACCGGGGGTAGATTCTGTAAGAATGGTGTAGGTGGCTCTGTTTCTCCACTCTCGGGGCGGAAACAAATGGGAGGCTATTGTTCTCTGTGTGAAGTTTCAGTGCGGCTACTTTTTCCCAGTTGCCAGCCAAGGGGTTCAAAATTCCTCACAACTCCCAGCCTGCTGGGCTGAGTGTGCTGGGACGATTGTAAGACTGTTGAAAAAAGCACGCGCTTTTCTTTTGTCCCGGGAAATGGGTGCAAGGACCCGGGTGTGTTCCCAGCTCAAAACCTCCACCTTCTCCCTCTCCAATCTCTGCTACACCATGCGATGTGTGTCAGCACTCCCAGCGCAGACCACCAGAGCTGGTTATTTCGCAGGCTTGTACTTCCACTCCCTCCCATCTCTGAATCCTCTCCTCCCGTGGGTGCAGTGGGGTGGGGGAGTGCTTGGGTACCGTCGGGACGCGGCTCCATATCTTACCTGTCTCGCAGGGTGCCAAGTCCTCTCAGGTGCAGATGCAGGCTGTGCGCTGTCCTGTGTATTCTGGTCTCTCTTTTAGGAATAGTTGTATTTGCTGTATTTTCATAGATATATATGGTTTTGGGAGGAGATTTCCGCCACCCTGCTCATGCTGCCATCTTCCCAGAACTGTTTAATAAAGCTATTTTATTAAAGAAAAAACCATAATCTGAAAAAAAATTTCTATCATGGTTATATGGATCATAATCCTCACATTCCACAAGTGCTGAAGAATACAGCTGCAGATTGGGGGGAAAAAATCTAGAGTATGCACAAAGTAATACTGAAAAGTACAGATCAGAAAGTCATTCCAAAAAGTACTTACTGGGAGTAGAAGATGGATTAGGGCTAGAACAGTGACCATCTTTAGGGGTATATAAGCAGATCACAAGCCCCCCTGCTTTTTTTGGAAATGGTCCTGATCCATAGGCATGTTTTTTACTGCAAAACCCTGACCCCCAGTGGTTAATTGGATGTGGATGGGGCCTGACCCCAACTTGGGCCAATTGAATAACCTATCCTAGGAGAGTGGAAGTCTCTGAGCCACATGGTCAGAACAAGCTAGTCTGCAAAACCAAGGGCTAGAGATGACATCCTGGGTTCCTGATGGCCTTCCAGCCCCTATTTCTTAGGCACACCTGCATGCCTGCCTTCAGGGTCCAGGAAATGCCTCTGCAACCTTATTACAAAACCACTTTTATGTTCAGGTTGACTCAAGCTTCTGGTTGTTACTTGAAATCAAAAGAATCCAACCTACTGAACTGAATATCAACATTATACACATCCTTAAATAACAAAGGGCATGAAAAACATAAAATTTTTGTGACACAGGCATAAGCAAAGATTTCTTATAAAAAGCAGAAACTATAAAGAAAAAGTAAGTTAGACTTCATCAAAATTAAAACTTTTGTTCTTTGAAAGACACTGCAAAGTAAACAAAAAGGCAAGCCAGAAACTGGGAAAAAATATTTGTAATACGTGTATCAACAAGAAACATAACCAGAATACAGGAAAAACTCCTACAACTCAATAACAAGACAAACAATTCAATTAAAAATGGACAAAACATTTGAACAGATACTTCATAGAAAGAGGTACAAGTGTTGAATAAGCACATGAAAAGATGCTCAATACCATTAACCCTCAGCCAAATTAAAATTACTGTGAGACATCAATATATACTCACTAGACTAACAATACCAAGACTGAAAAAGACTTAAAATACCAAGTGTCAATGATCTGGAGCAAATGAAACTCTTACACACTGTTGGTAGAAGTGTAAAAGGATGCAGTCACTTTTAAAGTTAAACATACACTTACTCTATGACCCAGCATTCTTGTACGCATGCACCCAAGAGAAACAAGAGCATATGTCTACACAAAGACTCATATACGGACTTTCACAGCTGATTTATCCCTAAACTGGAAATATATATATGTTCATCAACAGGTGAATAAACAAACTGAGATACATCCATATGATGGAATACTATACAGAAATAAAAAGGAGCAAAATACAGATACATCTAGTGACATGGAAGAATCTCAAAATCCTGTGCTGAGCAAAAGAAGCCAGACAAAAAAAGAAAACATACTGTAGGGTTCCTTTCATGTGAGACTGACAAAGACAAGATCAGTCTACAGGGATTAGACGTAGGGAGGAAGCAATTGCAAGGAGGAACAAGGGGACCTTCTGTGGTAATAGAAATGCTCTACATTCTGATGGTGGTGGTGATTATGTTAGTAAGTACCTGTCTTAAAATGCTCCAAACTGTACACTTAAAATGGTGCATTTTGTTTTATGTAAGTTATACCAATAAAGTTAACTCAAAATAGTTGCAAATTAATATTAACAGTATATTAGACTGAAGCATGATGATCAAATACTGTTAATCTCACAATGGATTAATAGCAGAAAATAAGCACATAACATATTACTAACACTAGAAGGAAAAAATTCAAGACATGAAAACCAAATGCAACCTGTAAACTGGAATCCCTGCTGTTAAGAAAGTTATTAGGACAATAGCTGAAACCTGAGTGGTTTGAGGATTAGATAGTAGGTATTAATGTTATTTTCTTGATTTGATGGTTATACTGTGATTGAGAGGATGTCCTTGTTTGTAGGAAACACACATTACAGGATTCAGGAAAGATAACACATTTTGTCCCAATTTAATTTTTGTTCCACTTTCAACAATAACAAAAAGTTCTTGTATACCGTATATGCAACTTTTCTGTAAATTTGAGATTTAAAAAACCATCAAATTGTGTACATAAAAAAAAAATCTAGCATTGTGCATGGTCAGAGAAAGAGCAAAAGAACCTAGGAGATCATTACAATAGATGCAGAAAAAGGCATTTCATAATATTCAATACCTCTAATTTTGAGCTAGAAATAAAAGGGTACTTTTTTTTCCATTTGAATTTCTTATTTGGAGAAGTGTCTGTTCATATCTTCCGCCCATTTTTTAAATTTTATTTTGCTATTATTAATATACAATTACATGAGCAACATTATGCTTACTAGACGCCCCCTATTATCAAGTCCCCACCACATACCCCATTGCAATCACCGTCCATTAGCGTGGAAGGATATTACAGAATCACTACTTGTCTTTGTGTTATACTGCCTTCCACGTATCCCCCCACACCACCCTCACCATGCTACATTTTGTGTGCTAATTGTAATAGCCCTTTTCCCCCTTATCCCTCCCTTCCCACCCATCTTCCCCAGTCCCTTTCCCTTTGGTAACTGTTAGTCTATTCTTGTGTTCTGTGAATCTGCTGCTGTCTTCTTTCTTCAGTTTTTTCTTTGTTCTTACACTCCACATATGAGTAAAATCATTTGATACTTGTCTTTCTCCACCGGGCTTATTTCACTGAGCATAATACTCTCTAGCTCTATCCATGTTGTTGCAAATGGTAGAATTTGTTTTCTTCTTATGGCTGAATAATATTCCATTGTGTATATGTACCACTTCTTTATCCATTCATCTACTGATAGACATTTAGGTTGTTTCCATTTCTTGGCTATTGTAAATAGTGCTGTGATAAACATAGGGGTGCATATAACTTTTTCAAGCTGGGCTGCTACATTCTTAAGGTAAATTCCTAGAAGTGGAATTCCTGGGTCAAATGGTATTTCTATTTTGAGTTTTTTGAGGAACCTCCATACGGCTTTCAAGAATGGTTGAACTAATTTACATTCCCACCAGCAGTGTAGGAGGGTTCCCCTTTCTCCACATCCTTGCCAACATTTATTGTTGTTTGTGTTTTGGATGTTGGCCATCCTCACTGGTGTGAGGTGATATCTCATTGTGGTTTTAATTTGCATTTCACTGATGACTAGTGATATGGAGCCTCTTTTCATGTGTTTGTTGGTGATCTGAATTTCTTCTTTGGAAAAGTGCCTGTTAGCTCCTCTGCCCATTTTTTAATTGGCTTATTTGCTTTTTGTGTGTAGAGGTGCATGAGCTCTTTATATAATTTGGATGTCAACCCTTTATCGGATATGTCATTTATTAATATATTCTCCCATACTGTAGGATGTCTTTTTGTTCTACTGATGGTATCCCTTGCTGTACAGAAGCTTTTTAGTTTAATATAGTCCCATTCGTTCATTTTTGCTTTTGTTTCGCTTGCCTGGGAGACATGTTCATGAAGAAATTACTCATATTGATGTCCAAGACATTTTTGCCTATGTTTTTTCTAAGAGTTTTATGGTTTCATGACTTACATTCAGGTCTTTGATCCACTTTGAGTTTACTTTTGTGTAAATGGTTAGACAATAATCCAGTTTCATTCTCTTACATGTAGCTGTCAAATTTTCCCAACACCAGCTGTTGAAGAGGCTGTCATTTTCCCATTGTATATTCATGGGTCCTTTATCATATATTAATTAACCATATATACTTGGGTTTATATCTGGGCTCTCTATTCTGTTCGACTGGTCTATGGGTCTGTTCTTGTGCCAGTACAAAATTGTCTTGATTACGGTAGCTTTGTAGTAGAGCTTGAAGTCAGGGAGTGTAATCCCCCCTGCTTTATTCTTCCTTCTCAGGATTGCTTTGGCTATTCGGGGTCTTTTGTGGTTCCATATGAATTTTAGGACTATTTGCTCTAGTTCACTGAAGAATGCTATTAGTATTTTGATAGGGATTGCATTGAATTTGTAGTTTGCTTTAGGCAGGATGGCCATTTTGAGAATATTAATTCTTCCTAGACAAGAGCATGGGATGAATTTCCATTTATTAGTGTACTCTTTAATTTCTCTTAAGAGTGTCTTGTAGTTTTCAGGGTATAGGTCCTTCACTTCCTTGGTTAGGTTTATTCCTAGGTATTTTATTCTTTTTGATGCAATTGTCAATGGAATTGTTTTCCTGATTTCTCTTTCTGCTAGTTCATCGTTAGTGTATAGGAATGCAACAGATTTCTGTGTATTAATTTTGTATCCTGCAACTTTGCTGAATTCAGATACTAGATCTACTAGTTTTGGAGTAGATTCTTTAGGGTCTTTATGTACAATATCATGTCATCTGCAAACAGGGACAGTTTGACGTCTTCCTCCCAATCTGGATGCCTTTTATTTCTTTGTGTTGTCTGATTGCCATGGCTAGGACCTCCAGTACTAGGTTGAATAAAAGTGGGGAGAGTTGGCATCCTTGTCTTGTTCCCAATCTTAAAGGAAAACTTTCAGCTTCTCGCATTAAGTATAATATTGGCTGTGGGTTTGTCATATATGGCCTTTATTATGTTGAGGTACTTGCCCTCTATACCCATTTTGTTGTGACTTTTTATCATGAATGGATGTTGAATTTTGTCAAATGCTTTTTCAGCATCTATGGAGATGATCATGTGGTTTTTGTCCTTCTTTTTGTTGATGTGGTGGATGATGTTGATGGATTTTCTATTGTCGTACCATCCTTGCATCCCTGGGATGAATCTCACTTGATCATGATGGATGATCTTTTTGTGTATTTTTAAATTCTGTTTGCTAATATTTTGTTGAGTATTTTTGCATCTATGTTCATCAGGAATATTGGTCTGTAATTTTCTTTTTTTGTGGTGTCTTTGCCTGGTTTTGGTGTTAGAGTGATGTTGGCCTCGTAAAATGAGTTTGGGAGTATTCCCTCCTCTTCTACTTTGTGGAAAACTTTAAGAAGGATGGATATTAAAAGGGTACTTTTAAAAATAAAGTATTAAAAAGCAAAAGTATATAAAAACAAAAGTATATACAAATTTAATAAGAAGAACTTAGAAGTATCTCACTAATACAAGAAACAAGATGAGGCTCCCTACTTAAATGCCTCAAATCACCACTATAACATGATGCTCCAGAAAAATGCAATGGAACAAGAAAGAGTAATAAAGAGGCCAAAAAAGTTAAAGAAAAAAATCTTAATTTACATACGAGGATTGTCTAAACAAGATATCCAGGGGAAATTAGAGATTTCTAGAATTAATAAGAGTTTGGCAAGGTTATTGTAGAAGATCAGTAAATAAAAATCAATAGTGTTTATATTTACCATAATAGCTCATTTAAAAAAGGTATTAGGGAGACTTCCGGGAAGTTGGCGATGTGAACAGACCGGTAGAAAATTCCTCCCAACATTATGTTTATTCACGAAAACACAGCAAATACAACTATCCCTAAAAGAGAGACCAGAATACACAGGAAAGAGCACAGTGTACAGGTACACCTGAGGACTTGGGAGCCGGTGAGGCGGATATGATACGGAGCCGCGACTCGGTGGGACCAAGCGCTCCTCCCCCCCAGCGCTCCAGCGGGAGGAGAGGATTCAGAGTCGGCAGGGAGTGGAAGTCTGCATCAGAAGCGCCAACATGCAGCCTGTGGTGTAGCAGAGATTGGAGAGACAGAGGGCACAGGGTCCCAGCTGGGAACGTGCAAGTTGCCCGCGGCAGGCTCCGGGAAGGAAAAAGAAAGGAAAAAAAAGGGAAGAAAAGCACGCGCTCTTGCTCAGCGGTCTTAAAGAGACAGGAGCTCAGTAGAGGGGCCGGATAGCCCCGCAAACTGAGCCCAGCAGGCGGGAGCTTTGGACCCCTTAGCTGACAACTGGGAAAGGGTTGCTGCTCTTAAGACACCCAAAGAGATCAACAGCTTCCCATTCGTTCCCAACCTGGCCATAGCTATAAAGGGCCTTGCGGAGCAGCGCGGCCATGGCTCTGGAATAGTGGAGCAACAGCACCATCTACAGCAGTCACACAGAACCCACTCTCAGTGGCGTTTTTTGTTTTTTGTTTTGTTTTTTTAGTTATTGTTTTTTCTCCCATTTCTTCTCCTTTTTTTCGTTCCCTTTCTTTCCATTATTATTTCTTTTCCTTTTTTCTTTTCTTCTTTTTTTTCCTTTCTCCTTTTTAAAGTCATAAACAGCCCAGCTTAAGAGAGAAGAAAGAAAGAAAAGGGGGAAAAAAAAGGAGAAAAGCGCTCGCTTTGATTCTCAGTGGTCTTAAAGAGACAGGAGTCCAGTAGAGAACCTCATCGCAGCAGCACACTCAACGCAGCAGGCTGGGAGTCCTGGGGAGCCTCGGACCCCATAGCAGGCGACTGGGAAAGGGTAGCCATATTTAGGATTCCCACAGAGCTCAACAGCCTCCCATTCATACTGACCCCAGCCACAGCTTTAAAGGGCCGTGCAGAGTGACATGGCCATGGCTCTGGAATAGTGGAGCAATAGCGCCACCTATAGAATTCACACAGAAACCACCCCCGGCGGGTGTTCTTTTTTTTTTTTACATGTTGCTGCTTTTTATTTTTCTTTCCTTTCTTTTCCTTTTTCTCTCTCTCTTTTTACTTTTTTTTATTAGTAATAGTATTTTTTCCTCTTTGTTTTCTTTTTTCTTTTATCTCCTTTCTTCTCTTTCCTTTTTAAAGTCATAAAGAGCCCAGTGGACTACGTGACAACTACCAACAACTAATTCTATAGTCATGAGAAGACAGAAGAGTATGATACAGACAAAGCTTCAGACAAAAACCACACCAGAGAGAGAATCTGAAGGAATGGACATGCATAGTCTTCCGGAAAAAGAATTCAGAATAAAAGTCATGGCCATGCTGACGGATGTACAGAAAAATGTGCAAGAGCTGAGGGAGGAAGTGAGGGAAGTGAGGAAAGACAATGCAGAAATGAGACAAGCCATCGATGGGCTCAACAGCAGACTGAATCAGGTTCAAGATAAGATCAAGGAATTACAAGACAGGGAACAGGCATACAAAGAAGCTGAGGCACAGAGAGATAAAAGGATCTCTAAGAATGAAAGACTATTAAGAGAACTGTGTGACCAATCCAAACGGAGCATTATTCGCACTATAGGAGTACCAGAGGAAGAAGAGAGAGAAAAAGGGACAGAAAGTGTCTTTGAAGAAATAATTGCTGAAAACGTCCCCGCGCTGGGGAAGGAAATAGTCTCACAGTCCACGGAAGCCCACAGATCTCCCAACACAAGGGACCCA
>JAQQAC010019963.1:59884303-60004689 GCA_029783875.1 Phataginus tricuspis | reverse complement strand
GAGGAGCTCTCACAAAATGATGTCACAGATGACAACGGTCGCTGACACCTAAATGCTCATTCACATTGAGACAGGGAACATGGGCTTAGATACAATAGGGTGAGGGCCTCCGGAAAAAGCAAGGGAAGATATTTGCAGTCAGAGCAATGTAACTACGTGCAAGGAAACCCCCTACCAAAACTCTGTGTTAAACATTAAGCTCTAGGGTCATTCTTCAGTAAGATCAATTAATATTCCCCAGATAAAGAGTAGTAGCACATGTTTTTATTATGCTAATCATTTGTAATCATGTGTAAGATTCACTTTAGCATGCTAAAAGGCCCAGGCCTGTGTGCTGTCTTTCCTCTTTCAGATCTGATGGGGATAGTTTTGCAAACTGGACAACTAATTTAGCATGCAGACCCAGCTGTAAACAACATATTAAAAGGCAAGAAAGATTCTACCTTAAAGATAAGAATGCATTTTAACACCCAAGAAGTTTAAGAAGCAAGATTCCTAACTTACTCTTCAGCAAACAGACAATACCTCAGCCCACCTTGGGGACTGGGCAGGCTGCCTTTTGATATGCCCCTAGATGAAGATGCCAGTATCCTGGAGAGAGATCAGAGTGAGAAATTCCTTGTGTTAAGTTAATTCTGGGTGTTCAGACACAACTTGGCAGGTCCACACCCATAAGCCTTTTTTTTTCATGTTTTCAAAAAATCTTCATCTGCCTATAAAACCCTCTAGACAACGCACCACCCCGGACTCTCTTGTCCCCTCCTAGCGTGAGCTGGGAGCTCTGTCCTTTCACTTTATTTCTAAATAAAAGCCTGTACCTTGCTCTCCTACCTTGGATGTTTGCTAAGCTCATTCTTCAGCTTCATGAACAAGAACCTCGGCATCAACGTTAGAAAAGTTTAATAGTGATAGAGTCATGAAATGAAATTCTGTAACATTTAAAATGAAAAACTTAGCTACATTTACCAACATAGATAAATAATTCACAAAGTTTGATAGAAATTCTATAAAGTCCAAGAACAATATCATAACTTGTTTATAAATATTTAATATTGCAGTGGGAGCATAAAAAGAAACCACAAGATAGTAATTGTCGGTAAAATTGTAACATTTCCAGAATATCTCACCTGGCTTTAGTACATCTGCATATCAATAGGCGTTCAGTGGTGGAAATAAGTATGGCTTTAGTGTATTTGCATCACTCCTCAGGGGTGGAGGGAAGTTCATCTCCATATCAATGGAGGCAGTCCTGGGCAACCAAGGGCTTATCTGTACCTGAGAGGTGAGGCGGACGGCCAGTTTTGCTTCTGCTAGAGCAGGAGAGAGAGAAGGGCCCAGACTGCAGTTTATGAGCAATAAACGGATTTTAAACTTTATTTTTCCCTTTGACTGATTTCGGTTTTTAGAGCTATTTTGCCCAGGGATTTCCTCTCCCCAGACTTTCAGTAATAAACACCAAATCTCTGATGGTGATTACCTCTTGTGAGGATGGAGAAAGGGGAACAGGAATAAGTACAGAGTCCTTAACTGTTTTATTTCTTTAAAAATAATCAAGCTGAAGCAAATATCATATAATACAATGATTTTACAAATCTAGGTGAAATTATTATGGGTGTGTTATATTAGAAAGATTTCATTAAAATATTAGAGAACCTTCCTCATTCTTTGGGTCTTTGGTCAGTTACAAATAAAACTATAGTTTTTATAAGGTAAATCACATAATCATATAAATCATACCTCATATAATTATATAAAGTAATCATAAGGTCATAAGATCTGAAAAAGTTAAAAAAAATTTTTAATATGCTAACAAATCCCCACTTAAAAGCCCAAACCATGGCCAACTTACTGTTCTTTGTATCCACAGAACACTCATCTATTTTGGTATGCCCTTCCCTAAAGGAACTGGTGTTTTCAAGCAACTTACCAAACAGTTTTCATGAGCAGCTATATTTTCTCATCGTGCAAAGTACATGACACTGAGACAGGGTCTGTGGGTGTAGTCAGAGTAGGGGGTGGGCCTCCGGAAAAAGAGAGGCAGAATATTTGCAGTCAGAGCAATGTAACTACATGCAAGGAAACCCCCTACCAAAACTCTGTTAAACATTAAGCTCCAGGGTCATTCTTCAGTAAGATCAGTGGGTGTTCCCCAGATAAAGAAAAGTAGCACGTGTTTTTATTATGCTAATCAAATGTAAGATTCACTTTAGCATGCTAAAAGGCCCAGGCCTGTGTGCTGTCTTTCCTCTTTCAGGTCTGACAGAGTGGTTTTGCAAACCAGGCAACTAATTTAACATGCAGACCCAGCTGTAAACAACACAGTAAAAGGCAGCAAAAGATTCCACCTTAAAGATAAGATTGCATTTTAACACCCAGGAAGTTTGGGAAGCAGGATTCTTAACTTACTCTTTAGCAAACAGACAATACCTCAGCCCACCTCGGGGACTGGGCAGGCCGCCTTTTGATATGCCCCTAGACCAAGACGCCAGTATCCCAGAGAGAGATGGGGTGAGAAATTCCTTGTGTTAAGTTAATTCTGGGTGTTCAGACACCACTTAGCAAGTCTGCACCCCTAAACCTTTTTTTTCATGCTCTCGAAAAATCCTCATCTGCCTATAAAACCCCTAGACAACGCAGCACACCGGACTCTCTTGTCCCCTCCTGGCGTGAGCTGGGAGCTCTGTCCTATCACTTTATTTCTAAATAAAAGCCTGTACCTTGTTCTCCTACCTTGCCTGTTTGCTAAGCTCATTCTTCGGCTTCGTGAACAAGATCCCCGGCATCATCTTTGGGGGCTCGTCTAGGATGGCTTCGGAGGTGAGTATCGGCATCCAAGCCTGCCTTTTCTTTCACTGTCCTTATAGAAGGAAGCCGTCTATGGCACACAAATCGGGCGCTTGTCAGCCACTTAAGTGGGACTAGCCTGGCTGCCGATCTCAAGTCTCAAGCGACAGGCTCCCCTGCGTCTCCCTCAGTGGATCCCCTGTCTCCCCTGCGAGCCAGGAATGTCACCTGAGTGGAGGCCAGGATTCCCTTTCAGAGGCACCTCCTTGGATGCGAGGAACTGAGGAAGCCGGGGGCAACTGCGAGGGTCTAGGCTGAGGCTACACTTCAGCGGCTTCTCAAAGGCCCGCGTGTCTGGAATCAGACCCCGACAGCCCGACTGGGTGTCCGTGAGGAGTGTCTCTCTTTCTGTCTCTCTCTGACCTCCAGCCGCTTCTCCAGGCCGCCCTGGCCTCTGAGTGAGGCAGGGGCGCTCCTAACTCTCTCCTAACTTCATCAGTGTCATGGGACCCGATGCTCACCACCGCAAGGTAGGAGATCTACGCTTCGCTCTTATTCCTGACTTAATACTGCACTTTTTTTATCTCATGAAAAATGTGTCTGGGCACCCGTTAGCCACTTAAAAGACAATTAGTGTCGGCTACCAGCCTTCAAGTCTCGGGTGAAAGGTTTCCCGGTGTCTGCCGCTCCTTGATCCCCCGCCCCCGGATGGACGGGAATGTCGGGGAGTGGCCGAGCCGATTTCCTACTTTCCTCTCCTAATCTGCGGACTCCGAGGGCAGACCGGGCTAGGAGACAGTGGTCCTTGGATCTCGGCTCCGGCCGATTGATCTGATGGCGCTGAGTGAACCTCCGGCTAGGCTGCTGCCTATGCGAGAGTCGCAGATGACCCCGACCTCTTGTCTCACAGATGAGATTTGTTATAGTGGGTGATTGGCTAAATGATTTCCAGGCAGTGGCAGAAACTAGCGCTTGAGTATAGACTCTCCTCTGTAGCTGTATGTGTAAACGGCCCCATTTGAATTATAGCCACGGCTCTATTCTATTGATCTCCCTTCCTTAGAGGCAGTCATCCTGGGGCTGGCATTTCCTTTTCTGCAGCCCCAGGGAAGCAAAACGGGCTTGTGACTCTGACCAAGGCTCAGGCAGTGAGAGGTCACACAGTCCCTGCCCTTATCAGACAGGCAGGGGGCTCTCAGGGAAAGACTAAAGCTTGTGCAGAGAAAACTAGGATCCAGATTAAAACTCCCAAAAGGCATGAAGTAAGAGCATACTGGTGAGGTTCCCACTAGATCCAGGGCTCTGAAGCAACTCTTGCTGAGTGGGAAGGCAAGAGGGAAATCAAGGCAAGGTGCAGGCCACGCTGGTAAGGAGTGGTTAATGCCAGTAGGCCTGGCAGAGGGGGTGACTGACCACTGTCACCTAGGCTCCAAGGCGAGGGGACGTCCTCATGGAGAGAGGGGCTGATCAGGTGCTGGACACCCGTCTTTCTCTCTCTTCCAGATGGGAGCAGCCTCTTCAAGTTTAAAGCCAGACACACCTCTGGCATGCATTCTGAAAAACTGAAGGAATTTGATCCCCAGACCCTGAAGAAGAAGTGCCTTATCTTCTTCTGCGCACAAGTCTGGCCTAAATACAAACTCTCCAATGGAGAGGCTTGGTCCCTGAGAGAAGTATACAATATAAGGTTATGCAGCTAAATTTATTTTAATGCAAGGAAGGAAAATAGTCAAAAGTCCTGTAGACTGCTACAATGTGGAACTAGTTTTCTAAATTGTTTTAGTGGAAATCTATTCTACTTATTTGGTTCATCATTATCCTTAAAAAAAATGGGAAGGTTTTTTTTAAACTAGACTCCCTGAAATAGAAGAAATTTATCTTCTGCAATACAGCCTGGCTTTAAATGACTGGTGTTAGAATTGTACTTGCATTTCCAGCCACCTGGAATGCACTGTCAAAGGGAATGATGCTAAACTTTGTTACTTTGTGTTGCAGAAATATCCAATTTTTCTTCTGTCAACTGTTTTATATAGTAAGCTCTCATCAGATCTTTAGCCTTTGTCATTTGTAAGTCTTTTGTCATTTATAGTCACTGTTTTATTACTCCTAAACTAGTAAAGAACTAGATTTCAGCAGAACAGGTATTTACATAGGATTAAGTAAACTAAGGAAGTTCAAATGTTGCTAATTAAGTGTTTTAAGCTTTTTCTCTTAAGCCGACAGCAGTTTAGTAAATGATAATACCTTTGTAAGCAGAATTGAAACATTTATCTTTCTCTCTACCTGATCCCTCCAGAATTTAAAACTCTATTTTTATATTTCATGACAATATGTTTATTTGCATAAGTTCAATAAAAATCTGCTTTCCTTGTAAGACCAATTAAAAACACTGGTTATATTACCAAGGCTTTGACTGGGATATTCATATGAACAGACAGCTTTAAGGAACTAAGGTTGACTTTATAAAGCCAACAGAGCCCCTTGGAGGAGCTGGCCTGGTACCTTGCTTACAGGATTCCCAGCAGCCTTACCAGGTGAGTAAGGAAGGTCACTTCCTGGCAGGTGCAGGAACCTCACAATGTCTTGGGGACCTCAAGAAGAGAGGAATTCACCCAAATCTACAGGTACTGCAGGCAAAACCTGATGGCAAGTCTGGCTTGGCTTTCTGGCCTTGTGTGGCCTTTAAAAGTCCAATCTGAAGTTCCTTATAAAAGTTCCAGCAAAGCACATTTAAAAGAGCCTATGTAATCGGTTGCTCTTCTTGCTGCACTTATGCAAATAATCAAGCCAAGTGTTAATTATTTTCTTAATCTGGTTACTTCTAATACAAATGAGGGTGATTTTAGAGAAAAGTATTGTTTCAATAATGCAGCCTTATCTATACTGAGTCCTAATACTAGTCATTGGTACATAGACTAGATCCAGAATTCTAGTTTCCCCAAGATATCTGGCTATGATTCTCAATTAGAAGTTTACTATTTCTAGTCCTCATATTCAGCCATGCATTCTTTAATATTCTTGTCAAGTTTGTCCTTCCAGAATGGCAAGTCCAACTCCAGATGTTACTACTTAAACTAATAACATGATTTATTCTGTCTCCCTTAGAAGCCACAAGACTGCAAATGGTAATGAAAATACAACCCAGGATGAAAACTCCCATCTTCCGAGGCCCTCCCGACCAACCATTGATGGAGACCTAGCTGCACCCCTACTGCGCCCCCTCTCAGCATGAAGCAGCCAGAGCGGTCATCACCCCGTTTCCCTAGCAGTAGCTAGGGTCTCTATCTGTAGAGGGGGGAATGAGACAGGGACTGTGGGTGTAGTCAGAGTAGGGAGAGGGCCTCCGGAAAAAGCGAGGCAGAATATTTGCAGTCAGAGCAATGTAACTACATGCAAGGAAACCCCCTACCAAAACTCTGTTAAACATTAAGCTCCAGGGTCATTCTTCAGTAAGATCAGTGGGTGTTCCCCAGATAAAGAAAAGTAGCACGTGTTTTTATTATGCTAATCAAATGTAAGATTCACTTTAGCATGCTAAAAGGCCCAGGCCTGTGTGCTGTCTTTCCTCTTTCAGATCTGATGGGGTGGTTTTGCAAACCAGGCAACTAATTTAGCATGCAGACCCAGCTGTAAACAACATAGTAAAAGGCAGCAAAAGATTCCACCTTAAAGATAAGATTGCATTTTAACACCCAGGAAGTTTGAGAAGCAGAATTCTTAACTTACTCTTTAGCAAACAGACAATACCTCAGCCCACCTTGGGGGCTAGGCAGGCCGCCTTTTGATATGCCCCTAGACCAAGACGCCAGTATCCCAGAGAGAGATGGGGTGAGAAATTCCTTGTGTTAAGTTAATTCTGGGTGTTCAGACACCACTTAGCAAGTCTGCACCCCTAAACCTTTTTTTCATGTTCTCAAAAAATCCTCATCTGCCTATAAAACCCCTAGACGACGCAGCACACCAGACTCTCTTGTCCCCTCCTGGCGTGAGCCGGGAGCTCTGTCCTATCACTTTATTTCTAAATAAAAGCCTGTACCTTGTTCTCCTACCTTGCCTGTTTGCTAAGCTCATTCTTCGGCTTCATGAACAAGAACCCTGGCATCAACACTATACTCGAGGCCTTTGGGGCAGCGTGCACATATCCTTTTTTCCATCTTTTCTGCAACCTGAAAGACATCTGTAAATAACATACCTGAAGAGAAATCAAAAAGTGGAATTTCTTGATCTCCAGAATTCCTCTATCAGTCTTAAAGTAGAATGCAGGGCACTTGTTTTTATGAATGATTCTCAACTCTCAGGGAGAGAAAAACATCAGACCCAAGAGGAAAAGCACCTTACTTTGTATTTTTCAAATGGCTTAATGAAAGAAAAGAAAAACTTAATGAAATCATTTACGATTCCTTAACATGAGAAAACCTTTAGTCAAGAAAAACAACCATAAATTTAAATACAAGCCTCTCAAAACATTAACTTGCCCTAGTAAGCTCTCAATACTAATTATTATTGTCATTACACATCAACAGGAAAACAGTGGTGTACTTAAGAAACAGTGCTCTGGTTAACCACCGGTAAAAAAGGAAATTTAGATCCCTATATCATACTACATTCAAACATAAATTTTGGGTGAGTTAAATAAGCAATGGACTTTATTTGTGCTTTAATCTAGCACTATAATAAGTTAAAAGAGAATGATATATGAAGGTGAGAATTTTTTTTTTTAAAGAGGAATGGAAGAAAGTAAGGAAATCTAAAAGGAGAGTTAGGAAGAAAAGAGAAGATGGAGAGTGAGAGAAAAAAGCCAGGTGTTCCCAGTACCCACCGGGAGTGTCAGTTAGAGGTAACCTCTAATCTATTAGTTTGCTATTAATTTAACCACATGCATCCACTTAACATTTCTTTGCCCTTTCCAATGCTTATCCTCTTATATTCACTTGGTTTTCTATATTAGAACACGCTTTTATTTTTAATCTTCAAATTTTAGTTTTGAAACAAAGATTTATTTCACAATTTAATGGTCAAAGTTTTACATTTAGAGGAGGTTAACTGCTTGAGCAGTTCCTAAAAGTACTTTGTTATTCAAAAGTGTTAAGATCTCTTGGTACCTCTCAAATTCCATCTTCCCTTTCAGTCAGAAGACTGAACTTCGAGTTAGCATGTATTTCACATTCAGATGAGTTTGTTAGGCAGGAAAATAGATATGAGCAGGGTGGAAAAGAAAAAGACCACAAATTAATCAATTAAAGCTCAAAAAGCTAAGAGCAACTTAGCCTATGTTTGAATATTTCCCAGATAAACGAAGGTACCTCAGCATAGCCCATGTCTTTATTCTGTTAATCATGCAGGCCCAGCTTACTTTTTTACCTTTACCTATATGCCGTTTTTTTCTCTTTCTGGCCCCAATTAAGTAGTTGGTAATTTAGGCGTGGGGAAGTTGGGGTTCCTATGGCCAGCATCCTCACTGAACTTAAACCACCTGATGATGTAACCGGCCAGTTGCTAAGCTACTGCTTCCACACCTTTATGCAATAAGCTATTATTGTGCTATATAGAGAGCTCTGGGCAGAGGCAGAGATGCTAGTGCTTGACCTACCGCCAGGAGAACAAGCTGGGTAAAAAACCCTTTAACCCCAAAGAATGTTCTGCTGTCAATTTCTTTGGTCGCATTGAATCCATAGCGCACTTGCCCTGGGGCTGAAATCCATTAGCAAGACAATTGGTGTAGATGGCAGGATTCATTGTTGACCAGTGAAAAAGACAGGCTGCCCTTATGGGAGGGGTGCTTCAGCAGGCTGCCCCTGTGAATGGGGGACAGCGGATTGTACCCAATTGGTATGTGGTCTGAAGTGGCTTGCCTCCTAGAGGACTTGGCCCCTCCCCAGGACTGGAGGCAAGTGGAGGTGACACCTGAGGCAGTAGGGGTGGCCCGTGGTATAGTAAGCAGAGTGCTTGTGAGGCAGCAGGGACTGTGGGTTGGCTGATTCTCACAGTATTAAAAAAGTCTACAGAAGAGACCCAAGAAATGACAGCAAGAGAATGCAATCTGCAAACTTCTATGGATTCCCTGAGGAGGGAAATGGCATTGATCCAAGAGCACCAGCAGAAAGGTGCCATTGGAGACGTGACGGCAGCTCTGCCAGGTGTTCCGAAGGAGGAAGAGGCCATCAAGGAAAAAGATGAACTCCTGAGGGAAGCACAGGTGGAGGTGGCAGGAGAACGTCAGCTGTGAAGCATTGAGCTGAAGGTAAGAGACCTTCTGAAGACAGAGGTAGCATCGCTGCGACCCAGAAATGGAGGAGCTGGGGAAGGATGAAGGGGTGATACTGGAGTCACTGGCGCCTCCTGTATTGAAAGCACACCCAGTGGTTGTAAAAAAATAAAGACCCAGCAGCTGAAAGTTCCCCAAGGAGAGGAGCAGCCCCCTCCCCAGGTCGTGGAGCCCTCTATGCTCCGCCCCTGTACTCAGGCTGAGCTCGTGGACTTGGGCTCCTGGTTTAGGCAGAAGTCCTGAGTCGATATGAGCTTGGCTCCTGCATCTGTGGGACTTAGGCGTGGATGGAATTGTTCTGTCGGGATCAGCGATGGGAAAGCTGACTTCCCTGACAGTGCAGCCTGCCTTGAGGCAGCGATTACAAAATGCACATCAGACCCCAGGGAGTCAATCCCTCCTCGATTGGCTCATGGCTGCACTTCATGCTATGTGGCCCAATCCGGGTGATCTACCATCCTCTCCTGTTAGATGGCAGACTTATGCTAAGCTCCAGCAGGTGCTACGAGAGCTAGGTATGAGAAATTCCATCTACAGTCCAGAGAATTATGGCCCAGATGAAGAGATTTTTACTATTGGGATGAGAAATATTGTACTTCAAATGACTCCTACATCAATCTTTGGGTCTCTAATGGCCATTCTTTCCCATCATTTAAGGCAGCCCATAAGTGAGGTGACACGTACAGTAGCAGACTTAGGAGAGGCTGAAGCAATGACAATCTGGAAAGAAATAAGACCTGCTACTCACAAGAAGAATTTGCAGGGCCCCATGCAGGTTACGAGGACGGAGGTGTAGGTTGATTTAATACGAGCAGGAGTAGATGGAAGGAAATTAGATGGGAAGTCAAATAGGATCTTACTGGAGCTATTGCAACCACTGAAACCAAAGCAGCAGTTCCAACCATTAATACCAAAGAGGCAGAGGTCAGAAACACAGCCATGAGTCTGGCCTATGTGTTTGCAAGACTTCCTGCTGGAGAATGAGCCAACCTCACTTAAGCCCACACAGGTAGGTGATTGGGGAACACAGTTTGAATGAGGGAAGGTCAAGGTATCTGCCCTGAGGGACCAGGGGTTGTCCGGAGGCCACATGTTGAAATAGCTATCCATTGGTCCCCAGTGAACATTCAACATATTCTGGCTCTGGGGGACACTGGGGCTGAATATTCACTGATTCATGGTAACCCTGAGTGGTTCCCTGGGACCCCCACTATCATAGATGGATATGGGGGTAAAGCTATCTGAGTGAAAAAAGCTCAAATCCCTTTGGGAATAGGGTGTCTACCCCCAAAAAGTATACTATACCCCAAAAGAGTATATATATATCTTCTATCCCTGAGTATATTTTGGGGATTGATATCCAGCAGGGTCTGTGGTTGTGGACTACTGCAGGTGAGTTCAGACTGAAAGTATGTGTGGTGAAGGCAGTTCTGAGGGGACATGCTAGGCACCTGCCCATAACTTTACCTGTGTCTCGGCGGGTGACTAATACCAAACAATACAAACTGCCTGGGGGGCATAAAGAGATTGAAGAAACTCTCCAGGAGCTGGAAAAGGTGGGTATTATAAAGCCCACCCATAGTCCTTTCAATTCCCCTGTGTGGCCAGTAAAAAAGCCAGATGGTTCCTGGCGTATGACTGTGGATTACAGAGAACTGAATAAGGTCATACCCCCTATGCATGCTGCTATCCCTCTACTGCAGGCCTGATGGAGACCCTCAGCCATGAACTAGGAACATACCATTATGTGGTAGATCTTGCTAATGCCTTCTTTTCCATTGACATTGAGCAGGAAAGTCAGGAACAGTTTGCCTTCACATGGGAAGGATGGCAATGGACTTTCACCATCCTCCCTCAGGGATACTTCCACAGCCCCACCATCTGTCATGGACTTGTAGCCCAGGACTTGGCTACAGGGGAGAAACTACCAATGGTGCTGTACCATTATATTGATGATGTCATGGTCACGTCCGATTCTATTTCAGATCTAGAAGGTGCAGCACCTAGACTGCTGCAACATTTACAGGAGAAAGGATGGGCTGTGAACAGCACCAAGGTCCAGGGACCTGGTTTGTCTGTCAAATTCTTGGGGGTCGTCTGGTCGAGTAAGACCAAAGCGATACCAGAAGCAGTTATAGATACAGTCCAGGCCTTTCCTGCACCTACAACTGTAGCATTGCTACAGGAGTTTTGGGGTCTTCTAGGCTACTGGAGAGTGTTTATCCCGCACTTGGCACAAATTGTGAAGCCCTTATACCGGTTGATAAGAAAGGGCATCAGGTGGGACTGGGATGAGACATGTGCATCTGCCTTTACTACAGCAAAACGGGCAGTCAAGGCCGTGCAGGCCATGAGTGTGATAGACCCATCAAGGCCCTGTGAGCTGGATGTTCATATCACTGAAGGAAGTTATGGCTGGGGTCTCTGGCAGCAGCTTGAAGGAACTCGCCAACCCATTGGATTCTGGTCACAACTCTGGAAAGGGGCAGAGGTACAATACACTTTGACAGAAAAACAACTGCCTGCCATGTATCACGCCTTGCTGGCTACAGAACCCATCACTGGAATGGCCCCGATAAAGGTAATAACCACCGATACCATCTTGGGGTGTGTACAAAACTGCCCCCAAAAGCCAAGGACTGGCGTGGCACAAACACCCACACTAGCCAAGTGGGGTGCTTACCTACAGCAGAACAGTGCCATCTCTAGTAGCCCCTTGAGTGAAGAATTCCACCACTTGTTGGGCCAGTGACATATACTAGTGAAAAGCAGGAAGAACTTGCTTTTGAACCATTAGTAGCAGAGAGTTCTTACTGGGAGGGAAGAGCCTCTATATGCGAAGATGCATGGTACACAGATGGCTCCAGCCGTGCGCAGCCCCCAAAATGGAGGGCCTTAGCTTTCCATCCTAAGACTGAGACAATATGGATGGAAGATGGTGAGGGAAGAGCAGCCAATGGGCAGAGTTGCGGGCTGTGTGGCCTGTGATCAGCCAGGAGCCCTCCCCTATGGTTGTCTGCACTGACAGCTGGGCTGTCTATCAGGGCTTGACCCTGTGGCTACCAACCTGGTACCATACCAACTGGCTGGTTGGTCACCGACGCCTTTGGGGGCAAGAACTGTGGCAAGACTTATGGGCCTGTGGTCAGACTAAAATAATTACAGTATACCATGTGACAGGTCATTTGCAACTGGCATCCCCAGGAATTGATGAAGCAGATAAATAGGCCCAGATACATTGGTTAGAAGGGAAAGCCTGCCTCTGATGTAGCCCAATGGCTACATCAGTGTTTGTTGCGTGCGGGGCACAAGACAATGTGGGCTGTAGCCTGTCGGTGGGGCTTGCCTTTGACCTTCGAAGAAGCCCGGCAGGAGTGTGTCATGTGCTCCAAAAGGGACTTACACCGAGTTCCACAGCAACATGGAACAATAGCTAAGGGGACCTATGCCCCTCGTCAGGTGTCAGATAGACTTTATTGGGCCTCTACCTGTGTCAGAAGGATATCGGTATGCAGTGACTTGTGTGGACACAGCTACTGGACTTGTGGTTGCTTTTCCTACCTGTTGTGCAGATCAGCAGATGACCAAAAGAGGCCTGGAGGGTCTCTTTGCTGCCTATGGCCAACCACAGGTAATTGAGAGTGATCAGGGCACCCATTTTACTGCACATACACTGCAAGAATGGGTGCAACAGCTGGGAATCAAAACGAAGTTTCCTGTGCCATACATTCCTACCACAGCAGGCATGATAGAGAGGCACAATGGCTTGTTAAAATCTGGACTAAAGTCAGATACCAATAGTCTGTGGGGATGGTCAACCTGCTTATGGACCATGCTACAGTGTTTGAACGAGAGACCCCGAAGGGGAGCCCTGAGTCCCGTAGATATGTAAACACATATGGCTGCCTCCCCTATACAACTGCAAGTACAAACCAAGGAAGAATCACTGAAGCTGAAGTTCGGCCACCAGAATAACATCTTGCTGCCAGCACCAACTGCACTGAACCCCGGAGACTCCATTGAGTGGACATGACTTGGACTTTTCGTCACATGGACCAATGATGGCTGGCTGTCCTGGAACCTTGGGGACAAGGCCTGGAAGCTGGCCTCCTGTGTATTCCTGGAATAACAGCAGAGTGGCCACCAAAGGTCACAGTAGTATATCCTGAGTAGCCAGAAGGTAGGAGCATCTTACCAGGAAGTTTTGTTTTATCATTGTGGCCAGTGCATGCACCTCCAGTAGCACTGTATATAGACCATTCAGTAACCCCCATGAGGAGAGGAGTAAAAGTATGGTATATTAGACCTGGAAGGGGCCCCCTTCCTGCTACTGTCCTATCACAGGACCACTCTCTTGCATGCATCCTACCTGATGGACAAGACTTGCCTATGTTGGTGGCATTAAAACATGTGTCTTATTACCCCTAAAGTCTTTGTGGATTGAGAACTTCCTCTGGCTTGAGGATTATTATTTTTGTTATTAGGAACCTCCTCTGGCTTGAGGATTATTATAATTTTTGTTACCTGTATCTTAATTTTTTATTATCTTTAAGTTGTTATCCTCTGTTGCTGTGTGGAATCTGGTTACTATGTATCGGGGTTTTTCAGCCTCTCTCCCACCGGTCCTGCTCTCGGTCAGGACTACAGCTCTTTGTGTTACAAGCTCTTTCTGTTGCAAGCTCTTTCCGTAACCCTCTGAGGAAGGGAGGGAGAGGGGCTCGCCCCGATAGGCAGAGCAAGGGAGGTAAGCGCCGCTGTCCGCCCGTTCCCGCAGCCTCTGGCGCTCGGCGGCGCCGCTGCTTGCAGCCGCTCCAGCCTCTGCTGCCGCCGCTGGCTGCTGGCCGCTGGCCACTCGCCGCTGGCCGCTCCTTTCGCCGGAGACAATCAGACGCGACAGGAAGTTCACGTGAAGGGAGAACTCGTTTATTGGGGCTCAGGGCATGGGATATATAGGGTGAAGCCTCTCCTGATCGGTCACCTATGCTAATAAGGCAACTTTCACTTTTCCAAATCAGGCACAGAGTTGTGCACATGCGCAGCTGTCTCTGATGTAAGAAGCGGACCGGAGTGGGCGCAGCTAAACCTCAGGGGGCTTTCTGCGGCCACCCCTGCAGCGCGGCTGAGTTCTCAGTGGCCATCTTTGTGGCATGGCTGAGATTCAAAGGCAGTTCCCAGCAGCCACCCTCGTGGCGAGGCCTCTGAGATTCAAAGACAGTTCCCCACAACTATGCTCCAGCTTTCTTTCCCAGGGACCATTGCGGAAGATGGAAAGCGTGTAGATTGTAAGGCGAGAATCCTGGAGGGGTGGAGTGTGGGGAAGTTAGGGTTCCTATTGCCAGGATCCTCATTGACCTTAAACCACCTGATGATGTAACTGGTCTGTTGCTAGGCTACTACTTCCACACCTTTAGGCAACAAGCTATTACTGTGCTATATAGAGAGCTCGGCCCAGTGCTCTGGGCAGAGGCAGAGTCGCTAGTGCTCGACCTTCCGCCGGGAGAACAAGCCGGGTAATAAACCCTTTCACCCCAAAGAATGTTCTGCTGTCAATTTCTTTGGTGCATTGAATCCATAGCGAACTTGCCCGGGGCTGAAACCCATTAGCAAGACACTAGGCAACTAATTTAACATGCTGTCCATGCCATAAACAACATAGTGAAAGGCAGGAAGGATTCCATCTTAAAGATTGTATTTTAATATCCAGGAAGTTAAAAATGTAAGTGTGGGTAAAGTGGGGTTCCTTAGGCCAGGATCCACACTGAACTTAAATGTAACTGGCCTGTTGCTATGCTACCGCTACCACACCATTAGGCAATAAGCCATTACTGTGTTAATGTAAAGAGCTCCGCCCAGTGCTCTGCCGGAGACTGGGTGGAGGGGCTGCAAGGCAGTAGGAGAGCGGAGCGGAGGCTGGAGTGGTGGCAGCGCCGAGGACAAAGGCCCAGAGGATGGCTGTGTGGGACGACTGTGCAGAGAGGCCCAGAGGTAGAGACCGGCTTGCTGCATCTGAAGCAGCAATGATAACACAGACTCGCTCTGAGTGAACGGGATTTTAGTGACTGACCTGCCACCTGGAAATAAAGTTGGGTAAAACCTTTTCACCCCAAGAACCCTTTGCTGTAAATTTCTTTGGTCACAGTGAATCTATAGTGAACTTGCCTGGAGCTGAAACTCATTTGCAAGACAGTAAGATTCTTAACTTACTCTTCAGCAAACAGACAATAAGTCAGCCCACCTTCGGGGCTGGGCAGGCAAGCTGTTTGATGTGCTCCCGGACTGAGACGCAGGTATCCCAGGGAGAAATCAGAGCAGGAAGTTCCTTGTGTTAAGTTAATTCTAAGTATTCAAAAACCACTTAACAAGTCTGCACTCCCAGCCCTTAGTCACATTCCCAAAGAATCCTTAAAAGGGGAACAGTCAGCCTTTCAGCGCATTCCTCTCTCTGGGGTCGCCTGCACTTTCTAGGTGCATATCCTTCATTGCGTTCTTCTCTCTAAGGTCACCTCATTTTCTAAGTGCATAACCTTTTAACTTTAAACGCTCTTTTCAATCTCTCAGGGGGCGCTCCTCTCTCTGAGGTTGCCCGCACTTTCTAAGTGGGAAACCTTTTAACTTTAAAGTCTCTCTTTTCAACCTTTCAGGGGGCGTTCCTCTCTCTGGGGTCGCCCGCACTTTCTAGGTGATTATCCTTTTAATCTTCCCCAACCTTTCAGGGGCGCCTCTTCTCTGGGGCAGCCCACACTCCCCTTTCTCCAAGTGTGCTCCTTTTGCCTTAAATATTAACTTCGCACTTAAAGGCATGGTCTCTGCGCCTTTCCAGTGTAAGTGTTTTATTACTTTGCTTTGTCATTCTAATCCTCTGACTTCTGGCTCTAACCTTCACTCTATCCTAGCTCAGACAAGTAAGGAGGGGCTGCTGAGAGCTCAGACCTGGGTTTGCAAATTACCATCGCCTGGGTGACCGGGAACTGCAGTTTACAGTCATGCTCTTTAGTAGCCTGCCTGAAAGTGTCCCTTCTTTCCCTATAGGAAGTTCACAGAACGTAATCTCACTCCATCCAGTGCTCTGTGGCTCCCGCAAAGCCTGGGTGGTAGGGACTCAGTTCCCATGCCAGGCAGATCCAAGCAGATGCAGGACGCTAGGTGACCGTGGTTTAAGGGGTTAGCAGGGGTCGTGCCCCATGCTGAGCAGCTGTTCCATGAACTTCCTGTATCATTCTATTCTGTCATTCCCTAACACTCTTACTTTAATGAATTCCTTCCTCATTTCGTCCTCTGACTTCCCTGCATCACGAGCCAAACTCTCCCTAACGAGTTCTTTAATTAATTTCTGCTTCCTGGATTTGGATTCAGCTTAGTGAGGATGCAAATCAGCAATCTCCTTGCTACCACCAGCAAAGAAGAAGGCGTGGGACTGAGAGCCTCAGGTGAAATGAAGTGGGCTTAGCTATTTCTTTTCACTCCTCTCAAACACCCACCGATCTGGGAGCATCTCTTCTAAGACAGTCACAGTGCCGGGTGCTCTAGACCAGCTGTTCAACGGGAGCGTAATGTGAGCCACCAAGGAGGGCCACAGTTGAAGCTGAAAATTTCTAGGCACCTCATGAGAAAAACAAGAAGAAACAAGTGAAATTAATTTTAATAATATACTTTATTCAACCACATACATCTGAAATACTACCCTTTCAACATTTAACCAATATAAAAATTATCAGCTTATTCTTTTGTACTGTCTTTGCCACCCAGCGTCCTCTGCACTTCCTGCATGTCTCAACCGAGCCAGCCACATCTTAGTGCTGAATAGCTGCGTGTGGTGAGTGGCTCTGTACTGAACAGCGCAGCAGAAGGTGCAAAGGAACATGAGGCAGACTTGGTGCCTGCAAGAAGCTTGCAAAATAAACAAGGAAATGAAATAACACTTAGGAGAATAAAAGAAAAAATGCCACAAATTAATGTAACTGCTGAGTGGGAAATACAATACAGAAGAGGAAGTGTTCCTTCTGGAATGGAGTGTTGTCAAAGACAGGGGCCTTGAGCTGGTACAGCCTGCGGATGGAGAGAAAGGGGGCAGGGGTGGGAAGGCCAAGAGGTCTGACTAGGACACAGAAAACCAGCCAGGCTGGAGAGGAGAGTTTGTGCCAAGGAAGCTGGTAAAGACACTGAGAAACAGATGGTGAGAGGCTAACAGGAAAGAATTCTGAGCAGGGGAATAACATAATGAAAGTGTTTTAAGTCAATCTCAACATATGGAGAGAAATATTATGCTCCTGAATAGGAATGCTGGACATTATAACGCTGTCAATGATTCCTCAAATAAATTTTAGGTTAATGTCATTTAAACTTCAATCCCAAGAAGGTTAAAGAACTTGAAAAAAATAATATTTGGAAGAATAAATGGGCATGGACAGTGAAGAAAACTTTGAAATTAAAATGAGAGGATATCTGCCTACCCAATTTGCAAACATATTGTGAAGGTAGAGCTAGGAGACTAGATGCCCACATCAAAAGAGAGAGCACAAAGTGCATAAGGAAGTAGATCGCGATCTATGATTACAAATTTAACACCAGAAGGTAGCATTGGCGTTTCTCCTCTGGCACTGGTGTCCTTAGCTCATTTTTCTATTGGGTTATTCCCTATTTTCTTACTGATTTTTAAAAGCTTCTCAGGTATTCAGGATATTAGCCCTTTGTTAGTCATATATGTGATCTTTTAACTTTGTTTATAAATTCTTTGATATACAGAATCTTTAAATGTTTTATTTGATGAAATATCAGTCTTTCATTTTACAGTCTCTATTTTTTACATTGTTAATATGAAATTAATTTTATTGTAAAATATGAGATGGGGGATCTAACTTATTTTCATAATGGTGAGTCACTGATTTAAAATCTCCTTTTCATACGTTTGGGCTTGTTCCTGTACGTTGTCTTGTTCCATTGACCTGTTGCTTCCTCCACCAATATCACACTTTGCAATTTTCAATGCTTTGGAATATGTTTTGAGGACACAAAACCCCTGTCCTAGGAAGAAAATGGGGGGAAAAATACCAATATTTTAATTCACCTCAGGCCCCAAATCTACTATGTTCTTATTTAAAACGACAGTCAAACTGTATGTTAAAATTTGCAAAGAACAGGCTGAAAAGTGTCACACAATTAAATAACTAGTGCTAAAATTCCCTAATAAAATTAGGGAATGTATGATTGTACATTCAAATGTATGATTAGCATTTGGTAGGCCATGCCGTACTTCTGATACAGGAGCTGAACATTTTGTACAGAGCCGCCCTTTCCTGTGCAAAGCGGGACCCTCAGGCAGGTGTGCTGTGTCACACTGAGCGGTCAGCCTCCTCCTGCGCTTGTTCTGGGAACCCTGGGCTTGTGTGAGTTGCACTCCCAAGTCCACAGCCTCCTGACGTCTTGGCACCTGGCAATACAGTGGTAGTGGCAACATGGCTGAGATCTGACCTTCGTTTGTTTCCTGTGCTGAGGGACAGAAACCCAAGCTGGGCCACACAGACTCCCCCTGATGGCTTTTTCCTGCTAAAACATCCCCTTATCCGTTTGCTAAAAAATCTTGGCTCCTTCTCATTTTTCTTATTCTTCTAGAATGGTGGATACATGTAACTCTTATCTGGGGAGTCCCATTAGAGGCTTTTCCAGACAGGCATCCCTCACTATCTGATAATTTCAGATACATAATTATCTGAAACTCATGGACCAAATACATGCGGATAACTTGAAGTTCCTCAGCACCTGAACCGAGGAGCTGTTTGGATCCAGTGAGGGACAGGAGCATGATGGGGGGTGGGCACTTCAGGAAAGAGCCCACTGGTCAGCATCAATAGCCGGCGGCACAAACACCGAGGATCACAGGGCTCCCCGAGGGCCTTGTACCTCGAGCCGTCTCGAGGACTCACAGAGACTGACTGACCCAACAAGAATTCTCAAAAATGAAATTGGTAGCCAAGAAAGGTTCTAAGAATGAAGTTTCAGAAGAACTACAGGCCAGGACCACATGAATTAGAACTAACTTAAGCCAACGTAATGAATCTCCAGGCCCAGCTCCACTCCAGGGAAGGGACTGCGAAAGCCGCTGCCTCCTCAGGGGCGCCAGGAGGGTCTCCCCGGTGCTCCTCTCCCAAGAGGCGGCCCCGAAGCCTGCCGGACGAGGGCAACCCGCCCAGGGAACAGAATCTGCAGAGCTAGGTGGAACATATTCTGCCACTCAAGAAATAAGTAAAACTAACAGAATGAGATTCATTAATCCTGTAATTCCATTTACTGTCCACTTCCAGTAAGGTATGGTCTAGACTGACAACCAGTTCATGGTGCTGGCTTAGAAATTCCTCCCTGTATTCCCCTTTGACCAATGGTTTTATTGCAGTTTACTATTTTAGTTCTTTTATTGTATATCAGATGTGTAAGATAAGTCAAACTTTATTACTAAGTTCAGTGCCTGCAATCCAAATTGGTTGAAAACCAAAACAGAAGAGAAGATTTTATGTAGAAGCTTGGTAATGAAAGGTTCCATCACATTGTCTCTGGATGACATGACTGGATATAACTTTGGGAGAAGTTAAGTGACTGAGTATGTATTTGGGATAGCCAGAATGCATTCCTGGGGACAGCCTTAGAGCGTCTAAACAGGAAGATGGATGTGTGTGTTGTGAGGGAGGAACAGTAGGCGGCCAAGGAGCAGGATGTTCACGGGCTTCTCTGAGGCATCCGTCCAGTTCACCGTCATACACAGGGTGACTCCCAGCAGCTCCATCTCCCTAGGCATACCTGACAGTCCCAGAGGACTACCCGCTCATCTTCCAGATATGTAGAATTTAGAATAAAAGATTTTAGTTCAGATTGAGCTGGTTTCTTGATAAAGGAGATGTAAAAACTGGGAGGCTATGAGGGAAGCCCCATTATCAGGAAAATGAAACCAAAGAAAGAGAACAAAGCTGATATGCTTACAGAAGCAGAAATAAGAGACAGATGAAAATGCTGTCAAACTTTATCCTGGCCCTTTGTGGAAAATGCTAGAGCTTCCATGCTCCTGGGGTCTGAGTCTTGTCTCTCTGCTTCCCAGTAACAAGCATCCCTTTTGCTTAAATTTGATCAAGTTGTTTTTGTACCATTTGCGGTCAAAAGTCCTAATTAACACTGGACGTACCATGACTTGATCTGTGTATAGTCATGTTACGGAAAACACTGGAGAAACCTGGACGGGATCACTGACCGAAGAACCAAGCAGCACTCGAAGGTCTTGGAGTGTTGAGGTTTATTTCACCCCGGCGGGCCCAGAGGGGAGTAATCTCCCAAGGTCTGAGCCCTGAACAAAGGCAAAGGGACCAATATATATCTTTCTGCTTCTGTATCTGTAACATTCCTACGTGCACAGCAAGCGAGCAGGAGAGGGGGAGTGAGTTTAGGGAGTGAGCGCCTGGCAGAGCAGGAAATTAGTGTTTTTGTTGTTTGTGTTAAGAAGAGAGGTACAGAAGGGAGCCACCTGGACTAGACTGCTGTCCTTGTAAATTTTTCCCTATCAGTCATACATGTATATACATGTTTAAGAGAAAGAGGGTTCTGGCAGCAGTGTGGAAGGCGGACTGCCCGCCCGGCCCATCCCAGTGACCTCATCTCGCCGCTTCTGCTTCCCCCTCGAGGCTCCCCTCCATTCCTCACACTGCCACCAGAAGGGATCTACCTAAAGTTTACAACTGCCTACATTTCTCTCCTGTTAAAAGATTCTTCTCATAACCTACAGAATTTCTACTATGCACACCTCCTCTGTGGTACATACAAGCTCATTCATTCCTTCAACAATACCTAATGAGGAACTATGTACTGTTACTGGCTCTAGAAATAAAGCAGAGAATGAGTTTTAACTCTCATGGAGCTTAACTTTGTAGTAGTGATAGGGAAAAATACAAGGACCGCAGTCTAGCCCAGGTGGCTCTCCTCTGTCTTCCCCTCCTCAACACAAACAACAAAAACACTCCCTTGATTTCCCACTCTGCCGAGCACCTGCTCCCAAGGCTCACTCCGCCTTGCCTGCTGGCTTGCTGTGCACGCAGGAATGTTACTGGGTCAGAGACTAGTGGAGGGCTTTGAGTAAAAGAAACACATTTGCTTTGTCTTTTCGCTATTATTTTGGCTGCTGCACAGGCCTGTATGAGAGGTTATAGAAGCCAGGAGACCAGCAGTCCTGACGGGAGATGGTGGCTTGGGCTTGCGTGGTAGTGACGAGGTGGTGAGAAGTGATCAGGCTTGGGATACATTCTCATGACAGAAATGACTGGTCTGACTAATGCATTAAGCAGGAAGTGAGGAGTGAGGGTGTTGCTGAGGTTTTTGGCCTGAGCAACTGGGTGAATAGAATGGGGAATGCTGGTGGTTGAGGAGGGCTGGTGTGTATGTGGATATGCATAGGAAAATGAGAATTTTCATTGGGAGTATTCATTCTGAGATCATTCCATGCATTAAGTTGGTTGTTATTAGGTCTGTGGAGTTTGGGGGAAAGGTGAGGATGGAACCTCATCTCCAGTAACTCCTCATCTTGCACTGCATATATATACTAACTGAATGAAATGTTTAACTGCTTGGCTTGTGGTTGGCACACTCCAATTATTTTCTGGCTGGTCCCTTTATCCTTGTCATCGCTTCTCTCTGGAACACCCTCTCAAACTTCCTGCCTCTGTTTGACTATTGCCCTTTAAACTAAGACTGGGCATCATGGCCTCCAAAGAGCTTTCTCTGAACATCTGTGAGTTAGAGGCTCATTTGTGTCTCTGTGGTTCTTATGCAAGTCGCCCACTAGATGCCTCTAGGGCAGGGTGTGCCTAACTTCCCTCTGTGTCCCCAGGGCCTGGCCCTAAGCCTAGCAGGAAGTGGGGAGCTGGACACCTTTTTAAGTGAAGGGAAGGAGCCTACTCAAGAGAGGGTCACTGAGGACTTGTCTTAAACTACTAAATGGAGAGGAGAGGATGGTTCCAAAGTCACATTCTCCGTGAAAACATTCGACTGCTTCCTGAGACCCAGCTGACAGCTTCTCTCCAAGGGGCCCTTCCTCCCGCCTACCTCTCCATGGCGCTTCTCCAATTGCAGTTTTACCGGCGGGTGCAGCCGCGCTTGGAAAGCAAACCCAACTGAGTTTATGTTGGTTTTCCTTGATGTCTGTATTTCTAATTGGGTAGGATGGCAACCATGGGCCCCCATCAGTAGTGGGAGAGGGAAGTGATAGTCACACACCGCCTCTCACGCCGAGGTAATGGTCGGCAGTCTGGGTGCAGTGTCAGCTCGGGGAGGGGACCCAGTGCTCCAGGCAGTGCGACCGGAGAGCAGGCACGGCTATTCTTCTGCCAGAAGCTGCCGCCCTGCCCGGAGACCCCTACGGGTAGTCACCGGTGGGGAGCTGGGGGGCGTCCTGGGCATGCGACCGGGGTTGGGGGGGGGGGGGTTGCCACAGGCTGACTCTGGGAAGCAGGGCAACTCTGGGTCCACATTTGCGCTGCTGGAGGCGCCCACCCAGCAGCTGCGCGCTGCCGGCTTGTGTCGGGAAGTTCAAGGCCCACCCTAACCCCCCCTTTCCCTCTTGATGGTCAGAGGAAAATAAGTCAAAGCCCCTGGACTCAACTGGAGAAATGATTGTTCTGAGGGTCTTACCCGTTTCTTCTGAAAATTGTATCACACCGCGTTTAGCCTAAATAGGTATATCATAAATGGACACAGAATTAACCGATGCTAATCCCAGTTGCCAGTCTCAAGCCTTTATTTAGCACCCATGGGGTACACAGCACCATACAGGAGATGAGGTTTTCAGTTCAGGTAACAAATACAGATGTAGAAACAAATGCATATAATTAAATACAGTTAAAAAATAAGTTGCTCTGGAAAAGAAGCATATTAATAGTTGGCAGTCTGCTGAGGAATAAATCAAAGGAAAACTGGAGGTCTTGAGTTTTGTGAGGTTTAAAGAGGAAAGGAAGCAAATTGGGGACAGCAAAAAGAGTATTTAAAGAGGTACCTTGGGACAAGTGCCAAATGATTTCCCTCATTTGTGGAGTATAACAATGAAGCAAAACTGAAGGAACAAAAACAGCAGCAGACTCACAGAGTCCAAGAAGGGACTAGCAGTTACCAAAGGGGAGGGGTAGAGGAGGGTGGGTGGGGAGGGAGGGAGAAGGGGATTCAGGGATATTATGATTGGCACACATGGTGTGTGTGGGGGGTCAGGGGGAAAACCGTGTAGCACAGAGAAGGCAAACAGTGACTCTGTGGCATCTTAGTACACTGATGGACAGTGACTGCAATGGGGTATGAGGGGGATGCGATAATATGGGTGAATATAGTAACCACATTGTTTTTCATGTGAAACCTTCATAAGAGTGTGTATCAATAATACCTTAATATTAATAAAAGAAGAGGTACCTTGGATAGTCTTGACAAATACAGAGAGATTACAGAAGCAAGGGTGTGGGGCTGCAAAATCAGAGAAAAGGGTGTAGATTCTGAGGCAGCCAAGTTTTTTTTTTCTGACCTTCAAGCAAGAGGATGGAAGAGTATTCCTTGCCAGGCCGAAAAGAAAATTCTAAAGTGACTGACTAGTTCAGCTAGGTCATGGTGAAGCAGTTGAAGGGCTCCTTCCCTACTCTCTTGATAATCCCAGCTTTTTAGTTTTCTATTCTTAAGTATGAGTAGGCTGCAGAGATCACTAGCTGAGGAAAGCCAATAATATGACATAGTCCAAAGGAAACATACAGAGGAAACAAAGAAATAAACTTTGGAGGTCACAGAATATGCAGGAAAAGGAAAATACAGATAAGATTGGATGTATGCGTGTTAACATACCCACATATTATATACATATATACATATACATACATACATACACAGTATTTTCAAAGAGATAAGGTACTGCAATCATGAATAAAAAGATGGTGTTAAAAATATTCAGAGAAGAGGACTCTAGAAATTAAAAATATGAGATCAGAAACATAAAACACAATAGACAAATTAGAAGATTAAGCTGAAAAAATCTCCTAGAAAATACAGCAACATGACAGAGCTGGAAATTAAGAGAAATAAGAAAATTAGAGAACCAATCCTGGAAGTCTAACATCCGGATAACAGGAATTCCGGAAAGAGAGACAGATAAGGAATTATTAAAGAGATGGTTCAAGAAAATCTCCCTGAAATGAAGGCCAAAGCTTTTCAGACTGAAAGATCCCACCAAGCACCTTGTACAAAGGATGAAAATGGACCCTTACCAGAAACAGAACACGGGGACAAAGATAATGCTATACGCTGCCATATAAAAAATGGTCACATATGTGTATGACTTTCAAAAGTCACCCAGGAAGCCAGAAGCCAGAATCTTTTCAGACTTCACAGCAGCAAGGAAGCTAGCAGATACCTTCAAAACTGGGCATGGACGCTACTCAAGAATTCTATACCCTGTCAAAATCACAATCAAATATAAGGGCAAAATGGCATTTTCAAACATGCATGGCCTCTAAATATTTACCTATCACTTTTCCTTCTCAAAAGCTTGAGAGTTTTCTCATATAATTGAGAATATACTTCCCCAATATGTGGGAGTAAACCAAGGAAAAGGGAAATGACGGGATTTAACTGGAAACAGATCTGACATGAGAGACAAAGGAATCTCCAGGACACTGATGGAAGATAATAGCTGCGAACCAGTACAGACTGAAGTAGATCAAGATTTCTGCACAAAATTATTTCCATATTAATCAAATGTCTTCACTTTTACTGCACTGCCTAAAATTCCTGCATCTTTACTGTGAATAAGTGGACTTCTAAATTTTCTTCATCTGTGTATGTTGGCTGTTGGGCTATACAGTTGTTGCTAACTAAATTTCTCAAACAACTAGTTTAAATTTTCACCTAGTTCAATATTTTTAAGAAATTAAATTGGGTCCAAACTTAGATTTTTGTTTGAAAGGTAACCAAACTAAGCCCAGAATCAAGTTCATGGAAAAGGAAAAAGAAACAAAAAACCATATAAACTCTCAAAAAACAGAACTTTTAATTTACTTTAAACTACTAATTACTCCTTTTTGAGCCAGTCTTCCCATCCTGGTTCCAAGAATGAGGTTCCCAGCAGCCAAACATGAAACTTTGTTACGGAGAAAATCAGTTCTGACTCTTGGAGAGTCCCAGTCCCCTTTCCACTGGATGATCAAGGCTAGAAAACATTTAGCAAAGTATAGGTTTTTCCCTTTCCCCTTTTCTCTAGAAAAAAATTGCACATCATGCTATGGAGAGTCCAAGGATCTGTTTCAGACTTTGCAGCTTGGTAGAATGTTTTGTTTTTTAAGTAAAATTCTTGCCCAGCACAATCGCTTCTGGCCTAAATAAGCCAAGTCTAATTAGTTTCTAAGTTTCCTTTTCTTATGGCTCTATCTAGAACAAAACTATTCTTACTCCTCCGGGTTCCTCTTCCCTCTTTTCATGTCTGTGTGTACTGAAGGACCTGTAGAAATGTTTCATATCATGGCTTGTGAAGTTTCTTCCTTCCTCTTCTCACTCAATGGCTTGAAGGGACAGTGTTTCAAGGAGTCAGATACAGCTTCTCCAACTAGTGTTAAAATAGTTGGAAGTAATATAAATAAAGTTAGTTTTTGTATATTCCTCAGGCTTTGTTGCCCACCTTATGGCTCATAAGGGTAGTTATTTGCCAGGAATTAAATATAAGTAAATTTTGTAGGTAAACATATGAAATTTGGCCCTTTGAGGGCATGAACTCAAGGATAATCAAAAAGTAATAACAACAGCGGATCTATTGTGACATCGGTTTCTCTTAATACACAATTTACAAATAAGTTACAAATTGCTTAGTGGCATTTCATATAAAATATACAATTCCATCCTATTAATGTAAAGTTGAACATCAGTAAGAATAAAGAGATACCCTGTATGTACAAACATGTCATTTTGTTCCTAGCATTTCTAAGTCACACAAATGAACCCCCTGACAAGGATAAACTGAGGAATTCTCTTGATGGATCATAACCTGAATAAATTCCACTGATGACTGAAGGTTCTTATGCATGGCCCTAATTTCAGCTTGATAAGCTAATTTTATCAACAGGCATTAGCTACAGATTTATAATATTTTCTTTCTACACTTATTAACCCCACATTGGCAGAGGATTTCTTTCTCAGGCATAGTCCCAGCTTCATAGCCATAATCCCATGTTAGTTCTGTTCTTGCTTTCACATACCTAGAAGGTAGGAATTAAAAATTAATCATAAATTACCCTGAATAACTACCAAAGGAACCAAACTTGATTTATCAATTTTCGTATTAACATCATTAAACATCCTAAAAAATATGCTTTATTCTCTCTCTCCAACACCCAATTAGAAACACTTTATTAAGGGTAATCATTTGAGTTTTATTTCAAATCTACTAAAATCCTAAGAAAGAGAAACCTGGCAGTACCCATGAGGAAGGAAGTGTGTTCTATAAATGGTGGAAACCCAGTGATGTGATGAGGTCTATGGTGTGGCAGACAGGGGTAGTTCATCTTAAAGACCACAGAGCACTCTAGGTCATTCGTCCTCTAAACTGAGCTGAGTGAGACCTACCATCCTTAGCCCTTTCAGGCACTAATTCTAAGTGGTAATAAGAATTGAAATTTCAGCTGTTCAAAATTATATTGACTAGAAACAGTTTGGGATAATTGAACATTCTAGGGTACCAGATATATTAAGGGACAGAGCACATAGCTTCTTTTCATATTTTTCTACTGTTATTTTTAAAGTCACAATTTCAAAATTAAATCATGTAAAAAAATATTTCCAACCTGTTGGTGAAGAATGCCACCAATGGAAAATTCCTGTCACGTGTTTCTACAAAAACATTCTGTACCAAAAGATTTGGGCAACAACTATGCTGTTAAAAAAAAAAATTAAACACAGATGTTAGATATAGCACAAAGTTTAATGCTTTGGTCATTGAAGCATTAGAATCCCATTGTTTCCAATACATCTCACTTGTTTTTGTTTTTTTCCTTTTTTTCTAATATGTAACATATCATAGCTCATTACGATTCTGTTAATAGTAGGAACCCATTCAGAAAAGCCTTTCCTGACACTTGTAACTTGCTGGTAGAAATGCAAAATAATCATATAAACCCAATAGAAGGTATTTGTCAATATTTATCATTATCATAAATGCATTTATCCTTTGATTCAGCAATTTCTTATTGGGGAATTATTTTACAGATGCTTCTGTAGGTGTGTCTGTGTGTAGCATTGTTAAATGCTTAAAAACATTAAGCATTGTTTTCAACAGTAAAAATTTGGAAAACAACCTAAATATCTATCTAAAGAGGGCCAGTCAAATAAACACTGGTATATGCACATACTTCTATGCAGCTATAAACAAACACAAACAAAAAGAATGAGGAGTTCTGTTTACTGACACAGAAAGATTTCCAGTGTATATTGTTTAACTGGAAAAAAAAAAGGTGCAGTGTAGTGAACATGCTATCTTTTATGTACAAGAGGGGAATAAATAAGAACATATGTCTTTATATTTACTTGTATTTACATAAACACTAAAAAAGTAACACGAGAGTAGTAAAAATGCCCATTAGCTGCCATTTCCACACATCCATCCACCACCAGACTCATAAAGGGATCAAATCCCCACAACATCCCTTGGACATGTCTGTCACCATGTAATTTCAGTGACTTCCTGTGCATGCAATTTTCCAGTGAGCTGTACCCATGGTGCCTACTTGGCAAGCTTAGAGCTACCTTGAAATAAAATTCCATTTGGCTGTACATACATGTGTATTCAGTATTGCTTTTTATTTTATTTCAATTTTTAAATCATGTGAATGTATTACCTATGTAGAAAAATAATGAAAAAAAGAAAAACCCTGCTTTTACATTTTTCTCCACAAATAAGGCAGGGGCCCGGCTGGTGTGCTGATTGGGAGGGCTGAAATCAACCATATCCTTCTGGCACAGCCACCATTCAAGGTAACTGACAGAAAAGGAGCCCTATCAGTCTTTTGCTGGGGATCCTTTTTTAATGGCTTTTTTGACATGTTTATGGCTCCTGAAATGTTTGGCAACAGTGTAAAAGTAGTCAGAGTGGAATAGAGAAAACATAGTTGGAGAAAACAAGGGAGGAGAGGATTCTATTCCCTGTTAACCTAAAGATCCTCAAGTGGGAGAAAGAAAAAAAAAAGTCAATTAAGAAGATTCACCTGGCAAGGAAAAAGCTCTTTAGTTTTAAATATTTTCTGACTTAAAAGTATTTTCTGGTGGCAGCCAAACTAAATGTAAAATTATCACTGCACATAAGCTGTAAACCATTTAAAGATTTGAAAGAGGTTTATGCTTACCTTAAAGGCATCAATGGAATGCCTATAAGAATCACAAGCCATGTGTGCTTTCTTTCCTTCACCTTTACTGTAAGGGGAAAGTCAAGGCTGCCCATTAGACTAATCCCACCCCTCAGGGAGGAAGAGCTCTGATACAGATCAAGAAGAAAAAACTAAGGCTGTATACGGGGGTCAGTGTGCTAGAGCAGACTTTCCAGAGGAAGTGTAGAGGGGAGCAGAGTCCTCCTTCTCCCATGACTCTTCTTCACTCTCCCAGATATGATAAGCAGGGTGGAGTGGAGCCCCCAAAACAGAGTGTATATCAGGGCCTCGCTCAATTCTCTTTCAGGTAGTTCAGGGCTTCCATGTGGTCCAGCTTGCCAAAGACAGGAGAGACTACATAGACCCTGGGACTAGCAGTTGAAAGGAAATTTTCTTCCTCCCCTGAAATTACCCCTCTTATCATGAAGATGACAGGAGTCATGCCAATTAACCTTAAAATCAGAGGAAACAAAATACTTTTCTCTATAAATGAAAATAAATCTCATTATAAAAATCCCAAACATACACACAAACAGAAAATGACCATGGTTTGGGAATGCAAAGGGAGAAAGTAAAATGCAATTATTCTGATAGATGTACTGGTTTTCTGCACTAAATTACTCAAAAGACAGAGTAAGTAAAACTAAATACCTCCAACTGATTTTTTTGAACAGTTAGGTACATTTCTGAATAAGACCTAATGAATTATATAAGACTCAAAAGAGAAACTTATTCTGTGGGTCTTATTGTTATTTTTTCTTAAGTAACAAATCTTGAAAACTTTTCAATAAGCATAGATGATTTTCCTACTAACATTTCTTATAGTTTTCTTAAGCACATATTTACTTTGTGCTCGGTACTTTATATATACAATCCATTAATCCTTACAACATTCTATGAGACAGTTATTATGACCTCTGTACTATAGAGGTGGGAAATAAGGCCCAGAGAGGTCAAGTAACATACCCAAGGTCATGCAACTGGCATTCTGATCTAGGTAGTCAGGCATTCAAAGTCTGTTAGTCATATTTCCTCATGATTTTGTTAAGAGGCACAGAAACAAATTGTTTAGAAATGTGAATCTCAGCCTATATACTCACATTAAGGAAGCGGCCCACATTTCCTTCTTTGGTGGCGTCCAATAAATACACATTCCCTTTATTGAGCTTCTTTAGAGAATCAGACCAAGTATTCTCAGTCTCACTTGGCAACTCTTTATCACAAAAGACCTGCTGGTTTTGACATACTGGAGATTTTTCCTCTTGGGGCTTCTGTATTTGAACTTTAAACCCCTTTACAGTATTCTGATTATCCGATGTGGTTGCATGATTACCTCTGCCCTCTGATGGAGCTTCTCTACATTTAGTTGTATCCATCACATTTGATTCAATCAGCACATTGTCTTCAGAATCTTCAACTTCGTTTGAGTCCTCTAATAAACATTTTGGAAGAAATTGTCAGGAAATACACTTGGCTGAGCAATAGTGCTGAGATTAATACTACAAATTAAATGCTAATTGCTTTATTCATTGTTAATCCTTACAATGGTTAAGGTATATAGTACTCCAAATTTACAAATGGAAACTTTGAGGCTCTGAGGGCTTAAGGGATTCACCTGACCCACAATAATGAAAAATAGGGTAACAAATCCAGATATGTTCAGCTCCAAAGCCTGTCTTTTTATGAATCTACATGTCGCTTCCTGTTACTAAATTTAATCTCTACTCCTCATAAACTAACTTACCTTTTCTTCATCTTTGGAATCAGTATGTAGGTATATTCTGAACAGCTGTCACAGAACGGATGTTTAGGGAACCTAGACCTTTGAGACACCAAAGGAAGGCTTGAGAAGACCCTGTCAGAGTCACCTTCTACAAGTCCCCATAGCAATAACTGTATTGCTCTGGGTTTTTGTTAGATGACCATTCAATAATTACATTTTCACAAATAATAATACTTTAGAAGATGAACTGCTTAGTCACTTTTCTTATCCAATGATAGAAATATTTTTTTGAGAATATTCAAAAGTATCAATGCATATCAAGTAGAAAAAAATAAAATAATTTATTTTAAAAAAGTCACTCGTGCCACTTAACTCTCATCATTGCAGAGAAATTATATTTATCTAAAATTAATATTCTTGATTTAATCATTACTGTTACTGGCTTGCAGTTCCTACATATACTCATATTTTAATCCTGGGTTACCTGGAAGCCATAACCGTACATAACTGATTTTTGTAGTGCCTGCTATACATGTACAAGGTAGTGGTCAATGAAAATTACAAAGGAACCGAAAGCAATAGTACTCATATGGCTCACATGGAGTAAATGGTGAAGGAATCAGAATATGTCATCACAAAATATGCCTTTCTGACATAATTATTTTGAGCTAAGGGCAATTAAACAGCAAATACATGAAAAGCTCTCTACCCTCTCCCTACCTGCCTAGAGGCAGGACATAAATTTACAAGATATCATTCATCCCACCAGGAAGGACCCAAATCAGCCACTGGAGACAATTTTAGACCTTTTATCAGCCTGGAGGCTGAACCAGAGGAATCTACATAACGAACTTTACCAACTAGCCTTTAACTGCCATTGAATTCCCACAGATGTGCCTCTCCAGAATTTGCCACCCCTAGTGACTCAACGTCCTTTTCCTCTATCTTGTTGCTAAGAATTTATTGTTCTTTGGATGAGATGCTAAGTCTTAGTTCCAGGGCACCTTTTTGAGTTTCTCATCTCAGTGCTCCCATGTGGTTATATGTATGATACATATTATAATGGTAATATGTGATAATAAATTTCATTTCCCTCTTGTCAGTCTGTCTTTTGTCACTTTCATTTAAGAGACCAGGCTGGACAACCTAAGATGAATAGAAGAAATTTTCCTTCCCTGTGATGGTGAAATAATTAAAATACATCCCTTTTGTGACAAACTTTTTTGTCAAAGAGCTGCCTTGCCTCCCCAAATCTCCACCCTTTAAGACCAGGTGGGGAGTTGGGGATGCAGATGCAAGTGAGCTGAAAGGGAGAAAAGGCAATGGCTGGTCAGTTCTTCAATAAGGGTCCTCTCTCAGTAATGTCTCCTCACTGAAATGCAAAAGTACCAAAGCCCAGGTTTGTCAGACTGTAATATTAACTATGGCAGGATTGGAAACACTGAAAGACAAGCACTCAGGGTAGCAACAGTTTCACTTTCTGTGTGTATCCCTGCAGCAGCATGGGGTGGAATACTGCAGAATGGTGTGTCTTTATTTTTAAAGGAGCCCCAAATAAAGAGTTAGGAAGTGGCTGTTTTGGACAATGCTTCCAAAGCCATAGATAACACTGTGGACTATGTGGACTCACTCCACTCCACTACTTCCTTCCATGCATCAGGTAACTGCTGGCATCTAGACCACAGGTCAGCAAACTTCTCTAAGAGGCCTAAGTATAAATATTTTAGGCTTTATGGGCTATATGGTCTCTGACTATTCAGCTCTGCTGGTGTAGCATGAAAGTAGTCAGAGACAACATGTAAATGAGTATGGCTATGTTCCAATAAAACTTTATTTATGGACACTGAAATTATAATTTCATACAATTTTCAAGTGTCATTAATACTATTAAACTTCTCATTTTTTTCCAGTTATTTAAAAAAGTAAAAATCACCTTAGCTCATCATCCATAGACAGTGGACCAGATTTGGCCCACAAACCACAGTTTGTCAACCATGGCTCTACAGACTATAACTTTTATAAAGAATGCAGCATGCGTGTTATGATGGAGTCTGAGAAAATAAGTTACAGGTATTGAGCAAAGAAGACAAAAAGGCAGAAATGGAAGGCAATCACAGAGTGAAACAGAGCCTACTTTTCATTTCCTTGGCTTTACGGTCCAGATATACTTGGATTGGTTTAAACTCATCATTATCTTCTGAGGTGACAGACTCTGAGGAAGCAAACCCCTTAAAAGAAAACAAATAAGATGTCTTTATTTTCTAGGTCAGTAAAAAGAGAACAGTTAATCCTCTTTCACAGTGTCAATCTTCAGAGGTTGTAGCTTTAGATTAGTTTTGAAAGCCTCAAAATAGTATCTTGAGTCTTTGGCATGCTGGAGCCTTTTTGGTTATGTTCCACTTCTAGGCACTTTAGTAAGCCACAGCTATAAAGACTATAATGACTGTCAAGACATTCTTTAAACACTAAAATTCAAAATAATATTCAAATACATCTGCCTGTATCCCTTAATTCTGATACTAGATTATAAATTTGGCTTCTTCTACAAGATGTGCAAAGATAAAAACACTCTGGCTAGTTTCCAGTTCAAAAAAAAAAAAGGTTAAAGGAGTTGCCCTTATGCATTGTAGACACTGCAGCCATTTTATTTTATTTTTCATTTTACTTATTAAGGTATCATTGATATACAATCTTATGAAGGTTTCACATAAGCACCATTGTGGCTTCTACATTCACCCATATTATTGAGCACCTCCCCACCCCACTGCAGTCACTGTCCATCAACGTAGTAAGAACTGCAGCCAGTTTAAATAGTAATGATAACTTTTAAAAGGGATATATGCTTAGCACAATGCTTGGCACTCAACTAACTGCTCAATAAATGTTGATCATTGTTACTCATGTACTTAAATGGTCAAAATTTATTGAGCACTTAGTTGGGTGTCAAGCATTGTATTACACAAAATTTCTGATGTTTATCTCATATACTCCTCTTAACTTTGAGACAGATACTATTATCCTCATTTTACAGATAAATGTAGACATGGAGATGTCACCCAGCTAGTAACTAATTAAGCTGGACATAAACAAAGACCTATGTGACCACATGGCCCAGTCTTTTCATAATTATGATGCCAAGGAGGCGTCTAAGATACATTACTAGACAGAGGGCAAATATATGCATATACCACCTAAGGTGGTTTTTATTTCATCAACAAGCCCTACTGTGAATTACCATTATAACTGCCTCTGTCCTTTTCCCTTCATGTTCCTCTGCTTCTAAGTTACAGTCTCTGATTAGTAATACTCTCCATAATTCAGACTGAAAAATATACCTTCGTTATGTAAAATGTTGCTTTCTGGATAATCCTTTCATTAGGCTGCATCCCTTCTTTCTCCCGCACCTCACAACCTTTCTCTTACTATGTACCACCATAGTGCTCAAACACTTTACCTTCTACAAATTCTCAGAACTGGACAGTTCTCAGCCTCAGTGGAACACACTGTCAGATCATGATGAACATTCTCCTTATATATCTAAGTTGGGAACATGCCAACCACCATGGAGGATACTAAATAAATAAAACATGGTCCTAATACTTCAGTGGTATGCCAATTACAAAAAAATAAAGAAATCCTACACATTATTAAGTAACACAAACAATGTGAACTACTAAGTAAAATAAAGATGAGATAATGTTCTCAAAAGGGTCCCACCTACATTTTGCACTTACCATCTTTTTCCCATTGTGCTGAATAACGGCAGTCTTGGCTTTAAGACTTCTAATGACTGACTGATGCTGAATTCTTGGAATATTGTTACATTTCATTTCTCTGAAAAGCATGAAAAGCTATTCTTAGATCACTAAAAATGATCTTTATTGGATCATTAAATATAGAAATATCACTGTTACTTAAATATTCATTAGATATTGATCCAATAACATCTATGCCCATCTCGCCCTAGATAAAGTAAATATATCCATATTTTAAAGTCATTTTTGAAGTATGTTAAGAAAAATGAAGAAAACCTATGAAAAATAAAACCTGCAAATAAAACTGTTTTAGAAAATAAAAAGAATTGCAAAAGTTACAACATCCACAAAGAACCTGATTTAAGTCATAGGTTTTAAAGGTAGAATTCCAGAAATGGAACACTGAGGAAATAAATTATGTTGGCTAGATTTTAAAATCTAAGTGTCCTAGATTTCTCAGTGTTAAATTTACAACTGTGAAGCAAGTTGATATATACATGAGATACACAGGAGTAGGGGGAAAAGTAAGAAAGAGAAGAAAGAGAAAGACAGGGTTCCTAAGATCTTACTCACAAGACAGGCTTGTTCGGAGTATTACTGAACTCTGGAGGATGCTCTTTATTCTCAGCACTTCTAGGAGGTGTTTCCAATTCTAATGAGATTATTTCAACCTCACAATCTGCAGCTTCTATTTTTCTCTTTTTGGAAAACATATTTTTCATAGTCTCTTCTTTTCCATTTTCATAAATAGCATCAGGTTTCTTAGTGTTAGATCGGCTTAGTAATCTTCCTGCAAGAAAAAAGTAAACAAGTTTAATAAAAGGTAACATAACTGCTAAGCAACCTACAGGCCTCTCTATTACTGAAGAGCCCTGTGAAGTGTACTATTATTACTAGGATGAAGATAAACAGATGAACTCATCCAGAAAATTACTGCAAGGAATAATAAATAAAACACCAATAAGATATTTCATATCTTCCAGTATATGAAAAAAACACAGGTCATCTAGAGACCTGGGAGAAGAAGATGGTGGAGTAGGGGAGGGGGATTAAAGATGGTAGCATGAGAGGTGAGACAGAGGCTTCCTTCTAAAATATAATTAATACAACTAATCCTGAAAGAGCAACAGGAAAGAGGGCTGCGCCAGACTGCATACACCTGGAGAAAACAATAAACCTCACAGAACAGGGTAACATATCAAAGCCATGGCCCAGCAGGACCCAAACCCTTCCCCACCCCAGCTCACCGGAGGGAGGAAGAGAAACGGAGCGGAAAGGGAGTGGAGACCTAGGAATGCTGAACACCTAACTCTGGAGATCTGCTTTAGGAGCACAAACCTACATTACATGGCGCTCTTGTGATTAGTGGGGCTGGAAAGCTAAGACAGGCAGAAAACCTGGAGAGACTGAGATTTCAGCCGCTTGAGGAAAACAGGGATTCATATCTGGCTACTCTGGAACAAAAGAAAGGCAGGCAGTCTGAGAGACTTCCTAACAGCTAGAGGGCTGCTAAAGGGGCAAGGATTGCACAGAGCTTACTGCTCAGGAGAAAGGACAGGGGGACAAAATTGCCTGGGTGCACTCTGCCCAGCAGGTTGGGAACTTTCATGATCTTCAGGCGCTCCAAGCCACTGGCTGGCTACGCAGCTCCAAGGCCCCCTCCGTGATAAGCAGCCTGATGCTCCTTCCTCCTGGAGAGCCCGCACCTGGATTGCAAACCGGCAAACCCTGCCTCAGTGTTAGGCCACACAGAGGGAAGCGCCACCAAAAGTAGCTATAAATGCAAAGCACAGAGGCTTATACCTGTGTTCTCAGCCCACTGGTTATGGCAGTGGAGACAGTCATAGCAGCCGGAAAGCAGGAAACAGCTCTTTCCTCCCCCAAGGCACAAACACCACCTCCCTATGACCCCCCGACATTGCATATGCAAGAGGTGAGGGGCTGATGAGCAGCTCCAGAGAGTAGAGCTTCTGGGCAGCAGAGGGGGCCACATAGAAATATGTAACATCAAAGGAACCTGGTTCAAACCAAAATTATAAATACACCAAAGAAAGATTGAAATGATATTGACCTCATGAATCTTCCTGAAAGAGGTTTCAAAATAAAAATCATAAACATGTTCATGGAGGTACAGAAAAATATCCAAGAACTCAGGAATGAATTCCGGTTGGAGATCCAATCATTATGGAACACAGTATCAGAAATGAAACATACAATGGAAGGTTTTAAAAGCAGATTAGATACAGTGAAGGAGATGATAAATGAAACAGAAATTAAAGGAGAGGAATACAAAGGAGCTGAGGCACATAGAGAAACCAGTAAGGTTACAGGCCAGAAAGGAGTGGCATGATATATTTAATGCAATGAAGCAGAAAGGCCTCAAACCAAGAATACTTTATCTGGCAAGATTATCATTTGAATTTGAAAGAGGGATTAAACAATTTCCAGATAGGCAAAAGCTGAGAGAATTTACCTTCCACAAACTGTCTCTAAAGTGTTATTTTGGAGGGACTGCTAGATAGAAGTGTTCCTAAGGTTTAATAGCTATCACTGGAGGTAATAAAACCACAGTAAAGAGTGTAGAACAGTTAATTACTAAGCAAAGGCAAAATAAAACCAACTAGTCACAAAGTCAGTCAAAGGACAAAGAGGACAGAACATGATATCTAATATATAAATAATGGAGGAGGAAGAAAAAGGAGGAGAAAAAAAGAACATTTAGATTGTGTTTGTAATAGCATACTAAGTGAGTTAAGCTAGACTCTCAGATAGTAAGGAAGTTAACCTTGAACCTTTGGTAACCACGAATCTAAAGCCTGCAGTGCCAATAAGTAGGTATCTATACATAATCATCCTAAATGTAAATGGACTGAATGCACAAATCAAAAGACACACAGTAACTGAATGGATAAAAAAACAAGACCCATCTATATGCTGCCTACGAGAGACGCACTTTAAACCCAAAGATTAAAAGTGAAGGGATGGAAAAAGAAACTTCACACAACTAATATGGAAAAAAAGCAGGAACCGCAGTACTTGAATCAGACTAAATAGACTTCAAAACAGAGAAAGGTGGGGACTGGTTCCGGGAAGATGGCGGCGTGAGCAGGGCAGCGAAAATGTCCTCCCAAAACCATATATATCTATGAAAATACAGCAAATACAACAATTCCTAAAAGAGAGACCAGAATATACAGAACAGCGCACAGCCTGCATTCTGCACCTGAGAGGACTTGGCACCTCGTGAGGCAGGTAAGATATGGAGACGTGACCCGGCGGGACCCGAGAACTCCCCCATCCTACCGCACCGGTGGGAGGAGAGGATTCAGAGCCAGGAGGGAGTGGAAGTACGGGCCCACGAAATAACCAGCCCTGGTGATCTGCGCAGGGAGCGCTGACACACATTGCGTGGTGTATCGGATATTGGAGAGGCAGACGGTGCAGGTTTTGAGCTGGGAATGCACCTGGGTCCTTGCAGCAGACTCCCCGGGACAAAAGAAAAGTGTGCACTTTTCTTCGCAGTCTTAAAGAGGCAAGGGCCCAGGATAGTCCCAGCACACTCGGCCCAGCAGGCTAGGAGTCCTGAGGAATTTCGGACCCCTTGGCTGGTGACTGGGAAAAAGTAGCCATACTGAAACTTCACACCTCTAGAGAACAACAGCCTCCCATTCATTTCCGCCATGGCCAGAGCTACAAAGGGCCCTGCGGAGCTGCAGGGCCACGGCTTCAGAATAGTAGAGCACCAGCGCCACCTATAGCATCCTTACAGAATCTACTCGCGGTGGGCATTCTCTTTTATTCCTTATTTTTCTTCCTTTCCTTTTTTCCTCTTCCTTTTTTTTTTTTAAAGTCTTAAAGAGCCCAGCTGACATACATGGCACCTACCATCGACCACTTCTATCGCCATGAAAAGACAGAGGAATATGGTATAGACCAAGCTCACCAGAAACCGGACAACACCAGAGAGGGAGACTGAAGGGATGGAAATGCACAATCTTCCTGAAAAAAAATTCAGAATAAAAGTCAACACCATGCTGATGGATTTACAGAGAAATATCCAAAGCTGAGGGAGGAAGTGAGGGAAGTCAGGAAAGACAATGCAGAAATGAGACAAGCAATCGATGGGCTTAGCAGCAGACTGGATGAGATGCAAGAGACTGTTAATGGAATAGAAATCAGAGAAGAGGAATACAGAGCAGCTGAGGCAGAGAGAGATAAAAGGATCTCTAGAAATGAAAGAATATTATCAGACTGTGTGACCAATCCAAACGGAACAATATTTGCATTATAGGAGTACCAGAGGAAGAAGAGAGAGAAAAAGGGATAGAAAGTGTCTTTGAAGAAATAATTGCTGAAAACTTTCCCACGCTGGGGAAGGAAATAGTCTCGCAGTCCACGGAAGCCCATTGATATTCCAACACAAGGGACCCAAGTAAGAAAACACCAAGACACATAATAATTAAAATGGTAAAGATCAAAGATAAAGACAGAGTATTAAAGGCAGCTAGAGAGAGAAAAAAATCACCTACAAAGGAAAACTCATCAGACTATCATCAGACTTCTCAACAGAAACCTTACAGGCCAGAAGACAATGGCATGATATATTTAACATAATGAAACAGAAGGGTCTCAAACCAAGAATATTGTATCCAGCACGATTATCATTGAAATATGATGGAGGGATTAAACATTTCCAGACAAGCGAAAGCTGAGAGAATTTCCTCCCATAAACCACCTCTACAGGACATCTTAAAGGAACTGCTCAAGAGGGAAGCACCCATAAGGCTAAAAAGATGTCATCAGAGAAAATAAAATCATAGCAAAGAAAGAAGACCATCCAAATACCAAATACTAACTAAAGGCAAAGAATAAAACACCGAGTATATAAAAAATGGAGGAGAAAGAATAAGAAGGGAGAGAAATGAAACATCAGACTGTGTTTACAATAACTTAACAAGAAAGTTAAGCTAAATTGTTAGATAGTAAAGAAGCAACACTTGACCCTTTGGTAAACATGAATCTAGAGCCAGAAATGGGAATAAGTACATGTCTATCGATAATCACCCTAAATGTAAATGGACTGAATGCACCAAACAAAAGACAAAGAGTAACAGAATGGATAAAAAAGCAAGACCCATCTATATGCTGCCTACAAGAGACTCACCTCAAACCCAAAGATATACACAGACTAAAAGTGGAAGGAATGGAAAAAGATATTACATGCAAACAACAAGGAGAAAAAAGTAGGTGTTGCAGTACTTGTATCAGACAAAATAGACTTCAATATGAAGAAAGTAGCAAGAGATAAAGAAGGACATTACATAATGATAAAGGGGTCAATTCAACAAGAGGATATAATCATAATAAACGTATATGCATCCAATACGGGAGCGCCGGCATATGTGAAACAAATACTAACAGAATTAAAAGAGGAAATAGACAGTAGTGCATTCATTTTAGGTGACTTCAACACACCACTCACTCCAAAGGACAGATCAACCAGACAGAAAATAAGTAAACACACAGGCACTGAACAACACACTAGAACAGATGGACCTAACAGACATCTACAGAACTCTATACCCAACGGCAACAGGATACACATTCTTCTCAAGTGCACATGGAACATTTTCCAGAATACACCACATACCAGGCCACAAAAAGAACCTCAGAAAAGTAAAAAATATTGAAATTCTACGAACCAACTTCTCAGATCACAAAGTTATACAACTAGAAATAAATTTTAGAAAGAAAACAAAAAGGCTCATAAATACATGGAGACTTAAAACATTCTCCTAATTAAACAATGGTTTAACGACAAAATCAAAACAGAAATCAAAGAATATATGGAGACTAATGACAACAACACAAAGCCACAACTTCTGTGGGACACAGCAAAGGCAGTTCTAAGAGGAAAGTATACTGCAATCCACGCCTATTTAAAGAAGGAAGAACATTCCCAAATGAATAGTCTAAAGACACAATTACTGAAATTGGAAAAAGAAGAACAAAGGAGACCCAAAGTCACCAGAAGGAGGGACATAATAAAGATCAGAGAAGAAATAAATAAAATTGAGAAGAATAAAACAATAGAAAAAATCAATGAAACCAAGAGCTGGTTCTTTGAAAACATAAACAAAATAGATAAACCCCTAGCCAGACTCATTAAGAGAAAAAGAGAATCTACACACATAAACAGAATCAGAAATAAGAAAGGAAAAATCACGACGGACCCCACAGAAATACAAAGAATTATAAGAGAATATTATGAGCATCTGTTATGCTAACAAGCTGCAAAACCTAGAAGAAATGGACAACTTCTTAGAAAAATACAAACTTCCAAGACTGACCAAGCAAGAAACAGAAAAACTAAACAGACCAATCACCAGCAATGAAATTGAATCAGTAATCAAAAAACTACCCAAGAACAAAACCCCCGGAGCAGACGGATTCACCTCCGAATTCTACAAGACATATAGGGAAGAAATAACACCCATTTTCCTTAAAGTTTTCCAAAAAATTGAAGAGGAGGGAATACTTCCAAACTCTTTCTATGAAGGCAGCATCACTCTCATACCAAAAGCAGGCAAAGACCTCACTAAAAAAGAAAATTACAAACCTATATCCCTGATGAACGTAGATTCAAAAATACTCAACAAAATATTAGCAAACCGAATTCAAAAATACATCAAGACGATCATACACCATGATCCAGTGGGATTCATCCTAGGGATGCAAGGATGGTACAACATTCAAAATTCCATCAACATCAACAAAAAGAACAAAAACCACATGATCATCTCCATAGATGCTAAAAAAGCATTTGACAAAATTCAGCATCCATTCATGATTAAAACTCTCAGCAGAATGGGTATAGATGGCAAGTACCTCAACATCATAAAGGCCATATATGACAAACCCACAGCTAACATCATACTTAACAGCGAGAAGCTGAAAGCTTTTCATCTAAGATCGGGAACAAGACAGGAATGCCCACTCTCTCCACTGTTATTCAACATAGTCCTGGAGGTCCTAGCCACGGCAATCAGACAAAACAAAGACATACAAGGCATCCAGATTGGTAAAGAAGAAGTCAAATTGTCACTATTTGCAGATGACATGATACTGTACATAAAAAACCCAAAAGACTCCACTCCAAAACTACTAGAACTAATATCTGAATTCAGCAAAGTTGCAGGATACAAAATTAACACACAGAAATCTGTTGCTTTCCTATACACTAATGATGGACTAACAGAAAGAGAAATCAGAAAAACTTCTATTCACAATTGCATCAAAAAGAATAAAATACCTAGGAACAAAAATAACCAAGGAAGTGAAAGACCTGTACTCTGAAAACTACAAGACACTCTAGGAGAAATTAAAGAGGACACTAACAAATCGAAATGCATCCCATGCTCTTGGCTAGGAAGAATAAATATTGTCAAAATAGCTATACTACCTAAAGCAATCTACAGATTCAATGCAATCCCTATCAGACTACCAACAGCTTTCTTCAATGAACTGGAACAAATAACTCAAAAATTCATATGGAACCACAAAAGACCCCGAATAGCCAAAGCAATCCTGAGAAGGGGGAATCAAACATGGGGAATTACGCTCCCTGACTTCAAACTCTACTACAAAGCCACTCTAATCAAGACAATTTTGTACTGGCACAAAAAACAGACCCACAGACCAGTGGAACAGAATAGAAAATCCAAACATTAACCCAAACATTTACAGCCAATTTATATTTGATAAAGGAGCCTTGGATATGCAATGGGGAGATGACGGCGTCTTCAGCAGCTGGTGTTGGAAAAACTGGACAGCTACATGTAAGAGAATGAAACTGGACTACTGTCTAACTCCATACACAAAGGTAAACTCAAGGTGGATCAAAGACCTGAATGTAAGCCATGAAATCATAAAACTCTTAGAAAAGAACATAGGCAAAAATCTCTTGGACATAAACATGAGCGACTTATCCATGAACATATCTCCCCGGGCAAGGGAAACAAAAGCAAAAATGAACAAGTGGGACTATATCAAGCTGAAAAGTTTCTGTACAGCAAATGACACCATCAGTAGAACAAAAAGACATCCTACAGTATGGGAAAATAAATTCATAAATGACGTATTCGATAAGGGGTTGATATCCAAAATATATAAAGAACTCACGTACCTTAACAAACAAAAAGCAAATAATCCAGTTAAGAAATGGGCAGAGGACATGAATAGAAACCTCTATAAAGAAGAAACTCAGATGGCCAAGAGGCACATGAAAAGATGCTCCACATCGCTAATCATTAGAGAAATGCACATTAAAACCATAATGAGATATCACCTCACACCAGTGAGGATGGCCAACATCCAAAACACAAACAACAACAAATGTTGGGGAGGATGTGGAGAAAAGGGAACCTTCCTACACTGCTGGTGGGAATGCAAATTAGTTCAACCATTGTGGAAAGCAGTATGGAGGTTCCTCAAAAAACTCAAAATAGAAATACCATTTGACCCAGGAATTCCACTCCCAGGAATTTACCCTAAGAATGCAGCAGCCCAGTTTGAAAAAGAGATGCACACCTACGTTTATTGCAGCACTATTTACAATAGCCAAGAAATGGAAGCAAGCTAAGTGTCCATCAGTAGATGAATGGATAAAGATGTGGTACATATACACAATGGAATATTATTCAGCCATAAGAAGAAAACAAATCCTACCATTTGCAACAACATGGATGGAGCTAGAGGGTATTATGCTCAGTAAAATAAGCCTAGGGGAAAAAGACAAGTATGAAATGATTTTACTCATATGTGGAGTATAAGAACAAAGAAAAAAACTGAAGGAACAAAACAGCAGCAGACTCACAGAACCCAAGAACGGACTAATAGTAACCAAAGGTAAAGGGACTGGGGAAGATGGGTGGGAAGGGAGGGATAAGGTCGAAAAATGGGTATTACGATTAGCAGATGTAATGTTGGGGGGGCATGGGGAGGGCTGTACAACTCAGGGAAGACAAGTAGTGATTCTATAGAAACTCACTATGCTGAGACAGTGACTGTAATGGGGTTGGTGGGGAGAACCTGATCAAGGGGGTAGTTTAGTAACCATAATATTGCACATGTAATTGTAGATTAAGGATTCCAATATAAATTATTAAAGTAAAATTACTACGGATACCACAGAAATACAAAGAATTAGAGAATACAATGTAAAATTATATGGTAACAAACTGGATAACGTAGAAGAAATGGACAACTTTCTAGAAAAATACAACTTCCAAGGCTGACCCAGAAAGAAACAGAAAATCTCAACAGACCAATTACCAGCAACGAAATTGAACTGGTAATCAAAAACCTACCTAAGAACAAAACGCCTCTATCAGATGGCTTCACTGCTGAATTTTATCAACCATTTAGTGAAGACCTAATACCCATCCTCCTTAAAGTTTTCCAAGGAGTAAAAGAAGACGGAATACTTCCAAACTCATTCTATGAGGTCAGCATCACTCTAATACCAAAACTGGGCAAAGACACCATAAAAAAGAAAACTACAGACCAATATCCCTGATGAACATACACACAAAAATCCTCAACAAAATATTAGGAAACCAAATTCAAAAATACATAAAAAAGATCATCCATCATGATCAAGTAGGATTTATTCCAGGGATGCAAGGATGGTTCAACATTTGAAAATCCATCAACATCATCCACCACATCAACAAAAAGAAGGACAACACGATTATCTCCATAGATGCTGAAAAAGCATTTAACAAAATACAACATCCATTCATGATAAAAACTCTCAACCAAATGGGTATAGAGGGCAAAGACCTCAATGTAATAAAGGCGTTATATGGCAAACCCACAGTCAACATAGTTAACAGCGAGAAGCTGAAAGCTTTTCCTTTAAGATTGGGAACAGGACAAGGATGCCCACTCTCCCCTCTTCTATTCAACATAGTCCTGGATGTCCTAGCCACGGCAATCAGACAACACAAAGAAATAGAAGGCATCCAGATACTGACAGGGAAGAAGTTAAACTGTCCCTGTTTGCAGGTGACATGATACTGTACATAAAAAAGCCTAAGGAATCTACTCCAAAACTACTAGATGTAATATTTGAATTCAGCAAATTTGCGGGATACAAAATTAATGTGCAGAAATATAAGGCATTCCTTTACACTAGCAATTACCTAGCAGAGAGAGAAATTAGGAAAACAATTCCATTCAAAGTTGCATGAAAAAGAATTAAATACCTAGGAGTAATCCTAACCAAGGACTTGAAAGACCTGTACTCTGAAAACTACAAGACACTCCTGAGAGAAATTAAAGAAGATACCAATAAATGGAAACACATCCCATGCTAATGGATAGGAAGAATTAATAATGTCAAAATGGCCATCCTACCTAAAGCAATCTACAGATTCAATGCAATTCCTATCAAAATACCAACAGCATTTTTCAACAAACTAGAGAAAATCATTCTAAAATTCATATGGAACCACAAAAGACCCTGAATAGCCAAAGCAATCTTGAGAAGGAAGAATAAGGCTGGGGGGATTATACTCCCCAACTTCAAGCTGTACTAAAAAGCCATAGTACTCAAGACAATTTGGTACTGGCACAAGGACAGACCCATAGACCAATGGAACAGACTAGAGAGCCCTGATATAAACCCAACCAAATATGGTCAATTAATATATGATAAAGGAGCCATGGACATACAATGGGGAAATGACAGCCTCTTCAACAGCTGGTGTTGGCAAAACTGGACAGTTACAAGCAAGAGAATGAAACTGGATTATTGTTTAACCCCATACACAAAAGTAAACTCAAAAGGATCAAGGACCTGGATGTAAGTCATGAAACCATAAAACTCTTAGAAGACAACATAGGTAAAAATCTCCTGAATATAAGCATGAGCAACTTCTTCTTGAATGCATCTCCTTGAGCAACGGAAACAAAAGCAAAAATGAACTCATGGGACTACATCAAACTAAAAAGCTTCTGTACAGCAAAGGACACCATCAACAGAACGAAAAGGCATCCTACAGTATGGGAGAAAATATTTGTAAATGACATATCCGACAAGGGTTTAACATCGAAAATATATAAAGAACTTACACGCCTCTACACCCAAAATGCAAATAACCCGATTAAAAAATGGGCAGAGGATATGAAGAGACAGTTCTCCAAAGAAGAAATTCAGATGGCCAACAGGCACATGAAAAGATGCTCCACATCACTAATCATCAGGGAAATGCAAACTAAAACCACAATGAGATATCACCTCACACCAGTAAGGATAGCCACCATCCAAAAGACTAAGAACAACAAATGCTGGCAAGGATGCGGAGAAAGGGGAATCCTCCTACACTGCTGGTGGGAATGTAAGCTAGTTCAACCATTGTGGAAAGCAATATGGAGGTTCCTCAAAAAACTAAAAATGGAAGTACCATTTGCCCCGGGAATCCGACTCCTTGGAATTTACCCAAAGAATACAACTTCTCTAATTCAGAAAGATATATGCACCCCTATGTTTACTGCAGCACTTTTTAGAATAGCCAAGATATGGAAGCAGCCTAAGTGTCCATCAGTAGATGAATGGAAAAGATGATGTGCTATATATACAAAATGGAATACTATTTAGCCATAAGAAGGAATCAAATCCTGCCATTTGCAACAACATGGAGGAGCTGGAGGATATCATGCTCAGTGAAATAAGCCAGGAGGAGAAAGACAAGTGCCAAATGATTTCCCTCATTTGTGGAGTATAACAATGAAGCAAAACTGCAGGAACAAAATAGTAGCAGACTCAGAGACTCCAAGAAGGAACTAGTGATTACCAAAGGGGTGGGGCGTGGAAGGGTATGTGGGGAGGGTGGGAGAAGGGGATTGTGGGGTATTATGTTTAGTACAAATGGTGTGGGGAATCACGGGGAAAATAATGTAGCACTGAGAAGGCAAACAGTGAATCTGTGTCATCTTACTACACTGATGGACAGTGACTGAACTGTGGTATGAGTGAGGACTTGGTAATATGGGTATATGTAGTGACCATATTGTTTTCTCATGTGAAACCTTCATAAGAGTGTACATCAGTAATACCTTAATTAAAAAAAAAGAATTAGAAGGGGAAATAGAATAGAATGTATTAATTCTAGGAGACTTTAACACACCACTCACTCCAAAGGACAGATAAACCAGACAGAAAATAAGTATGGAGACAGAGACACTGAACAACACATTAGAACAGATGGATCTAACAGACACGTACAGAATTCTACCCCCAAAAGCAGCAGAATACACATTCTTCTCAAGTACACATGGAACATTCTCAAGAATAGATCATATAGAGCCTTGGTAAATTCAAAAAGACTGAAATTGTACCAACCAGTTTCTCAGACCACAAAGATATGAAACTAGAAATAAATTACACAAAGGAAATGAAAAATCCCACAAACACATGGAGGCTTCACAACATGCTCCTAAATAACCAATGGATCAATGACGAAATAAAAACAGTTATCAAGCAATATATGGAGACAAATGATAACAATAATTCAACACCGCTAAATCTGTGTGATGCAGTGAAGGCCATGCTAAGAGAAAAGGATATTGCAATACAGGCCTACCTCTGGAAAGAACAACAATCCCATATGAACAGTCTAACTCACAATTAACAAAACTAGCAAAAGAAGAAATGAGGCCGAATGTCAGTAGAGGGAGAGACATAATAAAAATTGGAGGATAAATAAATAAAATTGAGAAGAATAAAACAATAGAATCAGTGAAAGCAAGAGTTGGTTCTTCAAGAAAATAAACAAAATAGATAACCCCCTAGCTAGGCTTATCAAGAAAAAAAGAGTCTACACACACATAAACAGAATCAAAAATGAGAAAGGAAAAGTCACTATGGACACCACAGAAATACACAGAACTATTAGAGAATACTATAAAAACATATATAGTAACAAACTGGATAACCTAGAAGAAATGGACAACTTTCTAGAAAAATACAGCCTTCCAAGGCTGAGCCGGAAGAAACAGAAGATCTGAATAGAGCAATTACCAGCAAGGAAATTGAATTGGTAATCAATAAACTATCTAAGAACAAAACCACTGTACCAGATGGTTTCACTGCCTGAATTTTATCAAACACTTAGTGAAGAACTAATACCTATCCCCTTTAAACTTTTCGAAAAAGTAGAAGAGGAGGGAATACTTCCAAACTCATTCTATGAGGCCAGCATCACTCTAATACCAAAAGCAGGCAAAGACACCACAAAAAAAGGAAATTACAGACCAATATCCCTGATGAACAGAGATGCAAAAATCCTCAACAAAATATTAGCAAACCTAATTCAAAAAATATTAAAAAAATCATTCACCATGATCAAGTAGGATTTATTCCACGGATGCAAGGATGGTCCGATGTTAGGAAATCCATCAATATCATCCACTACATAAACAAAATAAGGAGAAGAACCACATGATCATCTCCATAGATGCTGAAAAAGCATTTGAGAAAATTCAACATCCATTCATGATAAAAACTCTCAACAAAATGGGTATAGAGGAGAAGTACCTCAATATAATAAAGGCCACATATGACAATCGCATAGCCAACATTAGCTTAAAGAAGCTGAAAACCTTTCCTTTAAGATCAGGGATGCCCACTCTCTCCACTTTAATTCAACATGGTTCTGGAGGTCCTCATCACAGCAACTGGACAACACAAGGAAATAAAGGTATCCAAATTGGTAAGAAAGAAGCTAAACTGTTACTGTTTGCAGATGACATGATATTGTACATAAAAAACCATGAAGAATCCAATCCAAAACCACTAGGTATAATATCTGAATTCAGCAAAGTGGTGGGAAACGAAATTAATACACAGAAATCTGTTGCATTCCTATACAGTAATGATGAACTAACAGAGGGAGAAATCAGAAAAACAGTTCCATTCACAGTTGTATCAAAAAGAATAAAATACCTAGGAATAAAACTAACCAAGGAAGTGAAAGACCTATACTAAAACTACAAGACACTCGTGAGAGAAATTAAAGAAGATACCAATAAATGAAAACACATCCCATGCTCATCAATAGGAAGCATTAATATTGTTAAAATGGCCATCCTGCCTAAAGCAATCTACAAATTCAAAGCAATTCCTATCAAAATACCAATAGCATTCTTCAACGAATTAGAGCAAATCATTTAAAAATTCATATGGAACCACAAAAGACCCCGAATAGCCAAAGCAATCCTGAGAAGGAAGAATAAAGCTGGGGGAATTATGCTCCCCAACTTCAAGCTCTACTACAAAGCCACAGTACTAAAGAAAATTTGGTACTGGGAAAAGAACAGAACAACATACCAATGTAACAGACTACAGGGCCCAGATATAAACCCAAGGATATAAGTTTAATTAATATATGATAAATGAGCCTTGGACATACAGTGGGGAAATGACAGCCTCTTCAACACTGGTGTTGGCAAAACGGGACAGCTACATGCAAGAGAAAGAAACTCGATTATTGTTTAACCCCATACACAAAAGTAAACTTGAAATGGATCAAAGACCTGAATGTAATTTATGAAACCATAAAACTCTTAGAAAAAAACATAAGCAAAAATCTGAATATTAAGATGAGTAACTTCTTCCTGAATGCATCTCTTTGAGCAAGGGAAACAAAAGTAAAAATGAACACATGGGACTACCTCAAACTATAAAGCTTCTGTAAGGCAAAGGACACCATCAACAGAACAAAAAGGCATCCTACAATATGGGAGAATATATTTGCCAACATATCTGACAAGGGTTTAACATCCAGAATATATAAAGAACTCACACGCCTCAACACCCAAAAAGCAAATAACCTGATTAACAAATGGGCAGAGGATGTGAAGAGACAATTCCAAAAGAAGAAATTTAGATGGCCAACAGACACATGAAAAGATGCTCCACATCACTAATCATCAGGGAAATGCAAATTAAAACTACAATGAGATATCACCTCACACCAGTAAGGATGGCCAGCAATGATAAGACCAAGAACAACAAATGCTGGCAAGGTTGTGGAGAAAGGGAAACCCTCCTATACTGGTGGTGGGAATGTAAGCTAGTTCAAGCATTGTGGAAAGCAGTATGGAGGTTCCTCAAAAAACTAAAAATAGAAATACCATTTGACCCTCGAACCCCACTCCTTGGAATTTACCCAAAGAATACAACTTCTCAGATTCAAAAAGACATATGCACCCCTATGTTTATTGCAGCACTTTTTTACAATAGCCAAGATATGGAAGCAACCTAAGTGTCCATCAGTAGATGAATGGATAAAGAAGATGTGGTACATATACACAATGGAATACTATTCAGCCATAAGAAGGAAACAAATCCTGCCATTTGCAACAACATGGATGTTGCTGGAGGATATTATGCTCAGTGAAATAAGCCAGGCAGAGAAAGACAAGTGCCAAATGATTTCCCTCATTTGTGGAGTATAACAACGAAGCAAAATTGAAAGAACAAAACAGCAGCAGACTCACAGACTCCAAGAAGGGACTAGTGGTTACCAAAGGGGAGGGGTGGGGGAGGTTGGTAGGGGGGAGGGAGGAGGTGATTGAGGGTTATTATGTTTAGTACACATGGTGTGACGGGTCATGGGGAATATAGTGTAGCACAGAGAAGGCAAATAGTGAATCTGTAGCATCTTAGTACACTGATGGACAGTGACTGCAATGGGGATGGGTGGGGACTTGATAATATGGGTAAATGTAGTAACTACATTGTTTTTTCATGTGCAACCTTCATAAGAATATATATCAATACCTTAATTAAAAAAAAAGATGGCAGAGTGGGAAAGCAAGGTGAAAACCTCCTCCCCAAAACACATAAAGGATGAAACTACTACAAATACAAGTAACCCAGAAAATTACCTGAAGACTGCAGAACATACCACCTACACCTGAGGAAGAAGAGAAGACCACATAGAAAACAGAGTGGCAGAGCTTCCATGGAGCAGGACCCAAGCCCTCTTTCCCCTATCCCAGCCCACAGGCAGGAAGAAAAGGAACAGAATGGAGTGGGGATAGGAGCCTAGGATCTCAGCACACCTGCCCCTGGACACCTTCTCTGGGAATGTGAGTCCACATTACATTGGGTCCTGGTGATTAGCGGGGCTAAACACCAGGGACAAGTGGACCACTCTGGGAGGTTGAGAGCCCAGTCACTTGTGGAGGACAGGCATGTTCCACTGCTCCTGAGACCCAAAGCAGAGGCAGCAATCTGAAAGACTTGCCAGTAGCGGGAGTGGTATCAGAAGGGTGAGGGTTGGATGGAGCTCAGGAGATACCTCCCCAGATCTCCCTTGGCCCAACAGGTCAGGAACTCATGGGAGCCTCAGATGCTCCATCCTTTCTGCTGGCAACTCAGCCACGAGGCACCTCCCTGTGCACACTGCTGGCAAGCCAACCCAACTCAGCCCCGCAGCAATATCAGACTCTGCTGCCTGGCAGGCAGAGGGAGACTTTACCAGCTTTCTATGCCCTGTTTCAGCTCAAATGGGTAGGTGCCCACAGGAGGCAGCCCCAAGAGCTCATTCCTTTCTGCGGGTGTCCAAGCCCCATGCTTTGCATAGCACTCTGCCCCAGAGCTGCAAAACAGCTTGGCTCACCCCATTAAAACTGCAGCTCCACCATTGCTGAAGGGCAGGCAGAGGGCAGACCGCCTACAGTGATCCCAGCAGAGGCCTCTGCTCTGACCACAAAGGTGGCTGAAGCAAACCGCCGGTCCTGCAGAGTCGGATCACTACCAGCAGGCAGACAAAAAGGAGGCCCGTCCACTGCACACCAACAGCAACAGGGGCTCCCGCAAAGAAAAACCAGGTACTGGAGAGTAAAGAGTCTTGAGCTTCTGGGCATTATAGGATGCCTCCTTCATAAAGCTCTTATTACTCTACAGGCTAAGAAGCATAGCAGAGCCATCTAATATAAAGGAAGAAACACAGAAACTCTAACAAAATGAGGAAGCAGAGGAATAAGTTCAAAATACAACCACAGGACAGAACCCAGGAAGAGGCTAAATGGAATGGAGATCACCAATGTTGAAAAATATTTCAAAGTAAAAGTCTCAAGCATGCTCACTGGGTTACAGAAAAGTATTCAAGATCTCAGGAAGGATTTCAACAAAAATATAGAACAGCTGAAAAAGTCACTCAGAGGTGAAGAATACAGTAACTGAAATGAAACATACAATGGAGGGAATGAATAAGAGATTACTGCAAACAGAGGAGAGAGTCAATGAGATGGATATTAGAGAACAGGAACACAAGGAAGCTGAGGAACAGAGAGAAAAAAGGATCTCTAGGAATGAAAGAATGATAAGAGAGATACAAAGGGACAGAAAGTCTCTGAGGAAATTAACTGTGGACAACTTCCCCAATTTGGGGAATGAAAAAGACACTCCAGTCACGGAAGCACAGAGAGCCCCTGACAAAGGGAACCCCAGAAAGACAACACAAAGATGTATAATAAGTAAAATGGCAAAGATCAAGGGTAAGGAGAGAGTATTAAAAGCAGCCAGGGAGAAAAAAAAGATTACTTATAAGGGAAACCCCATCAGGCTATCAGCAGCCTTCTCAGCAGAAACTCTACAATCCAGAGGGAATGGCATGAAATATTTAATGTACTGAAACAGAAGAACTTTCAAGCAAGATTCCTCTAGGCAACAAGATTATCATTTAAATTTGAAGCAGGGATTAACCAATTTAGATGGGTATGTTCCTAAGGTTCCAAAGGCTTTCACCAATGAAAATAAACCCACACTACAGGTAGTAGACCAATTAATTACCATGAAAGTATGAAATGAAAACAAATCAAAAGAAGCAAAACCAACTATACACAAAATCAATCAAGAGAAACACAAAAAGTGCATATTATAACAGCTAATACATAAAGTATGGAGAAGGAAGAAGAAAAAAAAGTACCTTTAGACTGTGTTTGAAGTAGAGCAATTAGCAACTTAATAAAGACTATTATATAGTAAGGAAGCTATCCTTAAACCTTTGGTAACCACAAAACTAAAGCCTACAATAGATACATAAAAAAATTAAAAAAGAGAAATCCATTCACAACACTGAAAAAACCATTAACAAGAGTATACAAGAGGAAGAAAGGAACAGAGGAGCTATAAAAACAACCAGGAAATAATAAAATGGCAATAAGTACATTCCTATCAAAAATTACCTTAAACGTAAATGGACTGAATGTACTAATCAAAAGACTCAGAGTGGCAGAATGCATAAAGAAACAAGACCCATCTATATGCAGCCTACAAAAGACTCATTTCACCAGTGAGGATGGTCAACATCCAAAACACAAACAACAACAAATGTTGGCGAGGATGTGGAGAAAAGGGAACCCTCCTACACTGCTGGTGGGAATGCAAATTAGTTCAACCATTGTGGAAAGCAGATGGAGGTTCCTCAAAAAACTCAAAATAGAAATACCATTTGACCCAGGAATTCCACTCCTAGGAATTTACCGTAAGAATGCAGCAGCCCAGTTTGAAAAAAGACATATGCACCCCTATGTTTATCGCAGGACTATTTACAATAGCCAAGAAATGGAAGCAACCTAAGTGTCCATCAGTAGATGAGTGGATAAAGAAGATGTGGTACATATACACAATGGAATATTATTCAGCCATAAGAAGAAAACAAATCCTACCATTTGCAACAACATGGATGGAGCTAGAGAGTATTATGCTCAGTGAAATAAGCCAAGCTGAAAAAGAGAAGTATCAAATGATTTCACTCATATGTGGAGTATAAGAACAAAGAAAAAAACTGAAGGAACAAAACAGCAGCAGACTCACAGAACCCAAGAATGGACTAATAGTTACCAAAGAGAAAGGGACTGGGGAGGATGGGTGGGAAGGGAGGGACAAGGGGGAAAAAGGGCCATTACGATTAGCAGATGTAATGTTGGGGGGGCACGGGGAGGGCTATACAACTCAGGGAAGACAAGTAGTGACTCTATAGCATCTCACTATGCTGAGACAGTGACTGTAATGGGGTTGGTGCGGGGGACCTGATGAAGGGAGTAGTTTAATAACCATAATATTGCACATGTAATTGTAGATTAATGATACCAAAATAAATTATAAAAAAACCCAAACTCATTTCAGACCCAAAGATATACACAGACTGAAAGTGAAGGAATGGAAAAAGATATTTTGTGCAAATTATAGGGAGAAAAAAACAGGAGTAAGCAGTACTTTTATCAGATAAAATAGATTTCAAAACAAAGAAAGAAACGAGACCAAGAAGGACATTACATAATGATAAAAGTGTCAGTCCAACAAGAGGACACAACAATTATAAATACCTATGCACTCAACATAGGAGCACCTGAATATGTAAAACAAATACTAACAGAATAAAGGGGGAAATAAATTGCAACACATTCATTTTAGGAGACTTTAACACACCACTCATATCAACAGACAGATCAACCAAACAAAAAATATATAAGGAAACAGAGGCATTGAATAATACATTATCAAATGGACTTAACAAATCTACAGAACATTTCACCCAAAATAGGATACACATTTTTCTCAAGTGTACATGGAAAATTCTCCAGAAGAGCACATAACAGGCCACAAAAAGAGCCTCAATAAACTTAAAAAGATTGAAATTGTATCAAGAAGCTTCTCACATCACAGTTGGTAACAAACTAGATATAAATCATGCAAAGAAAACAAGAAAGCCTACAAATACATGAAGGCTAAACAACTTCTAAATAATGCTTCTAACTAATCAGTAGAACAATGAAAAAATTAAAACAGAGATCAAGCAATATATGGAGACAAACGAAAACAAAAACTCAACAGCCCAATATCTGTGGGACACTACAAAGGTGGTTCTAAGAGGGAAGTACACAGCAATACAGGCCTACATTAAGAAACAAGAAAAATCCCAAGTAAACAGTCTAAACTCACAAGTAAAGAAACTAGAAAAAGAATAAATGAAACCCAAAGTTAATAGAAGAAGGGACATAATAAAGATCAGAGAAGAAATAAACAGAGAAGAATAAAACAATAGAAAAGATTAATGAAACCAGGAGCTTGTTCCTTGAGAAAACAAACAAAATAAATAAATTCCTAGGCAGACATACCCAGAAACTAAGAGAGTACACACATAAACAAAAATCAGAACAAAGCAGGAATAGTCACAATGGATATCAAAGAAATACAAAGAATTATTAGAGAATACTATGAAAATTATATGCCAATAAATTGGACAACCTAGAAGAAATGGACAACTTCCTACAGAAAAACAACCTTCCAAAATTGATCCAGGAAGAAACAGAAAATCTGAACAGACCAATTACCAGCAGTGAAATTGAAGTGGTAATCAAAAAACTCCCAAAAAGCAAAAACTAGGACCAGATGGCTCCACAGCTGAATTCTACTAAACATTTGAAGAAAAGCTAATACCCATCCTTCTTAAAAGTATTCCTAAGAGAAAAAGAGGACAGAATACTTCCAAACTCATTCTATAAGGCCAGCATCACTCTAATACCAAAGCCAGGCAAAGACACCACAAAAAAAGAAAATTATAGACCAACATCACTGATGAACATAGATGCAAAAATCCTCAACAAAATATTAGCCAACATAATTAAAAAATACATCAAAAGGATCATCCATCACCACCAAGTGGGATTTATTCCAGGGATGCAAGGATGGTACAATATTTCTAAATCAATCAATATCATACACATTAACAAAAAGGGTAAAAAAACCACATGATCATCTAAATATAAGCTGAAAAAGCATTTGACAAAATACAACAGCGATTCATGATAAAAACTCTCAACAAAATGGGTATAGAGGGTAAGTACTTCAACATAACGTACAACAGTGGTTCAAGTTATCCATATTATTAAATCTTCATCCCCTCTAGTGCAGTTACCATCTAGCAACATATAGAAAGATGTTACAGAATCACTGACTATATTCTCCATGATGTACTACTGTCCCCCATGAGCAACTTATATTGTGATGGTGAATAACTGTGCCCCTTTGTCTCCTTAACACTCCCCACCCACCCATCCACCCCAACCCCTCCCCCTTGGTAGCCACTAGTCACTTTTCAGTGTCTATGAATCTACTGCTGTTTTGTTCATCCTGTTTTGCTTTGTTTTATATTCCACAAATAAGTGAAATCATATGGTATTTGTCTTTCTCCACCTGATTACTTCACTGAGCATAATACCCTCCAGACCCATCCATATTGTACATTTGAAACCAATATAAGATTGTATTTCAATGATACTTCAGTAAGTTTGCATTTCCCTGATTATTAGCAATGTGGAGCATCTTTTCATGTGCCTGTTTGACACCTTTATTTCTTCTCTGGAGAAATGTCATATATGTCCTTTATTATGTTGAGGTATGTACCCTCTTTTACCCATTCTGAAGAGGGTTTTTATCATGAATGGTGTTTGAATTGTGTCAAATGCTTTTCAGCATCTATTGAGATGATCATGTGGTTCATTCTTTAATGAATTAGAAAGGTAGTTCTAAAATTCATGTGGAATCAAAAAAGACCCTGAATAGTCAAGCAGTGGTGTGAAAGAAGAGCAAAGTTGGAGGTATTATGCTCCCTGACTTCAAGGTTTACTACAAAGCTACAGTAGTCAAATCAATTTGATACAAGCACAAGAACAGACCTATATCAATGGAACAGAAGAGAGAGCCCATATATAAACCCATGCATATACAGTCAGTTAATGTTATGATAAAGGAGCCATGAATATACAATGGGGAAAAGATGGCCTCTTCAACAACTGGTGTTGGGAAATCTGGACAGCTACATATAAGAGAATGAAACTGGATTATTGTCTAAGTTCATATGCAAAAGTAAACCTAAAATGTATCAAAGATCTGAATGCAAGTCATGAAACCATAAAACTTTTAGAAGAAAACATATGCAGAAATCTCTTGAACATAATTATAAGCAAGTTTTTTCCTGGGCACATCTCCTCAGACAAGGGAAACAAAATTAAAAATGAACAAGTGGGACTACATCAAACTAAAAATTCCTTCTGTACAGCAAAGGACACCATCAGCAGAACAAAAAGGCATCCTACAGTATGGAGAATATATCTGTAAATGACTTATCTGATAAGGAGTTAACATCCAAAATGTATAAAGAATTCATACTTCTCAACACCCAAAAAACAAATAACCTGATTCAAAAATGAGTGGAGGACCTGCCTGAACAGAAACTTCTCCAAAGAAATACAAATGGCCAATATATTGCCACTGAAATATAGGCACATGAAAAGATGCTCCACATCGCTAATAGGGAAATGCAAATCAGAAAACCACGATGAGATATCACCTCACACCAGTTAGAATGGCCATTATCCAAAAGACAAGAAATAACCAATGTTGCCAAGGATATGGAGAAATATGAACCCTTCTACAATGTTGGTGAAAATGTAAATTTCTGCAACTTCTGTGGAAAGCAGTATGGAGATTTCTCTAAAACCTAAAAATAGAAATCCATTTGATCCAGTAATTCCACTTCTAGGAATTTACCAGAAAACAAAATCCTTGATTTGAAAACCCCTATGTTTTTTGTCACATTATTTACAACAGCCAAGGTATGGAAGCAACCAAAGTGCCCATCAACAGATGAATGGATGAAGAAGAGGTGGTATATATACACAATGGAATATTATTCAGCCATAAAAAGAAAAGAAATCCTGCTATTTGCAACAACATGGATGGATTTGGAGGGTATTATGCTTAGTGAAGTAATCAGGTGGAAAAGACAAATACTGTATGATTTCACTTATTTGTGGAATATAAAAACAAAGCAAAACAGAATGAACAAAACAGCAGTAGATTCATAGACACTGAAAAGTGACTAGTGGCTACCAAGGGGGAGGGGTTAGGGTGAGTTGGTGGGGAGTGTGAAGGGGATAAAGGGGCACAGTTATTCACCATCACAATATAAGCTTGTCATGGGGGACGGTAGCACATCATGGAGAATATAGTCAATGATTTTGTAACATCTTTCTATATGTTGCTAAACAGTAACGGCACTAGAGGGGATGAAGATTTAATAATATGGGTAACTGTGGAACCACTGGTATACATTTGAAACCAATATAAGATTGTACATCAATGATACTTCAATAAAAAACAGAGGGCTTAGATCTAAAAAAAAAATTTGTTTCAGATCAGAGATTGAGCTACAATAATACAAAACAAGAACATCAGAAAGCATTCTAGAAAATGAGGTGAACTCTAGTCTTTAAATTGTGCTCTTGTGTTTAGTTAAAAAAGCTTTATCATTTAAAATCTATACTCTTTTTATAAAGTGATTTGTTTAATATGTGCCTATTATTCTCATATTAAGTCCTAGTTTAACATTAAAATATTAGTCTATCAAGCCACAGTTAACAGCTGGATCACAGAGATACCTCACGTGAAATGCAGAAAAGTCAATGATACTTCCCAGCCACCATTTAGCATTTAATAGCAGCTGACTTTCATCAGTGTTATTTTGAGAGGGATAACTAGGTAAGTTTTATAGTAGTATGTGTGTCTGCAAGTGGTAGGAGGGTGGTAGGGATTCAAGTGTGACTATTCTGGATTCTGATCATTCGTGCCCTCACTAAAGTAAACCTGGAAATTCAGATGAGGAGGGTTACTCTGGTCCCTGCTGCCTTGCTGCCAAGACTCAGTCCAGCACACTTTCCTTAGATTGGCACTGGATTCATGATTTCCTAACCTTTCTCATTTCATGGTACACACACTAAGTATGGATTTTTGCCTGACACTCTGAGGTAAGCGGTTGAGACTACTGGAGACCGACATGTCTGGCCTGGGAACTGTGGCCCTAAAGAACCAGTAATTGCACAATTGTAACATACTGGTCGGGAAGTTTGGCTAAGTGGGCAACTCTCTTGAGTTCCCAAAATGCAGTGAGCTGCCTTGAATCATCACATGCAGGTACTTATTACAAACTTAACTTGTTAAATTTTAATAGCTCAAAGCACTGAACAAGATAGTCTCTGATTGATAATCTTTACCTTAGCAAGTCATTTAGTTTTCCTGTTTAAAGTTTTCTCACCTTACTGCAAAGCACTGGTAGCCATGGATACAAAAAAAAAATGTGTCTCATCCAAAAACTCAAGTTTTATCTCTGCCTTTTTCTTTTCTGGAACATTTGGAACCTCCTAAGACATCTCATCCCATCCTCTGATGCTCCTCCCGTATGTGTTGCTCTTGGCCTTGCTGTAAGAACTCAACAGTCTGACTAGTAAAATGGAGATTCAGAAATGTAATTCTTAATTAAGAGGAATTTGGAAATAAACCTCTGGTTTACCTGAATAAATGCAAACAAATGTCCCTCTGTCAATGTCATCTAGGCAGCGTACTCCCCAACCCTTCTTCTCAGTTTTGAACACCTGTAGCCTCACTTGAGGTCCATGCTGGACAACTCGGTTTTGACACATACGTGGATTACACTTGCATAACAGGCTGCATTCATAAATGCTGTCAATAAAATATGCAAGAGAAAATCAATTCGACATCCTAAAAGCAAAAACAGTTTCTATTGCTATCTCACTAATAATTACAAAAGGAGGCAGACTAAGCCTGAAGCCTCGTGAAGCCAGCCTGCCTGAGTTCCCATCATAGCTCCCGCATTCACCAGCTGTGCAAGCTTGGATGAGTTATTTAACCTCTCTGTGCCTCAATTTTCCATTTTTAAAGTAAGGATTATATGTGCCTACCTCACAAGTTGTTTCGTGGAGATTAAATGAGTCAGTATTTACAAGGTGACTGAGACCTACCTGACACAAAAGTTAGCTTTTAAAAATGTCTAGGAATGTCTAAGAAGGAAATGTCTGGGAAGGGAATGTCTAAGAAGAAAAATTTTATTTCTGTATATTTCTTTTATATCATTATATAATTCCAGAAAGCTTTCTATGCATTTTTTCTATTTTGGTATTATTAATGTACAATTACATGAGCAACATTATGGCTACTAGACTTCCTCTATTATCAGGAACCCACTACATACCCCATTACAGTCACAGTCCATCAGGGTAGTAAGATGTTATAGAATCACTACTTGTCTTATCTGAGCTATACTGCCTTCCCCCCTACATTATGTGTGCTAATAGTAATGCCCTTTTCCCCCCCTTATCCCTCCCTTCCAAACAATCCTTCTCAGTCCCTTTCCTTTGGTAACTGTTAGTTCACTCTTGTGCTCTGAGTCTGCTGCTGTTTTGTTCCTTCAGTTTCTTCTTTGTTCTTATATTCAACAGATGAGGGAAATCATTTGATACTTGCCTTTCTCCACCTCGCTTATTTCACTAAGAATAATACCCTCTAGCTCCAACCATGTTGTTGCAAATGTTAGGATTTGTTTTCTTCTTATGGCTGAATAATATTCTATTGTGTGTATGTACCACATCTTCTTTATCCATTCATCTACTGATGAACACTTAGGTTGCTTCCATTTCTTGGCTCTTGTAAATAGTGTGGCAATAAACACAGGGGTGTATATGTCTTTTTCAAACTGGGATGCTGCATTCTTAGTGTAAATTCCAAGGAGTGGAATTCCTGGGTCAAATGGTATTTCTATTTTGAGTTTTTTGAGGAACCTCCATACTGCTTCCCACAATGGTAGAACTATTTTACATTCCGACCAGCAGTGTAGGAGAATTCCCCTTTCTCCACATCTTCGTCAACATTTGTTGTTGTCTTTTGGATGTTGGCCATCCTAACTGGTGTGAGGTAATATCTCATTGTGGTTTTAATTTGCATTACTCTGACGATTAGCAATGTGGAGCATCTTTTCATGTGACTGTTGGCCATCTGAGTTTCTTCTTTGGAGAAGTGTCTATTCAACTACTCTGTCAACTTTTTAATTGGCTTATTTGCTTTTTTGTTTGTTAAGGTGCATGAGCTCTTAATATAATTTGGATGTCAACCCCTTATCAGATATGTCACTTATGAATATATTCTCCCATACTGTAGGATGTCTTTTTGTTCTACTGATGCTGTCCTTTGCTGTACAGAAGATTTTTAGTTTGATATAGTCCTAATTGTTCATTTTTACTTTTGTTTCCCTTGCCCGGGGAGATACATTCATAAAGAAGTTGCTCATGTTTATTTCCAAGAGATTTTTGCCTATTTTATTCTAAGAGTTTTATGGTTCCATGACTTACATTCAGGTCTTTGATCTATTTCAAGTTTACTTTTGTGTATGGGGTTAAACAATAATCCAGTTTCATTCTCTTACATGTAGCTGTCCAGTTTTGCCAACACCAGCTGTTGAAGAGGCTGTCATTTCCCCATTGTATATCCATGCCTCCTTTATCGTATATTAATTGACCATATATGCTGGCGTTTATATCTCAGCTCTCCAGTCTGTTCCATTGGTATATGGGTCTCTTCTTGTGCCAGTACCAAACTGTCTTGAACACTGTGGATTTGTAGTAGAGCTTGAAGTCAGGGAGTGTAATTCCACCTGCTTTATTCTTCCTTCTCAGGACTGCTTTGGCTATTCACGGTCTTTTGTGGTTCCATATGAATTTTAGAACTATTTGCTCTAAGTCATTGAAGAATGCTGTTTGTATTTTGATAGAATTGCATTGAATGTGTAGATTGCTTTAGGCAGGATGGACATTTTTATAATATTAATTCTTCCTCCATGAGCATGGGATATGTTTCCATTTCTTGGTATATTCTTTAATTTCTCTCAGGAGTGTCTTATAGTTTTCAGAGTATAGGTCTTTCACTTCCTTGTTTCGATTATTCCTAGGGATTTTACTCTTTTTGATGCAATTGTGAATGGGATTTTTTTCCTGATTTCTCTTTCAGCTAGTTCATCATTAGTGTATAGGAAGGTAACAGATTTCTATGTATTAATTTTGTATCCTGCAACTTTGGTTAATTCACGTATTAAAGTACTTTTGGAGTGGATTCTTTAGGGTTTTTTATGTACAATATCATGGCATCTCACAACAGGGACAATTTGACTTCTTCCTTGCCAAACTGGATGCATTTTATTTCTTTGTGCTGTCTGAGTGCCGTGGCTAGGACCTCCAGTACCATGTTGAATAAACATGGGGAGAGTGGGCATCTTGTTCCCGATCTCAAAGGAAAAGTTTTCAGGTTCTTGCTGTTAAGTATAATGTTGACTGTGGGTTTGTCACATATGGCCTTTATTACGCTGAGGTACTTGCCTTCTATACCCATTTTGTTGAGAGTTTTTATCATGAATGGATGTTGCATTTTGTTGAATGCTTTTTCAGCATCTATGGACATGATCGTGTGGTTTTTGTCCTTTTTGTTGATGTGGTAGATGATGTTGACGGATTTTTGGATGTTGTACCATCCTTTTATCTCTGGGATGAATCCCACTTGATCATGATGGATGATCTTTTTTATGTATTTTGGAATTTGGTTTGCCAATATTTTGTTGAGCATTTTTGCATGTATGCTCATAATGGATATTGGTCTGTAATTTTCTTTTTTTTGTGGTGTCTTTGTCTGGTTTTTGTATTAGAGTGATGTTAGCCTTGTTGAATGAGTTAGGGGGTATTCCCTCTTCTACTTTTTGGAAAACTTTAAGGAGGATAAATATTAAGTCTTCACTAAATGTTTGATAAAATTCAGCGTTGATACCATCTGGCCCAGGAGTTTTGTTCTTAGGTAGTTTTTGATTACAATTTAATTTCGCTGCTGGTAATTGGTCTGTTCAGATTTTATTTCATTCTGGGTAAGCCATAGAAGGTTGTATTTTTCTAGAAAGTTGTCCAATTTTTCTAGATTACCCAGTTTCTTAGCATATAAGTTTTCATAGTATTCTCTCATAATTTTTTTATATTTCTGTGGTGTTCGTAGTGATTTTTCATTTCTTATTTCTGATTCTGTTTATGCGTGTAGACTCTCTTTTTTCTTTATAAGTCTGGCTGGGGGTTTATTTTATTTTCTCAAAGAATCAGCTCCTGCTTTCATTGATTCTATTGTTTTATTCTTCTCAATTTTACTTATTTCTTTTCTGATCTTTATTATGTCCCTCCTTCTACTGACTTTGGGCCTCATTTGTTCTTCCTTTTCTAGTTTCATTAATTGTGAGTTTGGACTGTTCATTTGGGATTGTTGCTCTTTCCTGAGGTAGACCTGTATTGCAATATACTTCTCTCTTGGCATGGCTTTTGCTGCGTCCCACAGATTTTGCGGTGTTGAATTATTTCCATTTGTCTCCATATATTGCTTGATCTCTGTTTTTATTTGGTCATTGATCCATTGATTATTTAGGAGCATGTTATTAAGCCTCCATGTATTTGTGGGCTTTTTCATTTTCTTTGTGTAATTTATTTCTAGTTTCATACCTTTGTGATCTGAGAAGCTGGTGGGTACAATTTCAATTTCTTTGAATTTACTGAGGCTCTTTTTGTGGCCTAGTATATGATCTATTCTTGAAAATGTTCCATGTGCATTTCAGAGGAATGTGTATCCATTGCTTTTGGATGGAGTGTTCTGGAGATACCCGTTAGGTCCACCTCATACGTTGTTTAGTGCCTCTGTCTCTTCATGCTCTGTCTGGTTGATCTGTCCTTTGGTGTTCGGGGTGTGTTGAAGTCTCTTAAAATGAATGCACTGCATTCTACTTCCCCCTTTAATTCTTTTACTGTTTGTTTCACATATATAGGTGATCCTGTTTTCAGTGCACAGATATTTATAATAGTTATATCCTCTTGTTGGACTGACCCCCTTGTCATTATGTAATGTCCTGTTTCCTGTTACTTTGTTTTGAAGTCTATTTTGTCTGATAGAAGTACTGCAACTTCTGCTTTTTTCTCCCTATTAGTTGTATGAAATATCTTTTTCCATCTCTTTACTTTCAGTCTGTGTATGTCTTTGGATTTGAAATGAGTCTTTTGTAGGCAGCATGTAGACAGGTCTTGTTTTTTCATCCATTCAGTGACTCTATGTCTTTTGATTGGTGCATTCAGACCATTTACATTTAGGGTGATTATTGATAGGTATGTACTTATTGCCATTGCAGGCTTTAGATTTGTGGTTACCAAAGGTTCAAGGGTTTCTCTTGCTATCCAGCAGTCTAAATTAACTCTCTTCGCATGCTATTACAAACACAACCAAAGGTGGTTCTTTTTTCTCCTTTTTCTTCCTCCTCCATTCTTTATATGTTAGGTATGATATTCTGTACTCTTTGTCTATCCCTTGATTGACTTTGGGGGTAGCTGATTTCATTTTGCATCTGCTTAATAATTAGTTGTTCTACTTTGCTGTGGTTTTATTTTCCCCTGTGACATCTATTTATCTTTAGGAACACTTCCATCTACAGCAGTCCCTCCAAAATGCACTGTAGAGGTGGTTTGTGGGAGGTCAATTCTGTTTCTGCTTATCTGAAATTGTTTAATCCCTCCTTCAAGTTTAAATGATAACCTTGCTGGAAATAGTAATCTTGGTTGGAGGCTGTTCTGCTTCATTGCATTAAATATATCAAGCCACTCCCTTCTGGCCTGTAAGGTTTCTATTGAGAAATCTGATGAAAGCCTGATTGGTTTTCCTTTGTATGTGATATTTTTTTCTCTCTCTGGCTGCTTTTAAAAGTCTGTCTTTGCCTTGATCTTTGCCATTTTACTTATTGTATGTCTTGATGTTGTCTTCTTTGGGTCCCTTGTGTTGGGAGATCTGTGCACCTCCATGGCCTGAGAGACTATCTCCTTCCCCAGATTGGGATAGTTTTCAGCAATTATCTCCTCAATGACACTTTCTATCCCTTTATCTCTCTCTTCTTCTTCTGGTACTCGTATAGTGCAAATATTGCTCCATTTGGATTGGTCACACAGTTCTATCAATATTATTTCATTCTTAGAGATCCTTTTTTCTCTCTGTGCCTCAGATACTTTGTATTCCTCTTCTCTATTTTCTATTCCATTTACCGTTTGTTCTATTACATTTAATGTGCTTTTAAATCTCTCCATTGTATGTTTCATTTCAGATATGGAATTTCTTAATGATTGAATCTCCATTTTAAATTCATTCCTGAGTTGTTGAGTATTTTTCTGTACCTCCATAAGCACATTTATGATTTTTATTTTGAACTCTCTTTCAGGAAGATTGGTGAGTTCAGTTTCATTTGGTCCTTTATCTGGGGTTTGGGAGATTTTGGTCTGAACTGAGGTTCTTTTGACATTTCTTCTTTCTATGTGGCGCCCTCTAGTGCCCAGTAGCTCTAGTCTCTGGAGCTGCACAGCCCCTAGAATAAGGATTGGGGTCAGTGGGTAGTGGCACCGGTGTCTAGAGGAGGGAAAGAGCTCTTTCTTGATTCCTGGCTGCAGTGCCTGTCTCCAGTATCAGAGCCCGTGGGCTAAGCATAAAGGCATAAGTGTCTGTGCTTTACATCTCTAGCTGTTGTAGGCAGGGCCTCCATATAGCTGGCATCACGCTAGCGCAGTGACTCCTGGTTTGCGAACCAGTGCCAGTAGGCCAGGACGGAGGCAAAGTAGGCTGTGTATCATAGTGGGGGTCTCGGGGCTGTGTAGCCAGCCAGGGGGATGGGGCACCTTAAGTTCCTCAAAGTGCCCAATCTTCTTGACAGAGTGCACCTAGACAGCCTTGTCCACCTATCCCTTCTGCGCAGCAAGCTCAGGGCAAACCCCGCCCCTTCAGCAGCCATCTAGCTGCGAGGAAGCCTCTCAGACCGCCTGCCTTTCCTTTTTCCCAGAGCAGCCGGACGTGGATCCGGTCCTCCAAATGGACAGAATCTCAGTCTCTCTAGCACTCTGCCTGTCCCAGTTCCCAATCCCACCAACTTCCAGAGCACCACGCAATGAGGGTTTGTGTTCCAAAGCAGGCCTCCAGGGCTGGTTGTTCAGCAGTTCCAGGCTTCCACCACCTCCCTGCTCCATTTCTCTTCCTCCTGCGGGTGAGCTGGGGTGGGTGAAGGGCTTGGATTACGCCGGATCAAGGCTTTGGTACGTTACCCTGTTTCGTGAGGTCTGCTCTGTTGGTGAGGTCTGTATGCAGTCTGGTGCAGCCTTCTTTCCTGTTGCTGTTTTAGGGTTAGTTGTATTAACTACATTTTCATACTATATGTGGTTTTGGGAGGAGTTCTCTGTCTCACCTCTCACGCTGCCATCTTGAATCCTCTCCTTCTGTGTATTTTTTAATAACAATCTTGAAAGGCTGAAAATTCCCAATTCTGAGCTTTGTGGGTATATTTCTTAATGGGTCAATGGCTACCTAAAGCAGACTAACCCTAAGGTGATAAGAATCAGACTCAAAGCAGATGAGAGTTAAGTATACTCTGGCATAGTACATGTGTGCTCTCTGACTTCCATTTTCAGGAATAGAATTCAGGTTTGGTTTTTTTATTCCTTAATGTAGTTCTCTGGTATAAGAAATTAAGATTTAACAACATCTACAGGCCACAGTAACAAAGTTATAGACCTTCAAAGATACAGACACCCCACAACAAATCCCCAAGGTATCTTACCCAGTAGGTATTTGTTTCTGTAGTCTTTTATATTTATATCCAGTGGTTATTTTATTACTTGATAAGGAGCAAGTCTTGGCATTCCTTGCTGTCAGTTGAAGACATGCACATTTTGTTCTAAAAGGAAGGCAATGGATTGAGAAATTACAGTAAGAAAGCAACAAGTGAAGAGACTGTTTTGGTAAAACTGTAAATGGTATAGTAAAGGATGTTAACTGTATTTAGAACAGTCATTTGACTCAAGGACAGTTGGACTTCTTCTCTAAATAGAACAGACCTCTTTGAAAGACATCTACCAAAAGTTTTTTTTCTTTTCTTTTGGTATCATTAATATACAATCACATGAGCAACATTGTGGTTACTAGATTCCCACCATTAAGTGCCCACCACACACCCCATTACAGTCACTGTCCATGAGCTTCGTAAGATGCTATAGAGTCACTACTTGTCTTCTCTGTGCTATTAAAAATTTTTAAGTAATTATAAACTGCCCTTTATCTCTATTTGTTCATGAAAGAAATTATACGAGTTTTCTTTAACTTTTCAAAATGAATTCCTTGCATTTTCTATTTAGGAGAAGCTTGTTTGTGTAAATTCTCCTACGATGGAGAAACTCTGTCAAACTCAAAAAGGCATACTGAGTTTTGCTGATATCTTAAACTCTTTCTCTCTCTAATGACACAAAAACAGATCAGAGAGATTGATGCTGGGTAGCTGGCTACTACAATCTGTTTTTCATAGTGTTCCTAAACAGAACACATACAACCATAAAATTTTTCGCCCTCTATTTGGATGATTATCTAACATGACAGGGACTTGTATAACTTGATCTTAAGTAAGGTGGGTATCTTAGCCATAAAATCTAGGTATGTGACTACTGATGAGTTGGTTAAGATCTCTGGGTCTGTCTCCTTTGTTAAATGAACAAGTTGACTTTTATGTCTTTTACTCAAGATCCTCTTCTGTTTTTTTCTGCATGTAAATCTCATACATGTCATAGAGTGATGAGTACTGTTTGCAACAGAAAAAAACAAATTCATTAATTTGGATTCTATTTACAGAAGTAGGTATCTATAGTTGTTTTGGTAAGGTTTTGTTTGCAAAGCTTAAAAAGTACAGAAAAATACAAATGATATAATATACACTTGTATTTCCACATGGAATTAGCTGTCATCATTTTGTCTAGTCCTTCCTTTACCTATGTATATCATTTAAAACATATATACTGTACAAGTGATCTTTAAAAAAATAAATATTATAGATAAAACTAAACTCTCAAGAGGTGTGGCACAGCATCCTTTATATTTTCACATCCAAAATCTCTATACACAATATATTACACTGATTCAAAAATTTATTAAAATTATCCTACAACTTGATTTTTTAATTCTATAATATTTGTGAGACCCGTGTTATATGCAAATCTAGTTAATTCCTTTTAACTTTCCTGAGGCATTTAGGTATAAAATTAAGTTACTTATGTTGCTTCTAGTTTTCAATATAACAATTCTACAATGAACAGTTCATGGTGCATATTTTTATGCACACGTGTAAACATCTCTAGAATAGTAGCTTTCAAATATTTCTGACTATGACCCACAGTAAGAAAGACATTTTCTTGATGATTCTATAAAGGCACACATATTAATATGTGTATAAACTGAAATGACAGTTGGCATGAAACCTTACTCTTATGTGTGAAATGGCTGAGTGTTTTCTGTACTATTTAAAACATGCTATTACAACCTCTTAAATTTTACATCCCACTAAACCTGTAGCTTGGAAAACAATGTTCTAGATATACTTAAAGTATTATTGCTAGTTAGTAGATAAGCATGTCTTCAATTGCTGTGCAATTGTTTGAACACACCACTCCCTCCCCCTGCCAAACAGCTGTGTGGCTTGGTACAGAACTATAATTTTACATTTATTTTCCTTCAGTATTTTAAGCTAATATGCGTCTTTTTTGCCTTCTACCATTTTTGACAAAAATATATTGTTAGTCTATGTTTCTCTTCTATAGTGTTTGAGATGTACTCTTTATCCTAGATACTAAACACTTTCTAAGTTGCATGAGGATATATTTAGGTGTATATTTATCTTATTTTTCCTTCTTAGCACACACAGGCTTTTTCATTATAAGGGCTCCTGTCATCAATTCTGGAAAACCCTCAGCTAATATCTCTTTAATGTTGCTCTTTTCTTCTCAAATGTATATTGGAGTGTCTTGTTTTACCCCCATATTTTCAACCTGTAAATTATTTTCCCCATTTTATCTCTTTGCATTCTGGGAGATCTCTAGTTTTGCCTTGCAATTCCAGAATTCTTTCTCCAGCTATACAAGCCCTACCATTTACTCCATCTACTTAGTTTATTTCATTAACCATGTGTTTACTTCATGTATTTCCAAATGATTCTTTTCATATATATACCTTAAAAAATCTCCTTTTCTTGTTTCATGGATGATAATGTTTTATGTCTTTGAACATTTTAAACATGCCTATTTTGGTGTCTTTCAGTCAAATTCTATGTTTATCTTGGAATCTTCAGTGTGAGTTATCCCATTTGTTGGGAATCATGCAGCCTTCATGGTCTTAAACATCTTTGTGTGCTTTGAGACTCTGAAATCATACCTTCTGTGGGATTTACTCCTGTGTGCTTCTCTATGTTGGCTGCTTTCCCTACTGGTCTGGCTCTGACCTATGCATTTCATGGCTGCAAACCTGGCTGCTGTTAATACAATTCCAAACTCTGTGGGATATTAGCTTACTTCCCAGTCTCGTGCAGATCCATTTCTATCCCCCTGAAGAGCTCAGTGCCTACTCTCTGCCATCCATGGGACATTTTTAATTCTTAATACTGTAAGAATCAGAATCCCTGGCTACAGTGCTCATGTCCATTTTTGGATCCCAATGGGCTTCAGCCTTTGCTTACTTTTGTGATTGCCCTTGTAATTTCTGATCAATAGATGAAAATATGTACACTGGTGGTGCATGTTACATGAAGGTTAGTTTCTACAGTCTAAAGGCAAACATCACATGCAGTCAAAATTGTTCGTTAAAAAATCCCATAAACTGACCATAAAGTAAACGCTAACAGTCTTTTTCTCCAGCACTTTAAGAGATTGGGGTTGGCCAGATGTAGTTGGATTATAGTTAGAGGCAACGTTTAAAAAGGCAACTTGTTTTTAAACAGAATAAAACTTGGCAGAGTGAGAGGTTCCTCTATTACAAATCTAAAAGAATTGAGCCAAACTGAGGTAACAGAAGACTTACATATCTCATCTCACACTCTGAGAAGATGGTGAAAACTATACCATTTAAATTATTTCTTTCTCTCATTCTTTCCTTTTGCCTATTAAAGGTAGCTAAATTTGCATTAAATTAAATGTACAAATAATGCAACATCACTCTATAAATGCATATCTACAAATGCATGTGTATTATATGCCCTTAAAACAAAATGGTTTTCAAAGTCTTAATATATTAGAACATGTTTTCATTTTATGGGTTATCAATGTTATGCAAGTATTAATTATAGCACCATTAACTTTCTAAAGAACAGCAAGAAAATGATTTGTACAAGTAAAATACAACACATAACACAGTGGTTACGAGTATAGGTTCAAATCCTGACTCTGCTGTTTGCTTTCTCTATGACCTTACAATTGGCTTTTAATCTTCCTCATTTGTAATACAGAAATATTACATATCTTATGGGGTTTTGTGAGACTTAAGTAAGAAAATGTAAAGCACTTGTAAAATGTCTGGCATTGTTACATGGTATTAACTGTAATTGCTGCTATTGTGAATATGGCACTGGATTAAAAGAAATACTCATCCTTGGAAGAAATCATTTTCAAACTACTATATTATTTGGCAAACAGTTTTCTTTTCTATTGCTAGTGAGAGATTGCATCTTTCCATTTCAGACTCTTGGTAAACAGGTTTTAGACAGAGAGACAACAGGACTTGACAAGTATCCCTACATTCAGAAGATTTTTTGAAATCCCGTATTTTTCTACTCACATGTCTATGCAGCCCTCAGAACAGTCACATGAATCAGTAAACATGTTGGAAAAGCTGTTAAGATAATATGCACGTGGCCACATAGTCTTTCTGTACTTAAACAGAGGAAGTTTTCTACTGTCAATTTCATTACAGAAAGAAATGGCCACCGATTCCACTCCATTGCTAATATCCACATCAGAAACAATTTCTTCTTGCTTTGGGTAATTCCGAGTCAACTGAACATAGGTATTGAAAGAAAAATTATCTGTAAATAAAAAGTTACAATCTGTCTCAAGTAGGTAACGAAAAACTTCCTCCACGTTTCGTAGACTCCTTCCACAAGGGGTTTTATAACTCACATGGAGTGCTGAAGAATGAGAGTTTGTCTTCGCATGTCGTCTTTGGAAGTGGCATTTGATTGGTAGCTGCAAAGGGTTTTGTCCCTTGAAGGTTAGTGGCATTTTCATCAGACAGGCACCAGAGCAATCATGACTTTGGTAAGATAAATTCAAAGATGATTCTTCTTTTCTAAAGTATTCAGCTTTACTTTTCAGAGAGGTGATTTCCTTACTTTTTGTAGATCTGTTTAAAATTAATTATTTATTATTATCTCAAATTATAGTACAATTCCCCATTCTTATAAAACACTGCCCACTAGTGGTAATTAGTTCCTGTTCTTCTTTGATACCATTAAAATAAGCCAGACTCTGAAAAAATATTTTATTATGTACTGTAGCCACATAAAGGTTATATACCTCAAGGAGTTTTTTCCTCCAGATACCAAATATGTGGTGGTTTTTCCAGCCACTTCTTCAACTGGGTGTCCAATAATTCAATTCAGTTCTGACACTATTAGCCTGGAGTCAGTGTCAGACCTGACAAGTTAAAGGGCTTGTCCCATAAGATTGCCCCTACTTCACATGCCAAACACAAGTCCCAGGCCAACCTCAGGTTTCCACAATTACCTCCTCAGTTTTGATAATTTTCTCGAAAGATTCACTTTAACTACTATTACAGTAATATTACTAGTTATACTTTAAATTACAATTACCAGTTTATAATAAAAGAAATGACTCAAAAACAACCAAATGGAAGAGATGCAAAGGGGAAAGTAAGTGGGAAGGGACACAGAGCTTCCATGCCCTCTCCATTCCTGCCACCCTCCAGCACTCAAAGTATTCATCAACCAGGAAGTTCCCAGAGCCCTGTCATTTAGAGGTTTTTATGGAGGTTTCATTATATAAGCATGATTGATTAAATCACTGGCCACTCCTTATTACTCAATGTCCAATACTTCTCTCTTCTCTGAAGGTTGGGCAGTAGGACTGAAAGTTTCAAGTTTCTAATCAAGGTTTGGTCCTTCTGGTGATCAGCTCTCATCCTGAAGCTAATTAATTGCTCTTCAACAAGAGTCATCTCATTAGCATGCCGACCGTACTCTAACCACTCAGGAGATTCTAAAGGTTTGGACGCTATGTGCAGGGACCAAGACAAAGACCACGTATTTTTCTTATTATACCACAACTTAATTTCAGAATATTCAGAAAGCTGTGATAATAGCTGTAACTTTTGTGGCACTACTTAGCAAAATTAGAGGACATTTGGCAAACACACTCAATAAGGAGCTGAGGAATGTTATATCTTCAGGCATGGTTGGTTCAAGTTTTTTGCCTACAAAAAAAACCAGTAAAGACTAGCAAAAAATAATTAATTCATCAAGAATGCTTTATGCTGTTTGCTTTCAAAAATTGTACCAACTGAATTTTTCCATAACATGTAATACGCCTGTCATCACACTGACACATCAATGTGTTGACAACTTGGGTTTTAAATTTCCACCAAGAACCTTTTGTTTTACATAATATTTTCTATAATTAGGTTTCTGTTATTTATTATGAAAGTAATGTAAGTATTTTAGAGGTATTTTAATAGTCGTTATACAAACCAATACTGTCCAACACAACTTTTTGCATTGATGGAAATGTTCTATACACTGAACGCACAAATATAAGATCTCCTTCCTTTTTCTAGCTGTAATCATCTGCATAAAGTCCACAGTTTAACTAGTGCTTTATTGTTTCCAATATTTTGCTACTATAAATCATGAAATGAATAACCTTATATATAACAATTTCAAACATGTAAACATCACTACAGGATACATTCCTAGCAGTGAGAATACTTCATCACATGGTGAATGGATTTTGTTAAGACTGCCAAATTGTTCTCCATTGGATCAGCACCTCCAACAATTTGTGAGTGCTTGCTTTCACAGATCCTCATCAGTCAGTGACTCTTGATGCTTTAGGTTTTCTGACAGTCTAAATGAAAGGATGCACTATAATTTACTTATAAACTTTTTAATACTGGAAATAATTTTTTCCAATTTCTCTAAACTTTGATGAATGCACTCACACAAACATTTGACCAAATTCCTGATTATTACCTTAAGATACAATCCCATAAGAGGAATTACTAGGTCAACAAGAATATATATTAAAAAGTAAATTACTAAATTTTCAACCATACGCATAAAAGTGTACTCTTCTCCACTTCTGTAAAGTATGTCCTAATATTAAATCATTCCTGAGAAAGAGGATTAAAGACGGCGGCATGAGAGTTGAGACAGAGGCATCCTCCTAAAACCGCATATAATATGAAAATATAACTAATACAACTACTCCTAAAAGAGCAAGGGGAAAGAGGACTGAGCCAGACTGCATTCACCTGAAGAGAAAAGCGGACCTCATGGAACAGGATAATGCACCAAAGCTGGAGCCCGGTGGGACCCAAGCCCTTCCTCCAACCCAGCTAACCGGCGGGAGGAAGAGAAATGGAGCGGGAATGGAGTGGAGGCCTGGGACTGCTGAATATCTAATTCCAGAGATCTGCTCTGGCAATACAAACCTACATTTTATGGAGGTTGCATGGTACTCTCACAATTAGGGGGTTAGAAAGCTAAGACAGGCAGAATTCCTGGACAGACTGAGACTCAAGCTGCTTGTGGAAAGCAGGGATCCATATCCGGCTGCTCTGGGACAAAAGAAAGGCGGGAAGTCTGAGAGACTTCCTAACAACGAAGCCCTTAGCAAGAGGACTGCTAAAGGGGCAAGGATTGCACAGAGCTCACTGCTAAGGAGGAAGGACAGGTAGACAAAATTGTCTGGGTGCACTCAGCCCAGCATGTTGGGAGCTTTCACCTTCTTCAGGTGCTCCAGCTCTCTGGCTGGCTACACAACTCCAAGGACCCATTCCACGATACGCAACCTACTGCGCCTTTCTCTGGACCAGCCCCACCTGGTTCGCAAACTGGCAAACGCTACCGTGGTGTTCGGCCAGCCAGAGGGAAGATCTGTCTACAGCAATTACAAATGCAAAGCATAGAGGCTTACACCTGTGTGCTCAGCCCACTGGATTAGGCAGTGGAGACAGGCATAGAGGCCGGGAAGCAGGAAACAGCTCTATCTTCCCCCCAGGAACGAATACCACTCCCCTGTGACCCCCGACATTGCTTCAGGGGCTGAGCAGCTCCAGAGTAGAGGTTCTGGGCACTACAGGGTGTGATATACAAATATGAAATGCCAAAGGAACCTAGTTCAAAGTAAAATTATTAATACAACTCCTGAAAAAGATTTAAATATCAACCTCATAAATCTTCCTGAAAAGGAGTTAAAAAAAATCATTAACACGCTCATGGAGGTATGTAGATATTCGAAAACTCAGGAATGAATTCCGGTCGGAGATCCAATCATTGAAGAGCACGATGGAGTGTATTCAAAGCAGATTAGATACGGTGGATGAGACAATAAACGAAATAGCAACTAGAGAAGGGGAATACAAAGATGCTGAGGTACAGAGAGAAAAAAGGATCTCTAAGAATGAAAGAATATAGAGAACTGTGTGACCAATCGAAATGGGACAATATTCGCATTATAGGGGTACCAGAAGAAGAGAGAGAAAAAGGGATAGAGGGTGTCTTTGAGGAGGTAATTGCTGAAAACTTCCCCAATCTGGGAAAGGAGAGTCACTCAGGCCATGGGGAAGCACAGATCTCCCAACACAAGTTAACCAAGGAAGACAACACCAAGACATATAGTAATTTTTTTTAGTTCAAGAAATATGAAGTTGCTTATTTTTTTATTTTAATTTTTTATTGAGGTGTTATTGATATACACACTTATGAAGGTTTCACATGAAAAAACAATGTTGTTACTACATGGACTCATATTGTCAAGTCCCCACCCATACCCCAATGAAGTCACAGTCCTTCAGTGTAGTAAGATGCCACAGATTCACTATTTGCCTTTTCTGTGCTACACTGTTTTCGCCGAGACCACCACAACATGTGCAATAAACATAATACCCCTCAATCCCCTCTCCCTCCATCCCCACCCACCCTCCCACATCCCTCCCCTTTGGTAACCACTAGTTTCTTCTAAGAGACTTGAGTCTGCTGCTATTTTGTTCCTTAAGTTTTACTTCAATGTTATACTCCACAAATGAGGGAAATCATTTGGCACTTGTCTTTCTCTGCCTGGCTTATTTCATTGAGCATAATATCCTCCAACTCCATCCTTGTTGTTGCAAATGGCAGAATTTGTTTCTTTCTTATGGCTGAATAGTATTTCATTGTGTTTATGTACCACATCTTCTTTATACATTCATCTACTGATGGACACTTAGGTTGCTTCTATATTTTGGCTTTTGTGAAAAGTGCTGCGACAAACATAGGAGTGCATACATCTTTTTGAACCTGAGAAGTTGTATTCTTTGGGTAAATTCCAAGGAGAGGGAATCCAGGGTCAAATGGTATTTCTATTTTTAGTTTTTGGAGGAACCTCCATATTGCTTTCCACAATGGTTGAAATAGCTTACATTCCCACCAGCAGTGTAGGAGGGTTCGACGTTCCCTGCCTCCTCAACAGCATTTGTTGTTCTTAGTCTTTTCGATGCTGGCCATCCTTACTGGTGTGAGATGATATCTCATTGTGGTTTTAATTTGCATTTCCCTGATGATTAGTGATGTGGAGCATCTTTTCATGTGTCTGTTGCCCATCTGAATTTCTTCTTTGGAGAATTGTCTCTTCATATCCTCTGCCAATTTTTTAATCGGGTTGTTTGTTTTTTGGGTGTTGAGGCATGTAAGTTCTTTATATATTTTGGATGTTAAACCCTTGTCAGATGTCATGTACAAATGTATTGTTCCATACTGTAGGATGCCATTTTGTTCTGTTGATGGTGTCCTTTGCTGTACAGAAAATTTTTAGTTTGATGTAGTCCCATGAGTTCATTTTTGCTTTTGTTTCCCTTGCTCAAGGAGATGCGTTCAGAAAGAAGTTGCTCATGCATATATTCACAAAATTTTTGCCTATTTTGTCCTCTAAGAGTTTTATGGCTTCATGATGTACATCTATGTCTTTGATCCATTTTCAGTTTACTTTCATGTCTGGGGTTAGACAATAATCCAGTTCCTTTCTCTTGCATGTAGCTGTCCAGTTTTGCCAAAAGCAGCTGTTGAAAAGGTTGTAATTTCCCCCATTGTATGTCCTTGGCTCCTTTATCACATATTAATTGACCATATATGGTTGGGTTTATATCAGGGCTCTCTAGTCTGTTCCACTGGTATATGGGTCTGTTCTTGTGGCAGTACCAAATTGTCTTGATTACTGTGGCTTTGTAGTAGAGCTTGAAGTTGGGGAGGATAATCACCCCAGCTTTATTCATCCTTCTCAGGATTGCTTTGGCTATTTGGGGTCTTTTGTGGTTCCATATGAATTTTAGAACAATTTTCTCTAGTTCATTGAAGAATGCTGTTGTTATTTTGATAGGAATTACATTGAATCTGTAGATTGCTTTAGGCAGGATGGCCATTTTGACAATATTAATTCTTCCTATCCATGAACATGGGATGTGTTTCCATTTATTGGTATCTTCTTTAATGTCTCTCATGAGTGTCTTGTAGTTTTCAGAGTATAAGTCTTTCACTTCCTTGGCTAGGTTTATTGCTAGGTATTTAATTCTTTTTGATGCAACTATGAATGGAATTGTTTTCCTGATTTCTCTCCCTGCTAGTTCATTGTTAGTGTATAGGAATGCTACAGATTTCTGTGCATTAATTTTGTATCCTGCAACATTGCAGAATTCAGATATTAGACTCAGTAGTTTTGGAGTGGATTCTTTAGGGTTTTTGATGTACAATACCATGTCATCTGCAAACAGGGACAGTATAACTTCTTCCTTGCCAATCTGGATTCCTTTTATTTCTTTGTGTTGTCGGATTGCCATGCCTAGTACCTCTAGTACTATGTTGAATAGAACTGGGGAGAGTCGGCGTCCTTATCCTGTTCTCAGTCTTAAAGGAAAGGTGCTCAGCTTCTTCCGGTTAAGTATAATGTTGGCGGTGGGTTTGTCATATACAGCCTTTATTATGTTGAGGTACTTGCCCTCTGTACCCATTTTGTTGAGAGTTTTTATCATGAATGGATGTTGAATTTTGTCGAATGATTTTCAGCATCTATGGAGATGATCATGTGATTTTTGTCCTTTTCTTGATATACTGGATGATGTTGAAGGATTTTCGAATGTTGTACCGTCTGTGCATCCCTGGAATAAATCCTACTAAATCATGATGGATAATCCTTTTGATGTATATTTGAATTCTTTTTGGTAATATTTTGTTGAGTATTTTTGCATCTATGTTCATAAGGGATATTGGTCTGTAGTTTTCTTTTTTTCTGGTGTCTTTGCCTGGTTTTGGTATTAGAGTGATGCTGGCCTAATGGAATGAGTTTGGAAGTATTCCCTCTTCTTCTACTCCAAGGAAAACTTAAGGAGGATGGGTATTACGTCTTCACTAAATGTTTGATAAAATTCAGCAGTGAAGCCATCTGTTCCAGGGGTTTTGTTCTTAGGTAGGCTTTTGATTACCAGTTCAATTTTGTTGCTGATAATTGGTCTGCTTCTTTCTGGGTGAGCCTTGGAAGGTTTTATTTTTTTAGAAAGTTGTCTATTTCTCCAGTTTTTTAGCATATAATTTTTGATAGTAGTCTCTAATAGTTCTTTGTATTTCTGTGGTATCTGTAGTGGTTTTCTTTCTCATTTCTGATTCTGTTTATGTGAGTAGACTCTCCTTTTTTCTTGATAAGTCTGCCCAGGGTTTATCTATTTTGTTTATTTTCTCGAAGAACCAGCTCTTGCTTTCATTGATCCTCTCTGTTTTATTTTTCTCCATTTTATTTATTTCTGCTATAATCTTTATTATATCCCTCCTTCTACTGACTTTGGGTCTCATCTGTTCTTTTTCTAGATTCGTTATTTGTGAGTTTAGCCTGCTCATATGGGATTGTTCTTTCCTGAGGTAGGCCTGTATTGCAATATACTTTCCTCTTAACACAGCCTTCACTGCATCCCAGATTTTGTGGTGTTGAATTATTATTGTTATTTGTCTCCATATATTGCTTGATCTCTGTTTTTATTTGGTCGTTGATCCCTTGGTTATTTAGGAGCACGCTGTGAAGCCTCCTTGTGCTTGTGGGCTTTTTCATTTTCTTTGCGTAATTTATTTCTAGTTTCATACCTTTGTGGTCTGAGAAAGTGGTTGGTACAATTTCAATCTTTTTGAATTTGCCAAGGCTTTTTTTGTGGCCTAGTATATGATCTATTCTTGAAAATGTTCCAGGTGCACTTGAAAAGAACGAGTATTCTGCTGCTTTTGGGTGTAGAGTTCTGGAGATGTCTGTTAGGTCCATCTGTTCTAATGTGTTGTTCAGTGCCTCTGTCTTCTTACTTATTTTCTGTCTGGTTGATATGTCCTTCAGAGTGGTGTGTTGAAGTCTCCTAGAATGAATGCATTGCATTCTATTTCCCCTTTTAATTCTGTTAGTATTTGTTTCAGATATGTATGGGCTCCTGTTTTGGGGGCACAGATATTTATAATGGTTATATCTTCTTGTTGGATTGATGCTTTTATCATTATGTAATGTCCTTTGTCACCTGTGACTTTCTTTATTTTGAAGTCTATTTTGTCTGATACAAGTTCTGCAACTCCTGTTTTTTTCTTCCTATTAGTTGCATGAAATCTATTTTTCCATTCCTTCACTTTTAGTCTGTGTATGTCTTTGAGTTTAAAGTGAATCTCTAGTAGGCAGCATATAGATGGGTCTTGCTTTTTTATCCATTCAGTGACTGTATGTCTCTTGATTGGTACATTCAGTCCATTTACATTTAGGGTTGATTATCGATACATATGTACTTATTGGCATTGCAGGCTCTAGATTCGTGGTTACCAAAGGTTCAAGGTTAACTTTCTTACTATCTAATAAGAGTCTAACTTAACTCAATAAGGTATTAGAAACAATCTAAAGATTCTTTTTTTTCTTCCTCCTTCATTCTTTATATATTAGGTATCATACTCTGTACTCTTTGTCTATCCCTTGATTGACTCTGAGGATAATTTAATTTTGCATTTGCTTAGTAATCAGATGTTCTACCTTCTCTCTGTGGTTTCATTACCTCTGATATCAGCTATTAAACTGTAGGAACACTTCTATCTATAGCAATCTCTCCAAAATACACTGTAGATATGGTTTGTGGGAGGTCAAGTTTCTGAGCTTTTGCTTATCTGGAAATTGCTTAATCCCTCATTCAAATTTAAATGATAATCTTGCCGGATAAAGTAATCTTGGTTCAAAGCCCTTCTGCTTCATTGCATTAAATACATCATGCCACTCCCTTCTGGCCTGTAAGGTTTCTGTTGAGAAGTCTGAGGATAGCCTGATGAACTTTCCTTTATATGTGATCTTCTCTGGCTGCTTTTAATAATCTCTCCTTATCCTTGATCTTTGCCATTTTAATGACTGTATGTCTTGGTGTTGTCCTCCTTAAGTCCCTTGTGTTGGGTGATCTGTGCACCTCCATGGCCTGAGAGACTATCTCCTACCCCAGATTTGTGAATTTTTCAGCAACTACCTCCTCAAAGACACTTTCTATTCCCCTTTTCTCTCTCTTCTTCTTCTGGTACCCCTATAATGCGAATATTGTTCCGTTTGGATTGGTCACAGAGTTCTCTCAGTATTCTTTCATTCCTAGAGATCCTTTTTTCTCTCTGTGCCTCAGCTTTGTATTTTTCTTTAGTTTCATTTATTGTCTCCTCCACCATATCCAATCTGCTTTTAATACCCTCCATTGTGCTTTTCAACGATTGGATCTCCAACCAAAATTCATTCCTGAGTTCTTGAATATCTTTAAGTACCTCCATGAGCATGATAATGATTTTTTTTTGAACTCCCTTTCAGGGATATTCATGAGGTCCATATCATTTAAATCTTTCTCAGGAGTTGTATTAATAATTTTACTCGGAACTGGGTTCCTTTGGCTTTTCCCTCTAGTGAGCAGGAGGTCTACTCTGTGGAGATGCTCAGCCCCTGAAGCAATGTCGGGGGTCACAGGGGAGTGATATTTGTGCCTGTGGGGAGGAAAGAGCTGTTTCCTGCTTTCCGGCTGAAATGCCTGTCTCCACTGCCTGAACCAGGGTGCCGAGCATACAGGTATAAGCCTCTATGCTTTGCGTTTATAGCTGCTGTAGACAGATCTTCCCTCTGGCTGGCCTAACGCCATGGTCGGGTTTGCTGGCATGCGTGGCAGGTGGGGTTGGCAGGGAGAAAGACGCAGTAGGCTGCCTGTCACAGAGGGGGTTCTCGGAGCTGTGTAGACAACCAGTAATCTGGAGCACCTGAAGATCGTGAATGCTCCCAAGCTGCTGGGTAGAGAGCACCGGGATACTTTTGTCTACTGGTCCTTCGTCCTTAATAGTTTGCTCTTTGCAGCCCTCTTGCTAAGGGCTTTGTTGTTAGGAAGTCTCTCAGTCTGCCCGCCTTTCTTTTGCCCCAGAGAAGCCAGACATGGAGCCCTGCTTTCCACAAGCAGCTGGAATCTCAGTCTCTCCTAGAATTTTGCCTGTCTTAACTTTCTAATGCTGTAATTATGATAGTAACATGCATGCACCATGAAATGTAGGTTTGTGCTCCCAGAGCAGATCTCCGGAGTTAGGTATTTAGTCATCCCAGGTCTCCACTCCCTTCATGCTCCGTTTCACTTCCTCCCGTCAGTGAGCTGGGGTGGGAGGGCTTGGGTCCCACCGGGCCACACTTTAGTATGTTACCCTGTTCTGTGAGGTCTGCTCTTGTCTCCAGGTGTACGCAGTTGGGCGCAATCCTGTTTCCTGTTGCTCTTTCAGGGGTAGTTGTATTAGTTATATTTTAGTATTGTACGCGGTTTTAGGAGGAAGCCTCTGTCTCACCTCTCATGCTGAGATATTTAATCTTCAAACAGGTCGACATATAGTAATTAAAATGGCAAATATCAAGGACAAAGACAGACTAATAAAAAAGCCAGAGAGAGAAATAAGATCACATACAAAGGAAAGCCCATCAGGCTATCATCAGACTTCTCAACAGAGATGTTACTAGAAGGTAGTCTAGAAGGTAGTGGCATGATGTATTTAATGCAATGAAGCAGAAGGGCCTCAACCAAGATTACTTTATCCAGCAAGATTATCATTTAAATTCGAAATAAGGATTAAACAACTTCCAGATAAGCAAAAGCAGATAGAATTTACCTCCCACAAGCCATCTCTACAGTTTATTTTGGAGGGACTGCTATAGATGGAATTGTCCCTAAGGTTTAATAGCTGTCACAAGAGGTAATAAAAACCAAAGTAAAGAAAGTAGAACAGCTAATTACTAAGGAAATACAAAATTAAATGTACTATCCCCAAAGTTGATCAAGGGACAAAGAGTACAGAATATGCTACCTAACATATAAAGAATGGAGGAAGAAGAAAAAGGAGGACAAAAAAAAAGAACCTTTAGATTGTGTTTGTAATAGCATATTAAGTGAGTTAAGTTAGACTCTTAGATAGTAAGGAAGTTAACTTTGAACCTTTGTAACCACGAATCTAAAGCCTGCAATGGAAATAAGTACATATCTATCGATACTCACTGTAAATATAAATGGACTGCATGCACCAATCAAAAAACATGGAGGCAAGATTCAAGATGGTGGCGTGAGAGGTGATAGAGAGCACGCCTTCCCAATTCACAGATAATGTGAAAATATAGTTAATACAACTAATCCTAAAACAGCAACAGGAAAGAAGGCTGCACCATATTGCACACAAACCTCACGAAGAGAGATCTCACGAAACACGGTAACGTAAGAAAGCCTTGATCCGGGGGGACCCGAGCCCTTCCCTCACCCCAGCTCACCGGTGGGAGGACGAGAAACGGAACGGGGGAGGGGGTGGAAGCCTAGGAGTGCTGAAAACCTAGCCCAGGAGATCTGCTTTGTGAGAAGAAACCTACACTATGTGGTGCTCTGGATGAAGGGGAGCTGGGATAGGCAGAGTGCTTGAGAAACAGATACTGGCTGTTTGTGGAGGATGGGATCCACAGCCGGCCGCTCTGGGACAAGGGAAAGGAGGTTTGAAAGACTTCCTAGCAGCAAGAGGGCTGCTAAAGAGGTGGAGGGTGCACAGAGCTTACTGTGCGGGAGAAGGGAGAGCTGCACAAGGTTGTCTGAGCATGTTATCCCCAGCAGATTGGGAACTTTGAGGAGTTTCAGGTGCTCCATACCCTGGCTGCCTGCTTAGCTCCGAGGCCCCTCACTGTGACATGCAGCCTGCCAAGCCTTCATCCTGGCCTGACATCACAGATTCGCAAATCGGCAGTCACTTCGCTGGCATCAGGCCAGTCAGAGGGAGGCCACACCTACATCAGCTAAAGACACTGAGCACAGAGGCTTACACCTGTGTGCTCAGCCCACTGGCTGTGATACTGGAGACAGGCACTGGAAACGGGAATCAGGAAACAGATTTCTCGTACCCCAAGGCACCAGCTCTGCTTCCCAATGACCCCAAATCTCCCTCTAGGGACTGAGCAGCTCCAGGGACTGGAGCTTCTGGGCACTAGAGGGCACAGCATAGAAATATGAAACGTCAAAAGAACCTGGTTCAGACCAAAATCTCACAAACTGAAGAAAAAGGGCAAGATGAAACTGAATTCACCAATCTCCCTGAAAGAGAGTTCAAAATAAAAATCATAAACATGCTAATGGAAAAATATTCAAAATTCAGGATTGAATTTAGGATGGACGTTCAATCATTAAGAAATTCCATATGTGAAATGAAACATACAGTAGAGAGATTTAAAAGCAGACTAGATGTAGTAGAAGAGATGGTAAATGGAATAGAAATTAGAGAAAAGGAAAACAAAGAAACTGAGGCAAAGAGAGTAAAAAGAATCTCTAAGAATGAAAGAATATTGAGAGAACTGTGTGACCAATCCAAACTGAACAATACTCACATAATAGGGGTAGCAGAATAAGAAGAGAAAAAGAGATAGAAAGTGTCATTGAGGAGGGAATTGCTGAAAACTTCCCCAGTCTGGGGAAGGAGAGTTTCTCAGGCCATGGAGGTGCACAGATCTCCCAATACAGGGACACAAGGAAGACAACATTGAGACATATAAAAATTAAAATGATCATGGATAAGGACAGACTTTAAAAGCAGCTAGAGAGAGAAAAAAGATAACATACAAAGGGAAGCCCGTCATGCTACCATCAGATTTCTCAGCAGAAATCTTACAGGCCAGAAGGGAGTGCCACTATATATGTAATGCAAAGAGGCAGAAGGGCCTTGAACCAAGAATACCACAAGACAAGGTTATCATTTAAATATGAAGGGGGGATTAAACAATTTTCACATAAGCAAAAGCTGAGAGAGTTTACCTTCCACAAAGCACCTCTACAGTGCATTTTGGAGGGACTGCTATAGATAGAAGTATTCCTAAGGCTAAATAGATGTCACCCAAGGGATAGACAAAGAGTACAGAATATGATTCATAACATAAAGAATACAGGAGGAAGAAAAAGGAAAAGGAGGAAAAAAAAGAACCTTTAGGTTGTGTTTGTAATAGCATATGAAGTGAGTTAAATTAGACTGTTAGAGAGTAAAGGACTCACCCTTGAATCTTTGGTAACCACGAATCTAAAGCCTGCAATGACAATAAGTACATACCTATCAATAATCACCCTAATTGTAAATGGTCTGAATGCACCAATCAAAAGACACAGAGTCACTGAATGGATTAAAAAAAAAAGACCCATCTATATGCTGCCTACAAGAGACTCACTTCAAACACAAAGACATACCCAGACTGAAAGTAAAGGGATGGAAAAAGACATTTCATACAACTAACAGGGAGAGAAAAGCAGGAGGTGCAGTACTGGTATCAGACAAAATGAACTTCAAAACAAAGAAGGTAACAAGAGACAAAGAAGGACATTACATAATGACAAAGGGGTTAGTCCAACACGAGGATATAACTATTATAAATATGCACCCAACACAGGAGCACTTAAATATGTGAAACAAATACTAACAGAATTAAAGGAGGAAATAGAATGCAATGCATTCATTTTAGGAGACTTCAACACATCACTCATGCCAAAGGACAGATAAACCAGACAGAAAATAAGTAAAGACACAGAGGCAGTGGACAACACATTAGAACAGATCTATCTAACAGACATCTAAAGAATTCGACATGCAAAAGCAGCAGGGTATACATTCTTCTCTAGTGCACATGGAACATTTTCCAGAATAGAACACATATGAGGCCACAAAAAGAGCCTCATTAAGTGAAAAAAGACTGAAATGGTACCAACCAGCTCCTCATACCATAAATGTATAAAACTAGAAATAAATTGTACAAAGAAAACAAAAAGGCTCACAAACATATGTAGGTTTAACAATATGCTCCTAAATAACGAATGGATCAATGACCAAATAAAAACAGATAAAGCAATATATGGAGACAAATGACAGCAATAATTCAACACCGCAAAATCTGTGGGACGCAGCGAAGGCCATGCTAAGAGGAAAGTATACTGCAATACAGGACTACCTCAGGAAAGAACTATCACATATGAACACTCTAAACTCACAATTAATGAAACTAGAAAACAAGGCCCAAAGTCAGTAGAAGGAAGGACATAATAAAGATTAGAGTATAAACAAATAAAATCGAGAGGAATAAAATGATAGAATCAATGAAAGCAAGGGCTGGTTGTTCAAGAAAATAAACAAAATAGATAATCCCCTAGCCAGGGTATCAAGAAAAAAAGTATACATGCACAAGAAGAATCTGAAATGAGAATGGGAAAATCATTATGGACACCACAGATATACAAAGAATTATTAGAGAATACTATGAAAAATTATATGCTAACAAACTGGATAACCTAGAAGAAATGGACAACTTTCTATCAAAATACAACCTTCCAAGGCTTACCCAGAAATAAACATAAAATCTAAACAGACCAACTGCCAGCAACGAAATTAAACTGATAATCAAAAATCTACCTAAGAACAAAACTGCTGGACCAGATGGCTTCACTGGTGAATTTTATCAAACATTTAGTGAAGACCTAATACCCATCGTTCTTAAAGTTTTCCAAAAAGCAGAAGAGGAGGGAATACTTCCAAACACATTCTATGAGGCCAGTATCACTCTTATACCAAAACCAGGTAAAGACACCAAAAAAAAAATTGCAGACCAATATCCCTGATGAACATACATGCAAAAATACTCAACAAAATATTAGCAAACTGAATTCAAAAATATGTCAAAAAATCATCTACCATGATCAAGTAGGATTTATTCCAGGGATGCAAGGATGGGCTAATATGAAAAAATCCATCAACATCATCCACCACATTAACAGAAAGAAGGACAAGAACCACATGATCATCTCCACAGATGCTTAAAGAGCATTTGACAAAATTCAACATCCGTTCATGATAAAAACTCTCAACAAAATGGGTAAGAGGGCAAGTACCTCAACATAATAAAGGCCATATATGAGAAATCAACAGCCAACATGATACTTAACAGCAAAAAGCTGAAAACCTTTCTTTTAAGATCGGGATCAAGACAAGGATGCCCACTCTCCCCACTTTTATTCACCATAGTTCTGGAGGTACTCAGTACAGCAATCAGACAACAGAAAGAAATAAAGGGCACCCAGATTGGTAAGGAAGAAGTTAAACTGTCACTGTTTGCAGATGACATAATATTGTACATAAAAAACCCTAAAGAATCACTCCAAAACTACTAGATTTAATATCTCAATTCAGCAAAGTTGCAGTATACAAAATTAATACACAGAAATCTGTTGCATTCCTAAACAGTATTGATGAAGTAGCAGAAAGAGAAATCAGGAAAACAATTCCACTCACAATTGCATCAAAAAGAATAAAATACCTAGGAATAAACCTAACCAAGGAAGTGAAAGACCTATAGTTTGAAAACCAGAAGACACTCAGGAGAGAAATTAAAAAAGATACCAATAAATGGAAACACATCTCGTGCTCATGAATAGGAAGAATTAATATTGTCAAAATGGCCATCTTGCCTAAAGCAATCTGCAGATTCAATGTAATCCCTATCAAAATACGAAAGGCATTCTTCAACGGACTAGAGCAAATCATTCTAAAATTCATATGGAACCACCAAAGTCCCCGAATAGGCAAAGTTATCCTGAGAAGGAAGAATTAAGCTGGGGGGTTATGCTTCCCAACTTCAATCTCTACTACAAAGCCACAGTAATCAAGACAATTTGGTACTGTCACAAGAACAGAACAACAGACCAATGGAATAGACTAGAAAGCTGAGATATAAATCCAAGCATATATGGTCAATTAATATATGATAAAGGAGCCATGGACATACAGTGGGGAAATGACATCCTCTTCAACAACTGGTATTGGCAAAACTGAACAGCTACAAGCAAGAGAATGAAACTGGATTATTGTTTAACCCTATATACTAAAGTAAACTTGAAATGTATCAAAGACATAGATGAACATCATGAGACCATAAACCTCTTCGAAGACAACACAGCAAAAATCTCCTGAATATAATAAACATGAACAACTTCTTCCTGAAAGCATCTCCTCGAGCAAGTGAAACAAAAGCAAATTGAAAACATGGGTCTCTATATATATATATCAAACTAAAAGCTTCTGTATGACAAAGGACACCATGAACAGAACAAAAAGGCATCCTACAGTATAGGAGAATATATTTCTAAACAACATATCCGACAAGGGGCTAACATCCAAAATATACAAAGAACTTACATGCCTCAACACCCAAAAAGCAAATAACCCGCTTAAAAAATGGGCAGAGGATATGAAGAGACAATTCTCCAAAGAAGAAATTCATGTGGCCAATAGACACATGAAAAGATGCTCCACATCACTAATCATCAGGAAAATGCAAATTAAAACCACAATGAGATACCACCTCACACCCGTAAGGATGGCCTGCATCGAAAAGACTTAAGAACAATACTGGTGAGGATGCGGAGAAAGGGGAACCCTCCTACATTGCTGGTGGCAATGTAAGTAGTTCAACCATTGTGGAAAGCAATATGGAGGCTCCTCAAAAACTAAAAATAGAAATACCATTTGACCCTCGAATCCCACTCCTTGGAATTTACCCAAAGAATACAACCTCTCAGATTCAAAAAGACTTATACACCCGTATGATTATTGCAGCATTATTTACAATAGCGAAGATATGGAAGCAACCTAAATGTCCATCAGTAGATGAATGGATAAAGAAGATGTGGTACATATACACAATGGAATACTATTCAGCCATAAGAAAGAAACAAATCCTGCCATTTGCAACAACATGGATGGAGCTGGAGGATATTATGCTCAGTGAAAAAGCCAGGCAGAGAAAGACAAGTGCCCAATGATTTCCCTCATTTGTGGAGTATAACAACGAAGCAAAACTCAAGGGACAAAACAGCAGGAGACTCACAGAGTCCAAAAAGGGACTAGCGGTTACCAAAATGGAGGATTGTGGGAGGGCGGTTCAGGAGGGAGGGAAATGGGAATTGAGGGGTATTATGTTTAGTACACATTGTGTGAAGGGTTACGGGGAAAACAGTGTAGCACAGAGAAGGCAAATAGTGAATCTGTGGTATCTTACTACACTGATGGACAGTGACTGCAATGGGGTATGGGTGGGGACTTGATAATGTGGGGAAATGTAGTAACCACCTTGTTTTTTCATGTGAAACCTTCATAGGAGTGTATATCAATAATACCTTAATAAGAAATTAGAAAAAATACAACTTAAAATGAGTCAAGACATTCCAGCTGATGAAGTCTTCCTCAAAACACTCAACTATAGAGCTAAACAAAACGACAGCACCATAGTCCTTTTAATTCAATATCCTTAAACATTTGCAGAGAGAAGTTCTCAGATACAAATTCAGAACCCCAAAACAAATGGACAAAGAGAGGAAGATCTGAAAAGTCAATGTACTGAACTCAGAAAGTAAAATGAAGACAAAGAAAATATCTTTCAAAATGAAGCTCAAATGTACCTAACGTATAATAGATTTGACTAAACTGAAGGGGCAGTGAGAAAGATATTAAGACAGCCACAAGAATGAAGTGAAAAGTTAATGAAGAAAGGTAGAAAGGTCAATAAATGATTGATAGAGACAATATGTAAAATTAGACCTCCTAAGAAAAAAAAACGACAGAGGTAATATTTAAACTTCAATCCATGAAAATATTCTGGAAGTAACAGAAGACTCAACTCTGTATGTTTGAAAGGTTCATTGTGTACTGGAAAATTGATCCAGAATGGTAAACTCCAAGTCGTATCCTAGTAAAACTGTTAGTCTCTCACAATAATGAAAAATTCCTTTGGGCTTCCAGGCAGAAAATGTTAGCAACAAACTTCTCAACAGGAACATATAAACCAGAATGGCTATGGACTGATATGTTTAAAATCTATTAAATTATAAGCCAAGGAGTTTATAACTATGACTCAATTCCAGAAAAAAAAACCTAATTCCACCATAATAAAAAATATATTTATATGGTGAAAAATTCCATGGAAAGACAAATGACAAAGAGAAGAAATATATGAAGTTACATCACAAAGAGGTAATTTCCTTAATGAAAATAACATTCTAAAAATCAGGGCAAATGACCATCAACCTAATAGAAAAGTGGGCCAAAATATGAAAAGAGAGTTGGCAGAAAAAGAAATGTAGAAAACAAACATGTAAAGGATGTCCAACTTCAGTGATATAAAGAGAAATATAAATTAAAGCTGTACTAAAATTGCAGCTACACTAAAGACTAAAGCCTTTCTCACTAAATCCAAAGTTATACAATATCCTCTGTAGACTGAGAAAACAGGTGCTTTGATGCATTGCTGGTAGGGATACGAAAGCTCAAAGCCTAGGAGGGAATTTCTTAGTATCTCACAAAATTATATATGCATTTATCCTTTGATTTACACATCTAACTTATAGGAAACTCTTCTAAAGACACACTGGCATAAAATAAAAACTGGCACCCAAATATGCCTGTTGATAGTGGACTAAGTACATCCAACAATGGAATAACCCCCAGGTAGATGATGCTCCTTCCATGTCACCCTCTTCCCTAGAAGTCATAAAAGAGAATGTAGAAAATCTTCATGTACCAACATAGAATGATCTGCAGAATATATTATGAGTCATAAAAGAGAATGTAGAAAGTTTTCATTTATCAACATAGAATGATCTGCAGAACATATTATGAAGTAGGAAAAAAGAAAGGCACAGAATATTATATAGACTAACTTAATGGTCAAAGGAGGGAATGGAAAAGGTACCAACAATGGAAGAGAGATTTCTCTAAATATAGCTTGTTATGTAGTTTTTGACATTGGAATCATATTCATTACATATTCAAAAGTAAATAAATATATATAGTGAAAAGAAAAATCTAAAAATATACTGAAACATAACTATATAGCATTTTAATGACATAACCACAAAAGAAAAGGAACAATTTTTAGTGACTTTAGAACTTAGATTTTGTACCTTTTTAATAGGGTATATTGTACTCTCTTAGTGGGGTATATATTCAGTAGTATTATAGTTGTGTATTGCTACTTTAAAAGTATTTTATATTTTTGGATAAAATAGTCTTGGCAAATGTTGATAATTGTTGAACAAAAGCATAGAAGTGGGTCAAGGCTGTGATTTAAGGAAATTTTAGTCTGGAAAGTCCTTTGACAGATTGAGCAATGTAAAAAGGATGTACAAAATTACACAGGAAGACAACTATCATAATTGAAAGACAACATATAATATATATATACTGTGCTAGGTGCTATATATATATATATATGTATATATGTGTGTGTATATATATTATTTTATGTATGTGTGTGTGTGTGTGTGTGTCTGTGTTACATAATTTGACTCTTGCAGCTACCCACTGAAACTCGTGATATTTTTTTACTAAGAAGTTCAGACAGGTTAAGTAATTTGCTTCAGATTAGTTACTAAGTGGTAGGTTGAGATTTAAACCTGGGTCTGTGTGATTCCAAAACCTGTGCTTTTTCTACTACATTATTGCAGGATATACATCAAATACCGAGAAGAAAGAAAATCAGGAGCTAAATGTTCTATTTAACCTGTAGTTGCTGCTCAGAAAATAAAGTTGCAGACCCAAAGTCAGTGGTTTATATGTTCTTCATGACAAGAGCAATGCACTAAAGGAGAGAAATTTAAGTTTTAGTTCTGATGGGAAAATGCAAACATACACACATTCTTATGTTGATTTTGGAGAAAAATTTTTTATAAAAGTAGTCATTGGTGACTGAGATTAGTAAAATATGCAAACAAAAAGTAAGGCAAAGCTGAAAAGCAAAAAATCTCGAAGACGGGTTTTCAAGGGCTGTTAAGAGCGAAAAAACTTTCAAAGCTACCCTTTGTAACACTTCAAAGTCTTCTAAGCTTTGTATAGCCTTTTTGTAAGTGTTGGCCTTTTAGATACTAGTTTAAATAAGTTGTGTTTCCTCCTTTGTAAGATGAGGGCTGATGGGAGATTTTGGAGGTGCTGGGGCTCTTCTTACCTGAACCACCCCTTTAAACTACTAGTGGTTTCCTTGACCATAAAATTTTTCACTCAGTTCAATTCTACTTTTTAAAAGGTCTACTACTTGAAGTATTTGAAGTAGGGGATTTTCATGTCTTAATTTGATTTATCTGTTTATATTATTATGACATAAATTTATAATTCTGTAGACCTGAGAACATAAGAAAATATGTTAGATTTGCTATAAAGATTTTCAAAATTAATTTTGAAGCTTTTCTTTTTGTCAGAAGCTGTGTTGATCAGTGACTTTGGTGAAGGCTGAGAAAGTTCAAACAACTTTGCAGATGATATACAACTTCTAAGGTAAGGTAAGCTAATATAATAACTCAATCAAGGTTATAAATGCTCTTGACAGACTTGTAGATTATAGTAACACCAATAAAATTTATCAGGAATAAATATCCTGATTTAAGTTTTACAAAGCAAATGGAGAAGTATTAAATAGACTTTAATTTCTAGACTCTTGAATCCTTCCTGCCACCAAATATGCAAAATATTAGATTAAGTTTTTAAAAAATCTTTAAAATGAATGGATGAACCTGCAAGAAAATACGGGTATCTGGGGATAGGAACAAAACAAGTACATTCTCTGAGGTAAGTAAAGTGCAGAAGTCACTGAACACTTTGGGGGCATCCAAAGATTTCTGTTGGCAAAGAAATTTGTGCATGGAGAACGACTGTGACTGGGAAAATTCCTTGGGTTCTACAAAGGGTAGGGGCCCTGATCAGAGACCATTCTGGACAGGTGTCCAGCTCTAGGAGAGGCACACATATCTGGGTGGAGTTAAAATCTCCCTAATAATTCTTGGTTACCATCTCCCATTCGCTTGGACTAGATGCCTCAAATTACACTATTTTCATTAAATAGTGTAAATTGAGGTCCCTAAAATTCCACATGTCCCTAAAATTCCACAAATGGAGTTTTAATTTAAAATGGACCTGCGTCTGTAACACTTTTCAGTACCCAGCATAATCAGTAAAAAATACCCCATCGAAGGAGTTATCAACCCAGTTGTTAAGTTATCATGTTAAAATTCTAACAAATAAGTTCATACACATTTTTTAAAAACCACAAAACATAACAAGGGGAAGAAAATCAAAACACTATGAGGAACAGTCAGCAGAAACCACAAACAATTAAACAAATCTACAGAGATTTCAGCTATTAGAAACATGCAGTTCATTAAATAAATGTTTAATACTAAATAATCTAAAACACAAATACAAAATAATAGACTATACAAGTGACCACACATTAAAATGAGAACAAATTTGAATATCAGAAACAAAAAATATAATAACAGAACTTAAAAATAAAATGGTGTGTTAAATCAGCATAAAAGGCACAACAATGAAAGAAACGATGGCCAGGAGGAGAAAGACAAGTATGATATGACTTCGCTCACTTCTGAAGTATAAAAACAAAGCAAAACTAAAGAAACAAAATAGCAGCAGACTCCCAGACTCCCAGAAGGGACTAGTGGTTACCAAAGCGGAGGAGGAGGGGAAGGCAGGTGGGGAGAGAGGTAGAAGGGGATTGAGGGGCATTTTAATTTGCAATCACAAAACAGGTCACGGGGAAGGCAGTACACCATGAAGACAAGTAATGGCTATAGCATATAGTGATTGCAATGAGGTGGGGTAGGGAAGACTTGATAATATGGGTGAATTCATATTGAAACTGCAATGTTGTTCATGTGAACCCTTTATAATGATACTTTTTAAATTTTTTAATTAATTAATTAATTACTTTTGGTATCATTAATGTACAGTTACATGAGCAACATTATGTTTACTAGACTCCCATTATCAAGTCACCCAACATACCTCATTACAGTCACTGTCCATCAGCATAGTAAAATGCTATAGAATCACTACCTATCTTCTCTGCTGTACAGCCTTCCCCATGCCCCCCCAACATTATTACTGCCAATTGCAATGTCCCATTTGCCCCTTATCCCTACCTTCCCACCCATCCTTCCCAGTCCCTTTCCCTTTGGTAACTGTTAATCCATTCTTGGGTTCTGTGAATCTGCTGCTGTATTGATTATTCAGTTCTTCCTTTGTTCTTATATGCCACATATGAGTGAAATCACGGGATACTTGTCGTTTTCCGCTTGGCTTATTTCACTGAGCATAATACCCTCAACTCCATCCATGTTGTTGCAAATGGTAGGATTTGTTTTCTTTTTATGGCTGACTAATATTCCATTGTGTATATGTACCACTTCTTCTTTAACCATTCATCTACTAATGGACACTTAGGTTGCTTCCATTTCTTGGCTATTGTAAATAGTGCTGCGATAAACATAGGGGTACATATGTCTTTTTGAGACTGGGCTCCTGCATTCTTAGGGTAAATTCCTAGGACAGGAATTCTTGAGTCAAATGGTATTTCTATTTTGAGTTTTTTGAGGAACCTCCATACTGCTTTCCACAATTGTTGAACTAATTTACATTCCTACTTGCAGTGTGGGAGGGTTCCCCTTTCTACATATCCTCGCCAACATTGGTTCTTCTTTGTCATTTGGATGGTGCACATCATGACTGGTGTCAGGTGATATCCCATTGTGGTTTTAATTTGCATTTCTCTGATGATTAGGGATGTGGAGAATCTTTTCATGTGCCTGTTGGCCATCTGAATTTCTTCTTTGGAGAAGTGTCTGTTCAGCTCCTCTGTGCATTTTTTGCTTGGATTATTTGCTTTTTGTTTGCTGAGGTGCGTGAGCTCTTTATATATTTTGCATGTCAGCCCTTTATCGGATATGTCATTTATGAATATATTCTCCCATACTGTAGGATGTCTTTTTGTTCTATTGTTGGTGTCCTTTGCTGTACAGAAGCTTTTCAGCTTGATATAGTTCCACTTGTTCATTTTTGCTTTTGTTTCCCTTGCCCAGGGGGATGTGTTCATGAAGAAGTCGCTCATGTTTATGTCCAAGAGATTTTTGCCTATATTTTTTTCTAAGAGTTTTATGGTTTCATGACTTACATTCAGGTCTTTGATCCATTTTGAATTTACTTTTCTGTATGGGATTAGACAGTGATAACAGTTTTATTCTCTTACATGTAGCTGTCCAGTTTTGCCAACACCAGCTGTTGAAGAGGCTGTCATTTCCCCATTGTATATCCATAGCTCCTTTATCATATATTAATTGGCCATATGTGTTTGGGTTAAAATCTGGACTCTCTATTCTGTTCCACTGGTCTGTGGGTCTGTTCTTGTGCCAGTACCGAATTGTCTTGATTACTGTGGCTTTGTAGTAGAGCTTGAAGTCATGGAGCATAATTCCCCTGCTTTATTCTTCCTTCTCAGGATTGCTTTGGCTATTTGGGGGTCGTTGGTGTTTCCGTATGAATTTTAGAACTATTTGGTCTAGTTCGATGAAGAATGCTGTTGATATTTTGATACGAACTGCACTGAATCTGTAGATTGCTTCAGGCAGGATGGCCATTTTGACAATATTAATTCTTCCTATCCAGGAGAACAGGATGTGGTTCCATTGATTGATTTCTTTTTTAATTTCTCTCATGAGTGTCTTGTAGTTTTCAGAGTATAGGTCTCTCACTTCCTTGGTTAGGTTTATTCCTAGGTATTTTAAATTGTGAATGGAATTGTTTTCCTGATTTATCTTTCTGCTAGTTCATCGTTAGTGTATAGGAAAGCAACAGATTTATGTGTATTAATTTTATATTTTCAACTTTGCTGAAATCAGATATTAGTTCTTGTGGTTTTGGAGTGGATTCTTTTGGGTTTTTTATGTACAATATCATGTCATCAGCAAATAGTGACAGTTTGACTTCCTCTTTACCAATCATCTTTTTTTGGTAACATTAATCTACAATTACATGTGCAACATTATGGTTACTAGACTCCCCACCTCATCAAGTCCCCCCCACATACCCCATTACAGTCACTGTCCATCAGCGTAGTGAGATGCTGTAGAATCACTACTTGTCTTCACTGAGTTGTAGAACCCTCCCTGTGACGCCCCACCCACATTATGTCTGCTAATTGTAATGGCCCTTTTTCCCCCTTGTCCCTCCCTCAATTTTATTTATTTCTTCTCTTATCTTTATAATGTCCCTCCTTCTGCTGACTTTGGGTCTCATTTGGTTTTCTTTTTCCCATTTCAATAATTGTGTCTTTAGACTATTCATTTGGGATTGTTCTTCCTTCTTTAAATAGCCCTGGATTGCAATACACTTTCCTCTTAGAACTGCCTTCGCTGCGTCCCACAGAAGTTGGGGCTTTGTGCTGTTGTTCTCATTTGTCTCCATATATTGCTTGATCTCTGTTTTAATTTGGCCTTTGATCCATTGATTATTTAGGGGCATGTTGTTAAGCCTCCATGTGTCTGAGAGCCTTTTTGTTTTCTTTGTACAATTTATATCTAGTTTTACACCTTTTCGATCTGAGAAGTTGGTTGGTAGAATTTTAATATTTTTGAATTTACTGAGGTTCTTTTTGTGGCCTATTCTGGAAAATGTTCCATGTGCACTTGAGAAGAATGTGTATCCTGTTGCTTTTGGGTGTAGAGTTCTGTAGATGCCTGTTAGGTCCATCTGTTCTAGTGTGTTGTTCAGTGCCTCTGTGTCTTTACTTATTCTCTGTCTGGTTGATCTGTCCTTTGGGGTGAGTGGTGTGTTGAAGTCTCCTAAAATGGATGCATTGCTGTCTATTTCCTCCTTCAATTCTGTTAGTACTTGTTTCACATATGCTGGCACTCCTGTGTTGGGTGCATATATATTTATAATGGTTATTTCTTGTTGGACTGACCCCTTTATCATTATGTAATGTCCTCCTTTATCTCTTGCTACTTTCTTTGTTTTGAAGTCTATTTTGTCTGATACAAGTACTGCAACCCCTGCTTTTTCCTCCCTGTTGTTTGTATGAAATATCTTTTTTCCATCCCTTTAGTTTTAGTCCATGTATATCTTTGGGTTTGAGGCGAGTCTCTTCTAAGCAGCATACAGATGGGTCTTGCTTTTTTATCCATTCAGTGACCCTGTGTCTTTTGATTGGTGTATTCAGTCCATTTACATTTAGGGTGATTATTGATAGATATGTACTTATTGCCATTGCTGGCTTTAGATTCGTGGTTATGAAAGGTTCAAGGGTAGGTTCTTTACTATCTAACAGTCTAACTTAACTGTCTTATTAAGCTGTTATAAACAGTGTGTGATGATTCTTTATTTCTCTCCCTTCTTATTCTTCCTCCTCCATTCTTTATATGTTAGGTGTTTTATTCTGTACTCTTTTATGTTTCCTTTGACTATTTTTGTGGATAGCTGATGTTACTTTTTTGCTTTTTGTTGGTATTTGGATGGTCTGCTTTCTTTGCTATGATTTTATTTTCTCTGGTCATATCTATTTAGCCTTAGGAGTGCTTCCATGTGGAGCAGTCCCTTTAAAATATCCTGTAGAAGTGGTTTGTGTGAGGCAAATTACCTCAACTTTTGCTTGTCTGGGAATTTTTAAATCCCTCCCTCAAATTTAAATGATAATCATGCTGGATACAGTATTCTTGGTTCAAGGCCCTTCTGTTTCATTGCATTAAATATATCATGCCATTCTCTTCTGGCCTGTAAGGTTTCTCTTGAGAAGTATGATGATAGCCTGATGGGTTTTCCTTTGTAGGTGATCTTTTTTCTCTCTCTGGCTGCCTTTTATACCCTGTCCTTGTCTTTGATATTTGCCATTTTAATTAGTATATGTCTTGGTGTTGTCCTCCTTTGGTCCCTTGTGTTGGGAGATCTGTGGGTTTCCATGGTCTGAGAGGCTATTTCCTTCCCCAGCTTGGGGAAATTTTCAGCAATCATTTCTTCAAAGACACTTTCTATCCCATTTTCTCTTTTTCCTTCTTCTTGTACCCCTATAATGCGAGTATTGTTCCATTTGGATTGGTCACACAATTCTCTTAATATTCTTACATTCCGAGAGATCCTTTTATCTCTCTTTGCCTCAGCTTCTCTGTACTCCTGTTCTCTGATTTCTATTCCATTAACAGTCTTTTGTACCTCGTCCAGTCTGCTCTTAAGCCCGTCAATTGATTGTTTCATTTCTGTAATCTCCCTCCTGACTTCATCCTTTAGCTCTTTCATATTTCTCTGTAGGTCCATCAGCATGGTTATGACTTTTATTTTGAATTCTTTTTCAGGAAGATTGTTTAAATCTATCCCACCAGGCCCTCTCTCTGGCGTTGTCTGAGTGAAGTTTGACTGGGCCAGTTTCTTCTATCTTTTCATGGTGACAGAAGTGGTTGCAGGCAGGTGACACATGTGTCAGCTGGGAAAACAAAGTCCCTTTCTGCTTGTTGTTCGCCTTGCCCTTCTCCACAGCCTGTGCTGGTTACCTGCACACCAGGAGGCAGTCTCTGGGATAATCCCCTGAGCTGCAGTGGGTAGGGCTAGCCTAGAGCACTGCAGGGGCGTGGCACCCCGCCGGGTGCATTCTACTCCCAGGACGGGCTCCTTCGCGCCTTCTGGACCTTGCTCCAGCTTCCGCTGCCCATCTGGTTAGCTGCACGGTGGGAGGAGGCTCGACTCTGTGTGGTTGCCACGGGTGGGGACACTCCCTGGCTGCTTTGCAGCTGTGGTGGGTCTGCCTGTCTATTTTCAGCACCGGCCTAGGGGAACGAATGGCAGGCTACTTATCGCCATGAGGGATTTTGGGGCTGCTTTACCTGGCAGGCAGTTAGGGGGTCTCAAATTCCTCAAGATTCCCAGCCTGCTGGGCTGAGTGTGCTGGGACGATTTTGTTCAGCTGTCAGGCCCTTGTTCCTGTAAGACTTTGAAAATACGCCCGCTTTTCTTTTGTCCCAGGGGAACCGGCTGTGGGGTCCTGCTCACAGTCTCCATCTCGGATCCTGCCCTCCGTTTCTCTAATATCCAGTACACAATGCGATGTGTGTCTGTGCTCCCGCTGCAGATCACCAGGGCTGGTTATTTAGCAGTCCTGTGCTTCCACTCCCTCCCCACTCTGATTCTTTTCCTCCTGCTGGTAAGCTGGGGTGGGGGAGTGCTCGGGTCCCACTGGGTCACAGCTTTGTATCTTACCCCCTTCGTGAGGTGCTGAGTTCTCGCAGATGTAGATGTAGCCTGGCTGTTGTACTGTATCTTCTGGTCTCTCTTTTAGGAATAGTTGTACTTGTTGTATTTTCAAAAATATATATGGTTTTGAGAGGATATTTCTGCCACCCTGTTCATGCCGTCATCTTGAGCCCCTCCCTTTACCAATCTTTATGCCTTGTATTTCTTTGTCTGATTGCCGTGGCTAGGACCTCCAGTACTATGTTGAATAAAATTGGGGAGAGTGGGCATCCCTGTCTTGTTCCTGATCTTTGGTGAAAAATATTATGATACTTTAAAAGAAAAGGTCTATTTGTACCAATACGGAAGAATGTCCAAAATCTGTAAGTGAAAAAAGCAATCTGCAGAGCAATATGGATATATGACCCCAACTTTATTTGTATTTTTCCTTGAAAATATATGTACTTAGAGGATGGTTACTAAAGGCAGGCTTCAAAGAAACCTGGAAGCCTGTGTAACAAGCAGTTAGCAGTGGTCATTTCTGCATGTGGGTTACCAGGGCTGTTCATGTTCTGTTACAAAGTTCTGGATGTTTGAATAGTTTTATGTTGAATGTGTATCACTTTGATAATAAAAATAATAAGAAAAAAATTTAAAGATTACAAAAAAAGAAGAAAGTACAAAAAAGGCCATACATAGAGGAAAAAAATAAAAGAGATTGTGAGATGATCTAATCAGCACTCCTGAAAGAAAATGGAATTCCTGGAGTAGGAATGAGGCAATACTCGTAGTTGCCATTAAAATCTTTCAGGAATTGATAAAAAACAAAATCCTTAAATCCAAGGACCCCAGTGAGTCCCAAGGAGCATAAATAAAAAGTAATATACTTCTCATGGTTATCAAGCTGTAGAATGCCAACACAAAGAAACCAGTAGGTTGGAACCCACACTTTAAAAAAATAGTGTTCTAAATGGTATACTTCAAGAAGGAATATGGTTCTAAAAGGAAGGTATGAAAAGAAAGAAGAACAGGGAGGTAAAGAAGATGAATAAACCTAAACCAACAATGATGGAAGGATACAGTAATACTAATATAACAGTTCCCAACTTATCCATGCTTGTGCTTTCCAAGGTTTCAGTCACCCACAGTTAACTGTGGTCTTGAAGTAGATTATCCTCCTTCTGACATATCATCAGGACGGCAGCAGGAGCCAAACACTGTGTCACAATGCCTGTGGGATTCACCTCATTTCATCTTATCAGGTAGGCATTTTATTATCTCACCACAGGAAGGGTGAGTACAGTACAAAAAGCCATTTTGAGAAAGGAAGAGATGCCATTCACATAACTTTTAAATACAGCATATTGTTATAATTGTTCTATTATTAGTTGTTTCATCTCTTATTGTGCCTAATTTATAAATTAAATTTTATCATAGGTATATATGTATGGGAAAAAACATTATATAGGGTTGGATATTATCTGCAGTTATAGGCATCCATTGGTGGTGGTTTTGGTACATATCACCAATGGATAAGAGGGGACTACTGTAATGTCTTATTTGTAGTTCACAAATAAGGTAAAAGTATAGTACTGTACTGCCTATAATGGCATGTAAGCCAGAAGGGGTTGATTGGAATTCCAGTTTTCTAAGGTCCATGTGTGAACTGAAGGTTGAAGGTATAGACATGTTTTAAATGTAACTATTGAAGAGGACAAATAGAGTGTTTCTTTTTTAAATCAGAGAAGGAAAATAATGAAATGAAGAGAATCAAACAAAAAAAGAGTAGAAGGTGAGAGATAAGTGTACTCATTTTTTGTCTTCCTTTGCAAAGCTTAGTTATTTTGAAATTAATGTTATTGTGTGTATCAATAGTTTATTCCTTCTTATTGCTGATTGATATGTCATTTTATGGATATACCAAAATTCACTAATCCACTCACATTTGGATGAAAAGGGATTTTTTTCATTTTCTTAGCTAATACAGATAAAGGTACTATGAGTATTCATGTGCAAGTCTATATATAGACATACAGTTGCTTTTCTCTTGGATAAAAAACTAGGAGTGGAATAGCTATATTATATGGTAGGTGGATGTTTGACTTCTTAAGAAGCTGCTATACTTTTCCAAAGTGGTTATTAGCAGGACACTGCATAACAAAATTGTGACTTAGCTATACAATGGAATACTACTCTTTACAAAGTGGATGAATCTCAGAACAATTATGCTACATGAAAGAAGCCAGAATAAAACAGAATGCATACTGTTTGACTCTCTCTTATTAAAAATTCTAGAAAATGTAACTTACTTAGTAGTGACAGAACACAAATGTGGTGGATGAACCAAGGGATTATATGAAAACATGCAGGAGGCAGATATGACACTGTAAATATTAAACAACAGGAATTATTAATTGGGATTGAAATATTTAATAACAGCAGGGAAACATAGCCTCGGGCAGCCATCTATATACTAACTTCCTCTATAGCAGAAATGTACCAGATTGTGGTACTGGACAGCTCTCCGAGAGTGTGCTATAAAGGGCCTTACCAAATTTAACCTTTTTCCCTCAACTATATACTCTGGTGGCTGACCAGTGTCTCTTCTGAATGGCCCATTTAAAACAGGTATGTTAACACTTTCAGTTAGGTTATAGCTAAGCTATGTAGGCTTGGTAGCCATTGTATCTTTCAGGTAATGTTATACATGTCTATTGGATTTCTATGGCAAATCTTATAGTTAAACTCATAGTATTGAGCAGGATTCAAGATGGCAGTGTGAGAGGTGAGAGAACTCCTCCCAAAACCACAGAGTGTTAAAATATAGATAATACACCTAACCCTAAAACAGCAGGAGGAAAGAAGGCTGCACCAGACTGCACACAAACCTCACGAAGAAAGCAGACTTCATGAAACACAGTAATGTAAGAAAGACTTGATCCGGGGGGAACCGAGCCCTCCCCTCACCCCAGCTCACAGGTGGGAGGAAGAGAAACGGAGCGCAGAGGGGATGGAAGCCTGGGGCTGCTGAAAACTTAGCCCTGGAGATCTGCTTTGTGAGAAGAAACCTACATTGTGTGGTGCTCTGAAGGATGGGGAGCTGGGACAGGCAGGGTACTTGCGAGATAGATTCTGGCCGTTTTGGAGGACAGGATTCACAACCGGCCGCTCTGGGACAAGGGAAACGCAGGCGGTGTGACAGGCTTCATAGCAGCGAGAGGGCTGCTGAAGGTGCGCGGTTTACAAGGACCTTCCTATGCGGGAGAAGGGATAGGGGAACAGGTTGTCAGGGCGCACTCTGCCCAGCAGATTGGGAACTGTGGGGAGCTTCAGGCGCTCCACTCCCATGGCTGGCTACTCAGCTCCAAGGCCTGCTACTGTGTAACAGCCTGCTGAGCCTTCCTCCGGGCCTGCTGGCACCAGCTCGTAAACCGGCAGTCACGGCTCTGGCGTCAGGTCAGCCAGAGGGAGGCCCCCTCTACAACAGTTAGAGACGCCAAGCACAGAGGCTTACACCTGTGTCCTCAGCCCACTGGCTCTGATACTGGACAGATGGGAATCAGGAAACAGATCTCCCACCCCCCCCCCCAGGCAACAGCTCCACTCTCCTACGTTCCCCAACTACACTCTAGGGGCTGAACAGCTCCAGAGACTGGAGCATCTGGGCAATATAGGGAACCACACAGAAATATGAAACGTCAAAAGAACATGGTTCAGAATAAAATCTCACAAAATCAGAAAAAGGACCAAATGAACCTGAACTCACCAATCTACCTGAAGGAGAGTTCAAAATAAAAATCATAAACATGCATACGGAGGTACAGAAAAATATTCAAGGACTCAGGAACGAATTTAAGACAAAGATTCAATCATTAAGAAATTCCATATCTGAAAAGAAACATACAATGGAGGGATTTAAAAGCAAATTACATGTAGTAGAAGCGAGAAGAGGAATACAAAGAACCTGAGGCACAGAGAGAAAAAAGAATCTCTAAGAATGAAAGAATATTGAGAGAACTGTGTGACTAACCCAAATGGAACAATATTTGCATAATATGGGTATGAGAAGAGGAGGAGAGAGAAAAAGAGATAGAAAGTGTCATAGAGGAGATAATTGCTGAAAACTTCCCCAATCTGGGGAAGGAGATAGTCTCTGAACCCATAGAGATGCACAGATCTCTCAAAACAAGGGACTAAAGGAAGACGACATCAAGACATATAATAACTAAAATGGCAAAGATCAAGGATAAAGACAGATTTTTAAAGCAGCTAGAGAAAGAAAAAAGATCACATACAAAGGAAAACTCATCAGGCTATCATCAGATTTGTCAACAGAAACTTGTACATGCCAGAAGGGAGTGGCATGATACATTTAATGCAATGAAGCAGAAGGGCCTCAAACAAAGAATACTGTCCCTGGAAAGGTTATCATTTAAATTTGAGGGAGGGATTAAACAATTTTCAGATAAGCAAAAGCGGAGAGAATTTACCTCCCACAAATCACTTCTACAGTGCATTTTGGAGGGATTCCTATAGATGGAAGTACTCCTAAGACTAAATACATGTCACCCAAGGGATCGACAAACAGTACAGAATATGATTCATAACATACAAAGAATGGAGGAGGAAGAAAAAGGAGGAGAAAAAAAAATTTTTAGATTGTGCTTGTAGTAACTCACTAGGCCACAAAGTGAGTTAAATTAGACTGTTGGATAGTAAGAGAATTACCCTTGAACCTTTCGTAGCCACAAATCTAAAGCCTGCAATGGCAATAAGTACATTCCTATCGATAATCACCCTAAATGTAAATGGTCTGAATGCACCAATCAAAAGATGTAGAGTCACTGACTGGATTAAAAAACAAGACCCATCCACATGGTACCCACAAGAGACACACTTCAAACCCAAAGATATACACAGACTAAAAGTAAAGGGATTGAAAAAGATATTTCATGCAACTTATAGGGAGAAAAAAGCAGGAGTTGCAGTACTTATATCATATAAAATAGATTTCAAAACAAAGAAAGTCACAAGAGACAAAGAAGGACATTACATAATTATAAAGGGGTCAGTCCAACAAGAGGATATAACTATTATAAATATCTAGGCATGCAACACAGGATCACCTACATATGTGTTAACAAACACTAACAGAATTAAAGGGGGAAATAGAATGCAACGCATTCATTTTGGGAGAGTTCAACACATCACTCACTCGAAAGGACACATCAACCAAAGAGAAAATAAATAAAGCGACAGAGGCACTGAACAAGGTATTAGAACAGATAAAACTAATGGACACCTACAGAGCACTCCATCCAAAAGCAACAGGGTACACATTCTTCTCAAGTGCACATGGAACATTTTCAAGAATAGATCATATACTAGGCCATGAAAAGAGCCTCAATAAATTAAAAAAAGATTAACATTGTACCAACCACCTTGTCAGATCACAAAGGTATGAAACTAGAAATAAATTACTCAAACAAAATGAAAAAGCCCACAAACACATGGAGGCTTAACAACATGTTCCTAAATAATCAATGGATCAATGACCAAATAAAAGCAGAGATAAAGGAATATATCGAGACAAATGACAACAGTAATTCAATACTGCAAAATCTGTGGGATGCAGCAAAGGCCGTGCTAAGAGGGAAGTATATTGCAATACAGGCCTACCTCGGGAAAAAAGAACACTCCAAAATTAAAAGTCTAAACTGATAATGAAACTAGAAAACGAAGAACAAATGAGGCCCGAAGTCAGTAGAACGAGGGACATAATGAAGACTAAAGCAGAAATAAATAAAATTGAGAAGAATAAAACAACAGAAAGAATCAATGAAAGCAGGAGATGGTTCTTCGAGAAAATAAACAAAACAGATAAACCCTTAGCCAGACTTATCAAGATAAAAAGAGAGTCTACACACATAAACAGAATCATAAATGAAAAAGGAAAAATCACTACAGACACCACAGAAATACAAAGAGTTATGAGAGTATACTATGAATAATTATATGCTAACAAACTGGATAACCTAGAAGAAACAGACAACTTTCTAGAAATACACAACCTACAAAGGCTGACCCAAGAAGAAACAGAAAATTGGAATAGACTAATTACCAGCAAAGAAATTGAACTGGTAATCAAAAACCCATCTAAGAACAGAAAGCGTGGACCAGATGGTTTCACTGCTAAATTTTATCAAACACTTACTTAAGACCTAATACCATCCTCCTTAAAGTTTTCCAAAAAGTAGAAGAGGAAGGAATACTCCCAAACTCATTTTACGAGGCCAACATCACTCTAATACCAAAACGAGGCAAAGACACCACTAAAAAAGAAAATTACAGACCAATATCCATGATGAACATACATGCAAAAATGCTCAAGAAAATATTAGCAAACTGAATTCAAAAATACATCAAAAAGATCATCCATCATTATGCAGCAGGTTTCATTCCAGGGATGCAAAGATGGTACAACATTCAAAATTCCAACAACATCATCTACTACATAAACAAAAAGAAGGACAAAGACTATTTGATCATCTCCATAGATTCTGAAAAAGCATTTGATAATATTCAACATCGATTCATAATAAAAACTATCAACAAGATCAGTATTGAGGGAAAGTACCTCAACATAATAAAGGCCATGTATGACAAACCAACAGCCAACATTACCCTTAAGAGCGAGAAGCTCGGAGTTATCCTTTAAGAGCAGGAACAAGACAAGGATGCCAACTCTCACCACTTTTATTCAACATAGTTCTAGAGGTCCTAGCCATGGCAATGAGACAACACAAAGAAATAAAAGTCATCCAGATTACTAAGGAAAAAGAAAACTGTTCCTGTTTGATATTGCATATAAAAAACCGTAAGCAATCCACTCCAAAACTACTAGATCTAATACCTGAATTCAGTAAAGTTGCGGGATACAAAATTAATACACAGAAATCTGTTGCATTCCTATACACCAATGGTGTATAAGGAGAAATCAGAAAAACAGTTCCATTCACAATTGCATCAAAAAGAATAAAATACCTAAGAATAAGCCTAACCAAGGAAATGAAAGACCTATACTCTGAAAACTAGAAGACACTCATGAGAAAAATTAAAGATACCAATAAATGGAAACACATCCCGTGCTCATCATAGGAAGAATTAATATTGTCAAAATGGCCATTCTTCCTAAAGCAATCTATAGATCCAATGCAATCCCTATTAGAATACCAACAGCATTCTTCAATGAAGTAGAGGAAATAGTTTGAAAATACATATGGAACCAAAAAATACCCCGAATAGCCAAAACATTCCTTGGAAGAATAAAGTGAGGGGAATGACGCTCCCTGACTTCAATCTCTACTACAAAGTGACAGTAATCAAGACAATTTGGTACTGGCACAAGAACAGACCCATATACCAATGGAACACACTGGAGAGCCCAGATAGAAAACCAACTATATATGGTCAATTAATACACGTTAAAGGAGCCATGGATATACAATGGGGAAATGACAGCCTCTTCAACAGCTGGTGTTGGCAAAACTGGACAGCTACATATAAGAGAATGAAACTGGATTATTGTCTAACCATACATACAGAAGTAAACTCAAAATGGATCAAAGACCTGAATGTAAGTCATGAAACCACAAAACTCTTAGAAAAGAACATAGGCAAAAATCTCTTGGGCATAACATGAGCAACTTCTTCATGAACATATCTCCCCGGACAAGGGAAACAAAAGCAAAAATGAACAAGTGGAACTTATCAAACTATAAAGCTTCTGTACAGCAAAGGACACTATCAGTAGAACAAAAAGACATCCTACAGGATGGGAAAATATATTCATAAATGACATATCTGATAAGGGGTTGACATTCAAATTATATACAGATCTAAGGCACCTCAACAAATGAAAAGCAAATAAGCCAATTTAAAAATGGGCAGAGAAGCTGAACAGACACTGCTCCAAAGAAATTCAGATGGCCAACAGACACATGGAAAGGTGCTCCACATCACTAATCATCAGGGAAATGCAAATTAAAACCACAATGAGATATCACCTCACACCAGTAAGGATGGCCACCATCGAAAAGACTAAGAACAACAAATGCTGGTGAGAATGTGGAGAAAGGGAAGCCCTCCTACACTGCTGGTAGGAATGTAAGCTAGTTCAACCATTGTGGAAAGCAATATGGTCGTTCCTCAAAAAACTGTAAGTCAAAATAGCATTTGACCTGGGAATCCCACTCCTTGGAATTTACCCAAAGAATACAACTTCTCAGATTCAAAAAGACATATGCACCCCTATGTTTATCGCAGCATTTTTTACAATAGCCAAGATACGGAAGCAACCTAAGTGTCCATCAGTAGATGAATGGATAAAGAAGATGTGGTACATATACACAATGGAATACTATTCAGCCATAAGAAACAAATCCTACCATTTTCAACAACATGGATGGGGCTGGAGGATATTATGCTCAGTTCAATAAGCCAGGAGGAGAAAGACAAGTACCAAATGATTTCCCTCATTTGTGGAGTCTAACAATGAATCAAAACTGAAGGAACAAAATAGCAGCAGACTCAGAGACTCCAAGGAGGATCTAGTAGTTATCAAAGGGGAGGGATGTGGGAGGTCGGTTGGGGAGGGAGGGAGAAAGAGATTGAGGGGTATTATGTTTTGTACACATGGTGTGGGGGATCATGGGGAAAACAGTGTAGCATAGAGAAGGCAAATAGTGAATCTGTGGCATCTTACTAGACTGAAGGACAGTGAAGGCACTGGGGTATGGGTGGGGACTTGATAATATCGGTAAATATTGTAACTACATTTTTTTTTCATATGAGTCCTTCAAAGAGTGTATATCAATAATACCTTAATAAAAAAATAAATAAAAATAAATAATTCCTTCTTGACTATTATAAATCCTACATCCTACACAGTCATCTCAATCTTTTAATATTTCTCTGTATTAGATTGGCTAAAATTTTATTTAGAATCTGTATCCACAATAGTGATATTTAAGCTTTTTAGGGCCATGAATTCTTCTGACAATATGATGAAAGCTATTAACTCACTCCCAAAAATATACTATTAACATAAACTTTTGTGTACCATGAAGGGTGTCCATAGCTCCTAATTTAAGAACTCATATTTATTATAATTAACTCAATACGTAGATGGTTCTCATGCCACTGGTATTTCCTAAATACTATGTCTTCTCCAATCCTAAATTTTACATTCTGACTCATCTTTTGGTCAGCAAGAGGTTGTCTGAGAAAGTTTCCAGAAGAGCATATGGATGCTGTTTCCTGAGCTTTTGCAGAGGTCAAATCTGGTGGTAGCCTGATTTTTGTTGTTTTGTTGTTTTTATTTTTGTCTTGATACTTATACTTGAAGATTGATACTGATACTAAAACTTTTTTTACATTTAGCCATTAAAAATTAGAAGGAAAATCAGGTAAGATTATTTTTTTTGAATAATGTTGGGTAAACATTCCATAGATATATATGCTTATAATGTTTCTTCCATTTAACATCTACCTTCTTTAGCCTAGTCCACTTTAGTAATTTTTTAATTAATTTATTTATTCATTTTGGTATGCAATATTTCCTAGTTTATTTTAAAACCTGTGCTTGGAATTGCTTTTTCCCCTACTGTTAAGTGCAAGTTCCTTGCTATTACCTTTTCTTTTTATTAAGATATCATTGATACACAATCTTATGAAGGTTTCACATGAGAAACTTTGTGGTTACTACATTCCCCCCATTTTCAAGTCCCCACCACATACCCCATTAGTCCCCACATACCCCATTAGTCCCCACATACCCCACTGTCCATAAGTGTAGTAAGATGCTGTAGAGTCACTACTTGTCTTCTCCATGCTACACTGCCTTCCCATGACCCCCCTACGGTATGGCTACCCCCTTTTCTTATATAGCATTACAATATACTCTTAACTCTGAGCACTTCTATTTGTCTATCTGAGATATACTCTAGTTTGTTTTGTTTTGTTTAATCCATTCACTGTAATAAATTATCTTAGGCTCTCATGGCTTTGTTCTTTGTTTTGATACAGGCTAATCACTCTCAAGTGATTTATACACCTGTATCCTTCCGCATTAGAGCAAGCCCACTTTCACCATGCATATTAGCCAAAATTGCACACCTGATGTATGTCTAATATATTCTCCTATCCAGTTGGCTTGAGTTTCCTGACAAACCAAAGTACTTTCTTTACTAAGAAAAAGAATCAAGTCATATTTCCTAACATCACAAAAGTGGCTCTTTGTGAAAGGATTATGACTGGAAAGAAATTTTTGTTTTTACATTTATCTATGTCATAACTCATTAATATGGAGTGGAAATTCAATTCAACTCAAGAATAAAATACAGAATGCCAGTTTCCTATCAGACCTAAGATTTTTCACTTTGGTTTTGTCATGGACAAATGATATGACTGAGCAATTCAGCAGAGGTTGAGAACTCGTGGCTTGAGTTATTCACCATTTAGTTTGCCAGTCTGCCTATGTGACTACTGGTCTGCTAAGGGTTTAACTGCTGAAAGCAAAACAAGTAATAAACTCAAGATCTGCAGAGGAAATACAGAAGGAATTATTTAAACATAATTCTGGCAAGAATGAAATGGGGCTTTAGAATTCTTAATGACAAAGGAAGAAAATCCTGAGCCTTATTAGACACGTCCCTTCATCTGAAAAGATTCCAGAAAAAGTTAGATATGATCTCACGGACAAAGCCTCTGAGTGGGAATACAGCACAAGAAGAATTGTTCTAAGGAAATGAAATACAGTTTATGCAATCACAATAATCCTAATGAGATGGGAAAGTAATTAGAGAAACCAATTTAATTTCTCTGGGAAGCTCTGATTTTTAAAAGAATATGTACAAAAGAAAAAAAAGACCAATTATGAATACAACATAGTGGTGTGAACCTACAAGAAAAATGTCAAAAAGGCTCAAGCCTACTAAGAACTGAGGTTTCCAAAACTGCTAATAAAATAGCAAGAAAGATTTTAAAGCTGTATTTGGAAAAAGAAGACAATCTGTTAGGGGAAAGATAGCATAAAGTTAACTGGTAACAGAGAAAAGGAGGAGCTCAAACGAGCTTTTTTTCATCTATAAGTATTGCCAGACAAAACGTGGAAAGACCAGACAAAAATGAAAGGAAGAAACTGAAGTTTGTGAAGTTAAAAGAGTCTCTAGAAAGCTAGTTTATTCAAACATATTTAAGAGTCTAGGCCTAAATAATTAAATCTCAAGGTCTTGAAAAAAAATTCATCTATCAATGAAAATTAGGAAAATGTGTCCCGAATGTTTTTTAAAAAGGGAACATTCCAGAAAATACAGAATGGTTAGCTTAATATTGATCTCCTAACAATTGCTAGGAAAATCAAGCATGTAACTTATAAATACTTAAGATCTGAAAAGCCAACATGAATTAGGTAATAAAAGTACAAACTGATGCAATTTTCCTTTTTAATGAGGTTTGATAAAGTTCGGTAATGATATACAATGCTATAGCAATGAATCCTGATTTCTCACAGTAGCCCTGTGTGTTAAGATAGAGAAATGTAGGTGGGACAATGGTAGAGGTTAAGTAAGTTCACTGGTTGAAATTCTTTTTGAACAGTAATGAAAAGAGGTCTCCCCATTAATGAGCCAGCCAGGTTTTGTCTTTGGTTCTGTCCTATCCAATATTGTTCTCTGTGACTATAATAAAGACTACAAAGCTCATTTAATATATCTGAACAAGAAGAAAAACTACAAAGGGAAGAAAACATAACAGATAAGATATTCAAAATTCCAAAGAATTCTGACAAGCTAGGATAATGAATTTAAAACCAAACAAAGGACACTTAACAAGAATAGAACAACTCCTGTATTCAGGTTTAAAATATAATTATCTAAACTAAATGTTCCAAGTAGCTTCTAATTTTCTAACAAATATAGTTATCTATGAAATTTACAACTTTTAAAGTTTTTGATGAGAATCTTTTATATATTCTATCTACTCTTATGTCCAATGTTTAAAAAAAGTAAATCTCCAGGAACAAAAGCATTAACAACATAAACAAATTAACTTATATACATACGGAAATGTACAGCCTTCAGGAAAAGAATCTTCATATGATGTAGAGGGTAATGAACTTGATTTATTTTCCTGTTCATTCTGGGTCACAGCTATATGATCTACATTAAAAAAATACTAACATGAATACCAAGTATACCAAGTTAAAAATCATTCAACTGTAATATCTAAATGTCTTTAATGATTAGTAAATACATGGAGCCCTTAAATCTGCAAACATGCTAAGATTTTAAGACTGAGCCAAAAAATAAGGTGTCAGTATTTTCAAAACACTAAGTAAAGAGACGTAGAAGAGATTTCTAACAGCAGAAATTCTAGTTTAGCCTTAAGTTTTATCTGAATTTTAATCAATCTTTAAGGTGAACATGAAGTACCCCTACTTTTTTTGTATTTTATAGACAAATAACATAACTCTTAAAAGCTCTATAATAGGTCAGAAAATGGAAAGTTTATATAGCTTTTATTTTTTCATTGTTCTGCTACTATTTTTTTTGGGTGGAGTTGGGTATTTTGGTACCTCACATTTTGTTTTTCCATTTTTCTTTTCATATTTCTTTTAGTTTCTCATTTGTGCACTTAATTTCATCTCATTTCTTGTCTCTTCTTTTTCTATTTCACCCACTTTTACTCTCTGACTACAGTATAGAAATAAGCTGTGCAGTTAAGAAAGTTAGAGACTTCCTGTTCTTATTTTTTAAAATGGGAATGTGGAATATTCAATGTTTGGTTTAAAGATTTTTTTTATAATGTGCTTTTTCTTATGCACAAAGAAAAAAAGTTATTCTCATCCTGATTAATTTGCATTGATTCTTTAGTACAGACAAGTCCTATTTAAAAAAAAGGTTAATAAAAATAGTTTAAGCAAGTGAAGATTTAAAATCTGATAGTTGAATAAAGCTGTAACAGATTAAAACTTAAGTTTTACAAGTTGAGAATATTTTATTTTTCCCAGCTAATTTCTTTGTATGAGTCATATAAACCCATATGAACAAATGTGAATAAAACAAATCAATGTAAGCATAGTTAGAAATAAGATTTACTGAAAAAACAGAGATTTAAAAGTAATCATTGGATGGGGAGATGATAATTCCTCTCTTTTTAAGAAAAGAGTATCCAGTCCTTTGTACCAGACTGTGGCAAATATTTGGTTATACAGAAGCAAAGAAAATAAACACAGTTATTGGAGTGGGGAGTCCAGGTTGGTCTGGGATGGCTTATTTTGACTTCAAGTCTTTTGGTTTCTCCCAACCTCAATATTGTTTTTAAAATTAACACTAACATGAAACCTCATTACTATAAAGTTCTTAATCCTTGCATTGCCAGTAGTGTCAATTACATAACTCCCCAATTACTTACTACAATCATAGTTCTACCACGGGCAAACACAGTACTTTTATTTCGATAAATTCATTACATTTTAGATGAACTGTATAAAAATGCAAAATTATAATATTCAGCATTTCTATTGATGAAATTATTACTTTAAAAGAACACAAACAAAAACCCAACATACTTTCTGTTAGTGGGAAATAGATCATTTCAGAAAAAAAATAACATTGCTTAGAACCAGTTCTTCTTACCACCTCTTTCATTTAAAAGCCTTTCTCTAGCAAAACTAATGTAATCTCTAAAGGCGTGTTGATTCCAAGTGCTACTGAGAGATGCTGGGAAAGGCTGTTTTCTTTTTTTTTTTATTAATTAATTTATTATTATTTTTTTATTTACAGTTTATTTTGTTATCATTAACCTACAATTACATGTGCAATATTATGGTGATTAAACTACCCCCTGCATCAGGTCCCCCCGACCAACCCCATTACAGTCACTGTCCAACAGCGTAGTGAGATGCTATAGAGTCACTACTTGTCTTCTCGGAGTTGTACACCCCTCCCCATGCCCCCGCTACCTTACGTCTGCTAATTGTAATACCCCTTTTACCCTCTTATCCCTCCCTTCCCACCCATCTTCCCCAGTCCCTTTCCCTTTGGTAACTATTAGTCCGTTCTTGGGTTCTGTGAGTCTGCTGCTGTTTTACTCCTTCAGTTTTTTTCTTTGTTCTTATACTCCACATATGAGTGAAATCATTTGATACTTGTCTTTTTCAGCTTGGCTTATTTCACTGAGCATAATACCCTCTAACTCCATCCATGTTGTTGCAAATGGTAGGATTTGTTTTCTTCTTATGGCTGAATAATATTCCATTGTGTATATGTACCACATCTTCTTAATCCATTCATCTACTGATGGACACTTAGGTTGCTTCCATTTCTTGGCTATTGTAAATAGTGCTGCAATAAACATAGGGGTGCATCTGTCTTTTGGAAACTGGGCTGCTGCATTCTTAGGGTAAATTCTTAGGAGTGGGATTCCTGGGTCGAATGGTATTTCTATTTTGAGTTTTTTGAGGAACCTCCATACTCATGTCCACAATGGTTGAACTAATTTGCATTCCCACCAGCAGTGTAGGAGGGTTCCCTTTTCTCCACATCCTGGCCAACATTTGTTGTTGTTTGTGTATTGGATGTTGGCCATCCTCACTGGTGTGAGGTGATATCTCATTGTGGTTTTAATCTGCATTTGTCTGATGATTAGCGATGTGGAGCATCTATTCATGTGCCTGTTGGCCATCTGAATTTCTTCTTTAGAGAAGTGTCTATTCATGTCCTCTGCCCATTTCTTAATTGGATTATTTGATTTTTGTTTGTTAAGGTGCATGAGTTCTTTATATATTTTGGATGTCAACCCCTTATCAGATGTATCATTTATGAATATATTTTCCCATACTGTAGGATGTCTTTTTGTTCTACTGATGGTGTCCTTTGCTGTACAGAAGCTTTTCAGCTTGATATACTCCCACTTGCTCATTTTTGCTTTTGTTTCCCTTGCCCGGGGGGATATGTTCATGAAGAAGTCGCTTATGTTTATGTCCAAGAGGTTTTTGCCTATGTTTTTTTCTAAGAGTTTTATGGTTTCATGACTTACATTCAGGTCTTTGATCCACCTTGAGTTTACCTTTGTGTATGGGGCTAGAGAGTAATCCAGTTTCATTCCCTTACATGTAACTGTCCAGTTTTTCCAACACCAGCTGCGGAAGAGGCTGTCATCTCCCCATTGTATATCCAAGGCTCCTTTATCAAATATTAATTGGCTGTAAATGTTTGGGTTAATGTTTGGATTTTCTATTCTATTCCACTGGTCTGTGGGTCTGTTTTGGTGCCAATACCAAATTGCATTGATTCCTGTATCTTTGTAGTAGAGTTTGAAGTCAGGGAGCGTAATTCCCCCCGTTAGATTCCTCCTTCTTCGAATTGCTTTGGTTATTTGGGGTCTTTTCTGGTTCCATATGAATTTTAGAGTTATTTGTTCCAGTTCATTGAAGAAAGCTGTTGGCAGTTTGATAGGGATTGCGTTGAATCTGTAGATTGCTTTAGGTAGTATAGCCATTTTGACAATATTTATTCTTCCTAGCCAAGAGCATGGGATGCATTTCCATTTGTAAGTGTCCTCTTTAATTTCTCCTAGGAATGTCTTGTAGTTTTCAGAGTACAGGTCTTTCACTTCCTTGGTTAGGTTTATTCCTAGAAATTTTATTCTTTTTGATGCAATTGTGAATGGAATTGTTTTTCTGATATCTCTTTGTTAGTTCATCATTACTGTATAGGAAAGCAACATATTTCTGTGTGTTAATGTTGTATCCTGCAACTTTGCTGAATTCAGATACTAGTTCTAACAGTTTTGGAGTGGAGTCTCTAGGGTTTTTTATGTACAATATCATGTCATCTGCAAAAAGTGACATCATGAATGGATGCTGAATTTTGTCAAATGCTTTTTCAGCATCTATGGAGATGATTATGTGGTTTTTGTTCTCCTTTTTTTGTGGTTGTGATGGATGATGTTGATGGATTTTCGAATGTTGTACCATCCTTGCATCCCTGGGATGAATCCTACTTGATCATGGTGTATGATCCTCTTAATGTATTTTTGAATTCGGTATGCTAATATTTTGTTGAGTATTTTTGCATCTTCGTTCATCAGGGGTACAGGTCTGTAATTTTCGTTTTTGTGAGGTATTTGCCCGGTTTTGGTATTAGAGTGATGCTGGCTTCATAGAAATTTGGAAGTATTCCCTCCTCTTCTATGTTTTGGAAAACTTTAAGGAGAATTCTCTATATGTCTGGTAGAAATAAGAGGTGAATCCATCAGGTGTGGGGGTTTTGTTCTTGGGTAGTTTTTTGATTACCGATTCAATTTCGTTGCTGGTGATTGGTCTGTTTAGTTTTTCTGTTTCCTGCTTGGTCAGTCTTGGAAGGCTGTATTTTTCTAAGAAGTTGTCCATTTCTTCTAGGTTTTGCAGCTTGTTAGCATATAGACACTCGTAATATTCTCTTATAATTCTTTGTATTTCTGTGGGTTCCGTCATTATTTTTCCTTTCTCATTTGTGATTCTGTTTATGTGTGTAGATTCTCTTTTTCTCTTAATGAGTCTGGCTGGGGTTTATCTATTTTGTTTATTTTTTCAAAGAACCAGCTTTTGGTATCATTGATTTTTCTATTGTTTTATTCTTCTCAATTTTATTTATTTCTTCTCTGATCTTTATTATGTCTCTCCTTCTGGTAACTTTGGGCCTCATTTGTTCTTCTTTTTCCAATTTCAATAACTGTGTCTTTAGACTATTCATTTGGGAATGCTCTTCCTTCTTTAAATAGGCCTGGATTGCAATGTACTTTCCTCATAAAACTGCCTTCGCTGCGTCCCACAGAAGTTGTGGCTTTGTGTTGTTGTTGTCATTAGTCTCCATATATTCTTTGATTTCTGTTTTGATTTGGTCGTTAACCCATTGATTCATTAGGAGAATGTTGTTAAGTCTCCACGTATTTGTGAGCCTTTTAGATTTCTTTCTAAAATTTATTTCTAGTTTTATACCTTCCTGATCTGAGAAGTTGGTTGGTAGGATTTCAATATTTTTGAAATTACTGAGGTTCTTTTTGTGGCCTAGTATGTGGTCTATTCTGGAAAATGTTCCATGTGCACTTGAGAAGAATGTGTATCCTGTTGCTTTTGGGTGCAGAGTTCTGTAGATATCTGTTTGGTCCATCTGTTCTAGTGTGTTGTTCAGTGCCTCTGTGTCTTTACTTATTCTCTGTCTGGTTGATCTATCCTTTGGAGTGTGTGGTGTGTTGAATTCTCCTAAAGTAATTCCCTTGTTGTCTATTTCCTCCTTCAATTCTGTTAGTATTTGTTTCACATATGTTGGCGCTCCTGTGTTGGGTGTATATATGTTTATAATGGTTATATCTTCTTGTTGGACTGACCCCTTTATCATTATGTAATGTCCTTCTTTATCTCTTGCTACTTTCTTCATTTTGAAGTCTATTTTGTCTGATACAAGTACTATAACACCTGCTTTTTTCTCCTTGTTGTTTGTACGAATTATCTTTTTCCATCACTTCACTTTTAGTCTGTACATCTTTGGGTTTGAGGTGAGTCTCTTGTAAGCAGCATATAGATGGGTCTTGCTTTTTTATCCATTCTGTTACTCTGTGTCTTTTGATTGGTGCATTCAGTCCATTTACATTTAGGGTGATTATTGATAGATATGTACTTATTGCCATTGTTGGCTTTAGATTCGTGGTTACCAAAGGTTCAAGGGTTGCTTCTTTACTATCTAAGAATCTAACTTAACTTTTTGTTAAGTTATTGTGAACGCCGTCTGATGTTTCTTTATTTCTCCCTCCTATTCTTCCTCCTCCATTCTTTATATATTGGGTGTTTTATTCTTTGCCTTTAGTTAGTATTTGGATGGTCTGCTTTCTTTGCTATGATTTTATTTTCTCTGGTGACATCTTTTTAGCCTTAGGGGTGCTTCCCTCTAGAGCAGTCCATTTAAAATATCCTGTAGTGGTGGTTCATGAGAGGCAAACTCTTTCAACTTTCCTTTGTCTGGAAATTGTTTAGTCCCTCCATCATATTTAAATGATAATCATGCTGGATACAATATTCTTGGTTCGAGGTCCTTCTGTTTCATTACGTTAAATATATCATGCCATTTTCTTCTGGCCTGTAAGGTTTCTGTTGAGAAGTCTGATGATAGTCTGATGGGTTTTCCTTTGTAGGTGATCTTTTTTCTTTCTCTAGCTCCCTTTAATACTCTGTCTTTATCTTTGACCTTTGCCATGTTAATTATTATGTGTCTTGGTGTTGTCTTCCTTGGGTCCCTTGTGTTGGGAGGTCTGTGGGGCTTCCGTGGACTGCGAGACTATTTCCTTCCCCAGTGTGGGAAAGTTTTCAGCAATTATTTCTTCAGACACTTTCTATCCCTTTTTCTCTCTTTTCTTCCTCTGCTACTCCTATAATGCGAATATTGTTCCGTTTGGATTGGTCACACAGTTTTCTCAATATTCTTTCATTCTTAGAGATCCTTTTATCTCTCAGTACCTCAGCTTCTTTGTATTCCCCTTCTCTAGTTTCTATTTCATTTATTGTCTCCTCCACTGTATCCAATCTGCTTTTAATACCGTCCATTGTGTTCTCCAAGGATTGGATCTCTGACCGGAATTCATTCCTGAGTTCTTGAATAAACTTCCGTACCTCCATGAGCATGTTAATGATTTTTATTTTGATCTCCCTTTCAGGGAGAGTCATAAGGTCCATATGTTTTAAATCTTTCTCAGGAGTTGTATTCATAATTTTACTCTGGACCAGGTTCCTTTGGCATTTCATATTTGTATATGGAGCCCTCTAGTGCCCAGAAGCTCTACTCTCTGGAGCTGCTCAGCCCCTGAAGCAATGTCAGGGATTGTAGGGGAGTGGTATTGGTGCCTCAGGGAAGGAAAGGGCTGTTTCCTGGTTCCTGGCTGCTTTGCCTGTCTCCACTGTCTGAACCAGTGGGCTGAGCACACAGGTATAAGCCTCTGTGCTTTGCCTTTTTAGTTGCTGTAGACAGATCTTCCCTCTGGCTGGTCTAACACCAGGGAAGGGTTTCCAGGTTTGCAAGTCCAGTGGGGCTGGCCAGGCGAAAGGTGCACTAGTCTGCCTGTCACAGAAGGGGTTCTTGGAGCTGTATAGGCAGCCAGGGAGCTGGCACACCTGAAGATCAGAAAACTCCCAATCTGCTGGGCAGAGTACACCCGGACAATTTTGTCTACCTGTCCTTTCTCCTGAGCAGTAAGCTCTGTGCAGTCCTTGCCCCCGTAGCAGGCCTCTTGCTAAGGTCTTCTTTGTTAGGAAGTCTCTCAGACTGCCTGCCTTTCTTTTGTCCCAGAGCAGCTGGGTATGGATCCCTGATTTCACAAGCAGCTGGAATCTTAGTCTCTCCAGGATTTCTTCCTGTCTTAGCTTTCCAAGCTCCTAATTACAAGAGTATCTATCATGCAAGCACCATGAAATGTAGGTTTGTGCTCCCAGAGTAGATCTCCAGAGTTAGGTATTCAGCAGTCCCAGTTCTCCACTCCCTCTCTTCTCTGTTCCTGTTCCTCCTGCCGGTGAGCTGGGGTGGGGGAAAGGCTTGGATCGCACAGGACCACAGCGTTAGTACATTACCATTTTCGGTGAGGGCTGCTCTTGTCTCCAGGTGTATGCAGTTTGTTGTAGTCCTCTTTCTCGTTGCTCTTTCAAGAGTAGTTGTAGTAGCTTTATTTTCATATTATATGTGGTTTTAGGAGGAAGCCTCTGTCTCACCTCTCACGCCGCCATCTTTAATCCTCGAAATGTTGTTTTCTTAAATAATCTACTCTTCTGAAATTATACATCAGCTACTGAAATTGAGAACACTTTTGAATAACAAAAGTTTCCTTTTAAAATAAACTGATGATGCTAGGCTATATATTCTCAGAGGTTTAAAACCTTACTCTAAATTATGACAGCTAAAATCACTGAAATTTGTTGACAAAATTTTGTAGTATTTATTAAAATCTAGTAAATGCACTTCTTCAACATTTTAGCACATTAGTCACACACTAAGAGTTATAGGATAGTGATTTTAATAAAACAACTTTTCAAATTTTCCTTTTCTTGTCCTGGTATATTCTTTGCCCAATTCCTTCTAAAATGGATTTGTTTAGAGTTTGGAAGACTGATAATCTAATTAATAATAACCTAGAAATTAATCTAGAAACTTAACTATCTTTCTAGTATTGTTCTTCACATAAAGCAGGTTAACAGTGGTTTGGAATCTTAGAATTCTATTTGCCCTTCTTGTAAGAGAAGTTTTTTTGGAAGAAATACAGTTGTTCATTTTTTCCATAAGAGGCTTAGTAGAGTGTGCATCTCCTACTCTCTGGAGAGGTAGCATTTATCATTTAATAGGGGAACTTACCAATATAGACCTTACATTTTATATTAAATTGTCATTAGTTAACCTGACATATAATTAAGTCAATTAAGCATGCTTCAAGAAAATACCAGAGAATATTTGAAATTGTCATTAGTTAAACTGGCATCTAATTAAGTGATTAGAAATGTACATACCTTTTATCATTGTTGAATTGTTACTTATATTTGCTTCATTCACTAGAATCATTGCCTGGATATATTCTGTTAAGGACCAAATGGAAACAATCAGGAGCCCCATCTTTATTCATTGTGCCAGATACCATGCAAACAACTTATATACTTTGTCTCACTTAAGCTTCACAACTCCTCTGAGAGGTTCTTGTGATTGTCTGTATTAGAGACAAAGAAACTGAAGCTTAGAATAAATTACTTATTCCAGGCCATCCAGTTAAGTAGTAGTAGAACTGGATTCAAACCTAGATATATCTGACTTATGAAGAAATGAGGAAAAAGAATTTAAAAATGAAAAATAGTATGAATTTTTTGGGCAAGCACATAATAATGTCAGTAGAAATGCAAAAAGTATAGCAAAGTCTGGGGAAAAAAACAATTTGGGGAAAACTTGCTTGAAAATCATATTTCCTGATGGAATGAAGATGTCCAAACACAGAGTTGAACCAAAGAAATAAAAAATAAAAACGTGGATGAATGAACTGACTCCCTATGTAGAACACAAGTTTTGCTTTCAGATAGATTAGTAGGGAAAGTTGTTTAAAACAGGCAAAATACAGTTATATGTACTTTCATATTTATAAAAACTAGTTGCCTCTGAATTATGGAGTGATATTTTTTAAAATTTTTCTCTATGTACTAAATATTGCACATACTACTTTTGCAATACCCCGTCCCCTCAAACAGAAGTTAAAAAGGATAAAAAAAGACTTTAAAATGAAGAAAGTAGCAAGAGACAAAGAAGGACATTACATAATGAAAAAGGGGTCAGTCCAACAAGAAGATATAACCATTATAAACATTTATGCACCCAACACAGGAGCATCAGCATATGTGAAACAAATACTAACAGAATTGAAGGAGGAAATAGACAACAATGCATTCATTTTAGGAGACTTCAACACACCACTCACCCCAAAGGATGGATCAACCAGACAGAGAATAAGTAAAGACATTGAGGCACTGAACAACACACTAGAACAGATGGACCTAACAGATATGTACAGAACTGTGCACCCAAAAGCAACAGGATACACATTCTTCCCAAGTGCACATGGAACATTTTCCAGAATAGACCACATACTAGGCCACAAAAAGAACCTCAGTAATTTCAAAAATATTGAAATCCTACCAACCAACTTCTTAGATCACAAAGGTATAAAACTAGAAATAAATTTTAGAAAGAAATCTAAAAGGCTCACAAATACATAGAGACTTAACAACATTCTCCTAATCAATCAGTGGGTTAACGACCAAATCAAAACAGAAATCAAAGAATATATGGAGACTAATGACAACAACAACACAAAGCCACAACTTCTGTGGGACGCAGCAAAGGCAGTTCTAAAGAAAGTATATTGCAATCCAGGCCTATTTAAAGAAGGAAGAGCATTCCCAAATGAACAGTCTAAAGACACAATTATTGAAATTGGAAAAAGAAGAACAAAGGAGGCCCAAAGTCACCAGAAGGAGGGACATAATAAAGATCAGAGAAGAAATAAATAAAATTGAGAAGAATAAAACAATAGAAAAAATCAATGCAAGCAAGAGCTGGTTCTTTGAAAAAATAAACAAAATAGATAAACCTCTAGCCAGACTCATTAAGAGAAAAAGAGAATCTACACACATAAACAGAATCACAAATGAGAAAGGAAAAATAACGACGGACCCCACAGAAATGCAAAGAATTATAAGAGAATATTATGAGCATCTATATGCTAACAAGCTGCAAAAACTAGAAGAAATGGACAACTTCTTAGAAAAATACAACCTTCCAAGACTGACCAAGCAAGAAACAGAAAAACTAAACAGACCAATCACCAGCAACGAAATGGAAGGGGTAATCAAAAAACTACCCAGGAACAAAACCCCCGAACCACATGGATTCACCTCTGAATTCTACCAGACATATAGACAAGAAATAACACCCATTCTCCTTAAAGTCTTCCAAAACATAGATGAGCAGGGAATACTTCCAAACTCTTTCTATGAAGCCAGCACCAAAACCGGGCAAAGACCTCAGCAAAAAAGAAAATTACAGACCTATATACCTGATTAACGTAGATGCAAAAATACTCAACAAAATATTAGCAAACCGAATTCAAAAATACATTAAGAGGATCATACACCATGATCAAGTGGGATTCATCCCAGGGATGCAAGGATGGTACAACATTCGAAAATCCATCAACATCACCCAGCACATCACAAAAAGAAGAACAAAAACCACATGATCATCTCCATAGATGCTGAAAAAGCATTTGACAAAATTCAGCATCCATTCATGATTAAAACTTTCAACAAAATGGGTATAGAGGGCAAGTACGTCAACATCATAAAGGCTCTATACGACAAACCCACAGCTAACATCATACTTAACAGCGAGAAGCTGAAAGCTTTTCATCTAAGATCGGGAACCAGACAGGGATGCCCACTCTCTCCACTGTTATTCAACATAGTACTGGAGGTCCTAGCCATGGCAATCAGACAAAACAAAGACATACAAGGCATTCAGATTGGTAAAGAAGAAGTCAAATTGTCACTATTTGCAGATGACATGATACTGTACATAAAAAACCCTAAAGACTCTACTCCAAACTACTAGAACTAATATCTGAATTCAGCAAAGTTGCAGGATATAAAATTAACACACAGAAATCTGTTGCTTTCCTATACACTAATGATGGACTAACAGAAAGAGAAATCAGAAAAACAATTTCATTCACAATTGCACCTAAAAGAATAAAATACCTAGGAATAAACCTAACAAAAGAAGTGAAACACCTGTACTCTGAAAACTACAAGACACTCCTAGGAGAAATTAAAGAAGACACTAACAAATGGAAATGCATCCCATGCTCTTGGCTAGGAAGAATCAATATTGTCAAAATGGCTATACTACCTAAAGCAATCTACAGATTCAATGCAATCCCTATCAAACTACCAACAGCTTTCTTCAATGAACTGGAACAAATAATTCTAAAATTCATATGGAACCAGAAAAGACCCCGAATAGCCAAAACAATCCTGAGAAGGAGGAATCAAACAGGGGGAATTATGCTCCCTGAGTTCAAGCTCTACTACAAAGCCACAGTAATCAAGACAATTTGGTACTGGCACAAAAACAGACCCACAGACCAGTGGAACAGAATAGAAAATCCAAACATTAACCCAAACACCTACAT
>JAQQAC010019963.1:59760088-59884203 GCA_029783875.1 Phataginus tricuspis | reverse complement strand
GGGAGATGACAGCCTCTTCCGCAGCTGGTGTTGGAAAAACTGGACAGCTACATGTAAGAGAATGAAACTGGACTACTGTCTAACCCCATACACAAAGGTAAACTCAAGGTGGATCAAAGACCTGAATGTAAATCATGAAACCATAAAACTCTTAGAAAAAAACATAGGCAAAAATCTCTTGGACATAAACATGAGTGACTTCTTCATGAACATATCCCCCCGGGCAAGGGAAACAAAAGCAAAAATGAACAAATGGGACTATATCAAGTTGAAAAGCTTCTGTACAGCAAAGGACACCATCAGTAGAACAAAAAGACATCCTACAATATGGGAAAATATATTCATAAATGATACAATCTGATAAGGGGTTGACATCCAAAATATACAAAGAACTCACGCACCTTAACAAACAAAAAGCGAATAACCCAATTAAGAAATGGGCACAGGACATGAATAGACACTTCTCTAAAGAAGAAATTCAGATGGCCAACAGGCACATGAAAAAATGCTCCACATCGCTCATCATCAGAGAAATGCAGATTAAAACCACAATGAGATATCACCTCACACCAGTGAGGATGGCCAACATCCAAAACACAAACAACAACAAATGTTGGCGAGGATGTGGAGAGAGGGGAACCCTCCTACATTGCTGGTGGGAATGCAAATTAGTTCAACCATTGTGGAAAGCAGTATGGAGGTTCCTCAAAAAACTCAAAATAAAAATACCAAATGACCCAGGAATCCCACCCCCAAGAATTTACCCCAAGAATGCAGCAGCCCAGTTTGAGAAAGACAGATGCACCCCTATGTTTATTGCAGCACTATTTCCAATAGCCAAGAAATGGAAGCAACCTAAGTGCCTATCAGTAGATGAATGGATTAAGAAGATGTGGTACATATACACAATGGAATATTACGCAGTCATAAGAAAAAAACAAATCCTACCATTTGCAACAACATGGATGGAGCTGGAGGGTATTATGCTCAGTGAAATAAGCCAGGCCGAAGAAGACAAGTACCAAATGATCTCACTCACATGTGGAGTATAAGAACAAAGAACAACAAAAAAAAAAAAAATGAAGGAACAAAACAGCAGCAGACTCACAGAACCCAAGAATGGACTAATAGTTACCAAAGGGAAATGGACTGGGGAAGACGGGTGGGAAGGGAGGGATAAGAGGGTAAATGGGGTATTACAATTAGCAGACGTAAGGTAGAGGGGGCACGGGGAGGGCTGTAGAACTCAGAGAAGACAAGTAGTCATCTCATTACGCTGATGGACAGTGACTGTAATGGGGTTGGGAGGGGGGACCTGATGTAGGGGGTAGTTTAATCACCATAATATTGCACATGTAATTGTAGGTTAATGATACCAAAATAAAGTGTAAATAAAAAAAAATGGAATGCATGAAATAAACATTTCCCATTCTTTTAGTTTTTACAATAAATAAATAAATAAATAAATAAAAAGGATAAAAAAGAGAAAATGGGGGAGAAGCAGCCTGAGATTAAAGGAGATAAATTCAGTAGGAATTGTTCCAAGTAATCACCTTCACCCACTTTTACAGTATGTCCATGATCTGGGACAATCAAAATCCTACAGAAGCAGAGTGCACACACACAAAAAGCAGACAGAACTGATATTAGGTTCCTAGAAAACAAAATAAATTATTTGACTTTTAAAACAAACAATAATACTGGAAACCAAATTATACTGTATTGCCAGTGGATAATATTTAGCATTAAATATGTTGAACGTTTTTGTTCTTTCATACCTTTATTTGTGGCAGACCCATCTTTGATCTTTTGTTTTAATGACTGTAGCACATTTTGCACTTGTTCAAATATGATGTCCACTTTTCCAGCATCTTCCAGCTCCATCCAGAAAGTTTTTGCATCACCTAGTAAAAAAAGGGAATAGCTTAAGAGCCCAAAACAAATAGTGTGTAATTTTCCCAAGGCACATGTTATAGAAAATCCACTTGGTTTCTAAACAAAATCAAGATTTAGGTGGTCTATCACTCTCTTTAAGGAAAAATATTTTGGTCATTATTTTTTTTAAATAACTAGCAACCGAGAATATGATCTAAGTATCTCACTTATTTCTGCTAATTTAAAAAATGTTAAAAATTTTAGTGACTTGACTGAAAAACAAAGAATGCCCTTATTCTAGGGTGGTAGTGGGCATATGTATGGACATATACACACATATTTTCTAAGTTTCGGGGATATAACTTCCACCAAGTATGGTAAGTAGATGGTTTCAGAATGAAACAGCTCAGACGTGTTGAAATAATTAAATGTCCAACAATGTTTTTAAATGCCTTTTACATTAACTTTGTAATAATTTCATAAAGGAAAATATTTAATGTTTTCATAGTTATGTAGGTAAGCCAACATTTCAGATGCCCAGCTGACACCTTAATCAAAAATTTCCTAGAGAAAAATAATCTTTTCATAGGTGAAAACAGACATAAGAGTAAGGCAATTAAATCAGCAAAAGCTGAATCTCAAACTTACACTATATTTAAAAGTAACAAAAATATCTAAAATGTGAAATAGTACTTATATAAATAAGTGTAAAAATGTTAAAAAGAAATAGGTTGCTTCCATTTCTTGGCTATTGTAAATAGTGCTGCAATAAACATAGGGGTGCATCTGTCTTTCTCAAACTGGGCTGCTGCATTCTTGGGGTAAATTCCTAGGAGTGGGATTCCTGGATCAAATGGTATTTCTATTTTGAGTTTTTTGAGGAACCTCCATACTGCTTTCCACAATGGTTGAACTAATTTGCATTCCCACCAGCAATGTAGGAGGGTTCCCCTCTCTCCACATCCTCGCCAACATTTGTTGTTGTTTGTGTTTTGGATGTTGGCCATCCTCACTGATGTGAGGTGATACCTAAGTGTCCATCAGTAGATGAATGGATTAAGAAGATGTGGTACATATACACAATGGAATATTACGCAGCAATAAGAAAAAAACAAATCCTACCATTTGCAACAACATGGATGGAGCTGGAGGGTATTATGCTCAGTGAAATAAGCCAGGCCAAAAAAGACAAGTACCAAATGATCTCACTCATATGTGGAGTATAAGAACAAAGAAAAAAAAAAATGAAGGAACAAAACAGCAGCAGACTCACAGAACCCACGAATGGACTAACAGTTACCAAAGGGAAAGGGACTGGGGAGATGGGTGGGAAGGGAGGGATAAGAGGGTAAAAGGGGCATTACGATTGGCAGACATAGGGTGGGGGGGCACGGGGGGGGACTGTACAGCTCAGAGAAGACAAGTAGTGCTTCTCATCTCACTACACTGATGGACAGTGACTGTAATAGGGTTGGTGGGGGGGACCTGATGAAGGGGGTAGTTTAATCATCACAATATTGCTCATGTAATTGTAGGTTAATGATACTAAAATAAAAAAAAATTGTAAAAAAAAAAAAAGAAATAGGGTCTTAAGCAAAAAAGGGACATAATAATTGCATTTTAGAAAGGTCACGAGAAGCCATTAGGAGGATTAATGAGCAAAGAGCCCACTACATTTACAAAAACAACATTTTCCTTAATAAAAATTAAATTTAGAGCCTCCAATTTGGCAATAGAGTGAGATTCACTGGATGCTTAGGCCTCAGAGCCTCAACTCTCCCTGGCAAAGCCACCTTATCCACATGGGATCTCTGCCTAATTAGGGCTGCTGTCACCACAGCAGTCTCAGGAGAGGTGTTGTTTCCCTGTTAAAACTTTGGGCCAATGTGTACTACAGAAGACTAAGCCTACATTTAATTTCCCATAGCACAGCTCAGACAAGGTTTCAACATTTGAATGTAAGAGACAAAAGGGATGAGAAATGATACTTTAGAAGCAGGCAGGGGCTATGGTTATGGAGAGCCTTGTGTGCTCTGCTAAGCCAACTTCATTTTTATATGAAGGCTATGGGGGCCACTCCAGAGGTTTAAAAGCATCTTACAGTGTGGTTAGATTGTTTCTTAGATCATTCTGCTGGTAGTGGGAAGAGGGAAGAGTCAAACTAAATTTCTGACTCAGGCAACCATATGTATAGTAACGGTATTCATTGAGTTACAGAATAAAGATGGATAAATAAAAATAAAAGGGTGGAAAAATTATGGTAGAACAAAGGTAGAAATTCAAGTGGGGTGATTAAACTGGATATATGGGCCCCAAAGTAAGATGTGGCCGAGTTACACAAATTTTGGAGTCAACAGTACACAAATGCTTGCTGAAGCCAGAGTAGATGTGATTAGAGAGAAAACACAGAATGAGAAGAGGGTCTTTTATAGAACATCAACATGTGAGGGACAAGTACAAGAAAATGGAATCATGGAGACCAAGAAGGAACAGGGGAAGGAAGGAAAGCCCAGGAGAATATTATCTCCGGAGTCAATGGAAGAACAGGAGTGGTGATTAACAATCTGGGCTTTGGAGTGCAGATATATTTAGGTTTGACTCTCAGCATTACCACTTACTAGTTCTGTGACCCTATCTGTAAAGTGGGAATAATAGCACCATCTCACAGAGTTAATGGGTAGAAAAGCACATGGCAATTAGCAAGAAATTACTGTAGATAATTTAACACGGAGTATTATCTTAAGCTAAAGGAATTCATCTTTAATTTGGAATTTTAGAGACAACTCAGATGAGAGGGGAAAGTATTTTGTGAAGGAAGACTTTCCCAGAATCCTTAAAATCATTAAGTTTTTCCCTGACTTATGACAGAATCATTGTTTTTAGTCAGAACTATTTTTGAAAGCACTTATTTATTGTTACCATATTTCTTTTCGGGGACATGAGTCAACACACCATACTAGAGATTTATCTTTATCTGAGGTGGACATCTAGATGGGAGGGGTTTTGAAAGGTACTTAGAAATAGCTTTAGGTAGCATAACCTTCTGCAATCATATACAACTCTCATGTGGCCTGAGAAAATATCAGTGATACTGAGAAATAGGACTTAATTGAATTTTTGTTTTTCAGTGACAAGGATTGAAAACCATTAGAAATGTCAATACATGATCTAAATTATTCTGATAGGAAATACTTAAAATGAATTATTAAAAAACAGGGTAAATGCTTAGTCTTGGAATAGAATAATTCCTATATATACATATACATATATATATATATAATTGCTAGGATACTAGCAATATAATTTAAAATATAACCAATCAAAAAATACTAAAACTATCTGCTCATACAATAAATGAATGTTAACTAAATAATTCATATTTATTTGTTCTAGGTCTTTAATACATTATTCCTTCTGACATCCTTATTATTTCATATTGCTACATTTACTTGTCCTATTTAAATTGCTCTTGTTCCTCATGTCTTCCCTCTTGCTGATTTTTGTCTTCTTGCTATGAAAACTTTTAACCACAGTAATAGTAACTAATCTATCTGATAAATGAGGTTATAGATCCAATTAATAACTTTTTGAATAAGAAGTAAATGAATATATTAAGGAGAAACATCTGAGTGACTCATTTCAACTGCAGACTATTACCACAATGTAAACAACTTTAGTTTCTTGTTCTTTTTCTTTACTTCTTTGTGCATTGTATATATGCTCAGTGTTATAATCTAAAACTGTAAATATTTCAGTATACTTTACTAGAAGACATCTACAAAGAATACAGAAGCATGTACTTGAATTGAAAATCAAATCAGTATATTGGTATTGCTGCTACTTGCATCCAGAAATGAAGAATGCCATCTGATAACTCTACCGTTGTCCAAGCTTGCTTCCTTGTTTTGCTAGGTATAACGAATTATTGCAAGAAAATAATCATGAAGCAAGAAGTCTAGCAGCTTTATAAAATGAAGACAGTTATATAGTCACACTATGTTTCCCAATCTCACTTGAAATAGACAGTCTTTGTAAACAGGTAATGCTCATCAATTACACTGATCTGAATTCACTTACTAGATGAATATTTATGGAATACCTACCAAAACACTGATGATGACCTAGGCACACAGAAATATATCTCTCTCCCTTAAGGAGCTTCAGGGCATTGGTCTAGAGGATCTCTATGGTATCTATGAGGCCGTGATCAGCCAAGTGTGGTCTATGAAACCTTGAGGGTCCCCAAATCCCTTCAGAGAATATACTAGGTTAAACTATTTTAATGGCAACACTAAGAAAAGATTTGCTTTTTTTTACATTGACACAAACTGATGGTACAAAAACTCTGCTGAGTTAAGTGTTGGTGTCTTCGCATGAACCAAGGAAGTGGCACCAAACTACTAGTAAGTCTCTGTATTCTTTACCACCAATTTCACTTAAGAATGTCCTTGGTAGACAACATAAACGATTACCACAGCACAAGGGCTGCCTCAAGGAAAAGCACTAGTGTGATTATTTGAGCTGTAAACTAAAGTGTTTTTTTTTTCCCCCATGGAAAACCATTTTTGCTTAAAGGAACCACTAATAAAAATTATGGTTTTTTAGTTTGGGACACATTTCCTCAAAAAAGAGCAAAGTGAATCTATCACTTAAAGGACAAAACTAACAGCATATGCTGCTAATGATAAAATTCAAGCTACCAAGTTAAAATTGGAAATTTGGAAACCCTGCCATAGTAAGCTTGACAACTTTTCATTAATTAATCACTTTTTGATGAGCCTGGTAACAATATTAACAAATGTGATTTTTAAATATTGTATGATGAAATTTGTCAACATTTGGAAAATCTGCTGAAACAATATATTCAAGTGGCCAATGCATGTTATAAAATCATACGTGTAAAAGACCCATTCAAAGTGTAAGACAGACCAGTGTTAACAGAGTATAAAGAAATTCACTGATATGAGTTCAGATTCCACACTGTAACTAACCTTGAAGGAATGATTACTTGAGTTTCATAGTTGTATCAAAGAAAAATACCCACAATTATCTGAAAGGCTATTAAAATATTCTTCCTTTTTCTAACTTCTTGTCTGTGTGAAGCTTCATTTTCTTTATACATTTCAATGAAAGCAACATACCAGAGAGTGAATGCAGAAGTAAATATGAGATCTCTCTTCTATTAAGCCAACTAGTAAAAAGATTTGTAGAAATGTAAAACAATGATCTTCTAATTTTTTTTACAGAATAGTTTTCACAGAAATGTAATTTATGTTAACATGCTGGGTTTATTATTTTTTAAAAAATGAGCCAATTAACATTTTTTAAGTTTCTCAGTTTCAATTCCTAATACAGTAAATATGAAGAGATTATCTACATAAACAAAAGCTGTGAGAGGTTTTAAATACTTTTAAGAGTATAAAGTAGTCCTGAAACCAAAAAAAGATTGAGAACTACTGGCTTAGATTATGGTCCAGTGAAATCAGTACTATGATCTATATAACAATCCATACATTTGCAAGTTATGTTAAGGGGCCATGAAACTATTCTGTACAATACTGTAACAGTGGATACATGAATTATGCATTGGTCAGAACCCACAGAACTTTAAAGCATATAGAGTGAACTTAATGTATGCAAATTAAAAAATATCATTTAAGTGGTTCGGGATCCCAGAAAGGAATGCAGACTGTAACAAGAAAATCTAAATGTATTAAAAATGTATATACCACCTCACTGAAAGGCTGGGTGGAAAATGTGCTGACCCAAATAACTGAAAATAAGTGGTATTTTTAATACTAAAAGCAACAGGTACTGTGTACAAGCACTGTAGTTTTCCACCTGGGAATAAGTTTATATTTCTGATACTGCTATGTATATATACTAGAACTGAGCAGTTAAGCAAATGGGTAACAGATGGTGGAAGCCACAGTTTCTCATGGTTGGAGTAGAGTTTACAGGAAAGCAAAGAGAGTAGGCTAGAATGATAAATATGGTAATGGATTAGAGTTGGAAACATCAGTATAAATTCATGTTTAGCTTAATATATAGATGGCTACATAAATAAATATTTATAGACATGTATACACAGGTTACTATACAAATATTTTTCCTTGCTCTGTTAGCTTGGGAGGGCCTATAAGCAAGGACCCCCCCAGTAATAACAAGCACACCTACTGCCTGGATCTTGGTTTCTAGTATCATTCTCCAATAAAAGGAACCAAGGCTCATTGAAGAAATGGCTGATTCTAGGACTGGTGCAGAAAATATACAAGATAATCCTAGAGCATTTTCTAGTACCAGAAAATGAGGACATGCTAAAAAACAAAAGCAAACAAAACAAAACCATCTGCATTGATAAGGGTATGTCAAAGGGACAGAGCCAACTGAAAGAGCTCCCAATGGCCAATTCTGGGACTTGATTAACAAAATAAAACAGTACTGGTTTATAACCCAAAGTATAAAATAAGTATTCATGAGTCCATACTGATATAATAAATGATTGAATAAATACACAAATGGGTGAAAGGAGACATCTCCCTTGCAGAAGAATTCCAAATAAAGAAAATACTCCATTCTCAAAAAGAGGGAGCATAAATCCCCACTCCTTAAGTGTTGGCTGTACACAGTGATCTCCTATCAAAGAGTACAGAAGGTAAAGGGAGAAAAAATAATTATTTACAATGGAGAAAGCAGGTAACACTGTGTCAATCAGGTTATCAAGCTCAATATCAGCAAGTGAGAAATCATGCTGATAACATGTATCTTTGATATGATGTGGTAAAAATGGCACTTCACCTCTGTGGCATTTCTCCCAAAAACCCACAGCCCCAGTCTAATCATGAGAAAATAAATCAGTCCATAATTCCAATAGAGGGGCATCCTACAAAATACTTGGGTACAAATCCTACAAAATCACAAACAAGGAAAGCCTTAGAAACTATCACATCGAAGAGGACCCTCAGAAGACCTGACAAATAAAGGCAGTATGGTATCCTTGATGGGATCCTGGAACAGAAAGACATCAGGTAGAAACTAAGGAAATATGAATAAACTATAGACTTTAGTTAATAATAACATGTCAATAATGGTTCATTAATTGTAGCAAACATACCAGACAAATATGTTAATCATAGCTAACACTGAGACCAGGAGATATGGAACTCTCTCTACTATCTTTTCAATTTTTCTGTAAATCTGTAAGTTTTCTAAAAAAAAAATTTTTTAAGGTACACTAAAATACTGAGTTAAACATACATAGTTAATTTTAAAGACTGTCAAAATGATCACCTATGTGAGAATAAACCCTTAATTCCTTCTAATTCAGAAAAGTCAATTGCAATAAAAAACTTTGAAAATTCCACAGTTCAGCTTCATTAAATATTCTATACACTTTTAAACATAATGCTTAACAATGGTGTTTCAACCTACCATTTTTTTCTCCCATCTTTTGGTGTCGTTCAAACATAAAACTCTTCAGAATTAACTTTATCAAAGGATTGAAACACTTTGGAGAATATAACTGGAATCCAACTGTGGTCTCTATAAAATCTGTAGTCCTCAGAGAAAACACATCATTATACCATTCTAAACCTAATATTCTTTGATATTTGATTTTTCAAACAGAAATTGTGGTTGAAGAAACTTTCAGAAGTGACCATTAGTCCAACCTAATGACAAGTCCATGCATCTTCATCAAGTGAATATTTATAGTCGGATCAGATCATTGACAATATCTTTTTAAAAATAAAGACCAACTCCATCTTTTTGTCCAAAATGCATGGAATATTCTGTAAGAAAAACAATAAAAAATGGTGTATATATTTGTAAAGAATAAGATAAATAAGAAAAAAGATTGTTATAACAACAGCTCTCTTTCAAAATAGCATGAACTATTATGAAAAAAAGAATATTCTTTTTTCTGCTACATTAAGAGGAAAAATGTGTAAAATATCAAAATTAGAAAAATTACACAGAAATTGCGAATCATCCCCATTTAATATATTTGTTAACATAAACCATCCCCATGTAATAGAGACTATTAAAACTTTAAAAATGGAGAGAATAATGCTAACTGCCTCAAAAGGTTTTTGTTATGGAGACTTAACCACATAGAATAGTGCCTGCCACATACGGACTCAACAAATGCTAGTAATTATTATTATTATTTCAGTATGTATACATTTTTTTGCTACTATTACTATACCATTACATGAGCAACATTATGTTTACTAGACTCCCCCTATTATCAAGTCCTCACCAAATACCCCATGACAGTCACTGTCCATCAGCATAGTAAGATGCTATTGAATCACTACTTGTCTTCTCTGTGTTATACTGTCTTCCCCGTATGGCCCGCCCTGCTACATTACGTGTGCAAATCTTAATACCCCTTTTTCCGCCTTATCCCTCCCTTCCGACCAATCTACCCAAGGTCCTTTCCCTTTGGTAACTGTCAGTTCATTTTTGGGTTCTGTGAGTCTGCTACTGTTTTGTTCCTTCAGTTTTTCCTTTGTTCTTATACTCCACATATGAGTGAAATCATTTTGTCTTTCTCCACCTGGCTTATTTCACTGAGCATAATACCCTCTAGTTCCATCCATGTTGTTGCAAATGGTAGGATTTGTTTTCTTCTTATGGCTGAAAAACATTCCATTGTGTATATGTACCATGTCTTCTTTATCCATTCATCTACTGATGGACACTTAGGTTGCTTGCATTTCTTGTCTATTGTGAATATTGCTGCGATACATAGGGGTGCATATGTCTTTTTCAAACTGGGCTGCTGCATTCTTAGGGTAAATTCCTAGAAGTGGAATTCCTGGGTTAAATCGCATTTCTATTTTGAGTTCTTTGAGGAACCTCCATACTGCTTTCCACAATGGTTGAACTAATTTACATTCCCACCAGCAGTGTAGGAGGGTTCTCCTTTCTCCACATCCTCGCCAACATTTGTTGTTGTTTGTTTTTTGGATGGTGGCCATCCTAACTGGTGTGAGGTGATATCTCATTATGGTTTTAATTTGCACTTCTCTGATGATTAGTGATGTGGAGCATCTTTTCATCTGCCTGTTGGCCATCTGAATTTCTTCTTTGGAGAAGTTTCTGTTCAACTCCTCTGCCCATTTTTTAATTGGTTTATTTGCTTTTTGTTTATTGAGGTGCATGAGCTCTTTATATAATTTGGAATGTCAACCCCTTATCGGATATGTCATTTATGAATATATTCTCCCCAACTGTAGGATGTCTTTTTGTTCTACTGATGGTGTCCTTTGCTGTACAAAAGCTTTTCAGTTTGATATAGTCCCACTTGTTCATTTTTGCTTTTCTTTCCCTTCCCTGGGGAGGTATGTTCATGAAGAAGTTGCTCGTATTTATGTCCAAGAGATTTTTGCCTATGTTTTTTTCTAAGAGTTTTATGGGTTTATGACTTACATTCAGGTTTTTCATCCATTTTGAGTTTACTTTTGTGTATGGGGTTAGACAATATTCCAGTTTCATTCTCTTACATGTAGTTGTCTAGTTTTGCCAACACCAGCTGTTAAAGAGGCTGTCATTTCCCCATTGTAGATCCATGGCTCCTTTATCATATATTAATTGACCATATATGCTTGGATTTATATCTGGGCTATCGAGTCTGTTCCATTGGTCTATTGGTCTGTTCTTGTGCCAGTACCAAATTGTCTTGATTACTGTAGCTTTGTAGTAGAGCTTGAAGTCACGGAGCGTAATTTCCCCCACTTTATTCTTCCTTCTCAGGATTGCTTTGGCTATTTGGGGTCTTTTGTGGTTCCATATGAATTTTAGAACTATTTGCTCTAGTTCATTGAAGAATGCTGTAGATATTTTGATAGGGATTGCATTGAATCTGTAGATTGTTTTAGGCAGGATGGCCATTTTGACAATATTAATTCTTCCTATCCATGAGCATGGGATGTGTTTTCATTTATTGTTATCTTCTTTAATTTCTCTCATGAGTGTCCTGTAGTTTTCAGAGTATAGATTTTTCACTTGGTTAGGTTTATTCCTAGGTATTTTGGTCTTTTTGATGCAATTTTGAATGCAATTGTTTTCCTGATTTCTCTTTCTCCTAGTTCACCGTTAGTGTATAGAAATGCAACAGATTTCTGTGTATTAATTTTCTATCCCGTAACTTTACTGAATTCAGATATTAGATCTAGTAGTTTTGGAGCAGATTCTTTAGGGTTTTTTATGTACAATATCATGTCATCTGCAAACAGGGACAGTTAGACCTCTTCCTTACCAATCTGGATGCCTTTTGTTTCTTTGTGTTGTCTGCTTGCCATGGCTAGGACCTCTCAGTATGTATACTTTTAAAACCTGAATTTTAGTATGTATAATCTTTTATAATCTCTCATTGATAATATATCCTGCACTTTCACCCCTGTCATTTTTTTAATATGACTTTTAAGTTACTATGTAATTCACTATGGTCAATAATCCACTAAATGTATTAAATTACATAATTTTAATAAATTTTAATAAATTATTAATACTGTAAATAAACCTCTGTATGGACATTTAGATTATTTCTACTTTTTTCAGTAAATAATGCTGGAATATATTTGATGCATATCTCTGACTATTTCCTTAAGATATACACCTAGAGATGGAATAGGTCAAAAAGAGATCAACAGTCTCTCTCTCTCTCTCTCTCACACAAACACACACACATGTACACACACAATGTTGCTGACAACAAAGAACAACAGAGTAACTTATGCATGCCTGATGAGAAAGCAACTTGGCACATCAAACAAAATTGGAAATATGCATACTCTGAAATTCTGAACTATTTCTTGTTACAGCATTGCTGTAAGAGCAAAATATCCATTAAGAAATGAATGTATATGAATGAATAAATAAATAGTGGAAGAACATGTTGAGCTCATCAATTGTTTCAATCATGTTTCCTTTCTTGAGATGGATACTGTATGTATCTTGTAATCCCTTCTAGAATACTTATAATCACTAAAGAAAATAAAAACAGGTGTTAATGTAAGATAAAAATGAACAGAATTTTTGAATTTGAATCCCTACCTCATGTTTACAGCTCATATGAGCTTAAGGAAAATCACCTAGCTTCTGTACACTTGTCTCTTCCAACTGTATACTTTATAATAGTCATATATGTTCTACCTATTCACAGAATTTTCAAGATCAATGCAATAATGCATGTAAAAGTACTCTGTAAGTTAAAAAAGTCAAATACTAGTTTTCTTATAACTATTGTTGCTTTTGTAATTGCAATAAACGTAATTTTTATGATAACTTGAAAAAAAGAGATCAACAATTTTCAGTCTGAGGATCAACATATGATAAATTGGTCTCCCATTCCCAACCCACAGAAATGTTAGAACATTTTCTTTAATTAAAAAAAATATACAGTCATGCTGAAAACAAAAGTGGAATTCTCTATGGAAGAAGTCTGTGAGATCTCTCTGGGAAAAGGACACAGATGGGAAGCTGCAGAGATAATGCTAACCACGATCACAGCACAACAAAAGGAAAAGCAAACCCACTCCAAGAAGATGAGTGCACAACTGAAAGACATCAAACATCTGAGGACAGCTACATTATGAAAGACTTAACAAGCCCACCAAACTGATGGACTTAACTAACATTGAAGAGGAGAGTTAACAGAGCATCCTGAAATAATATTAAAACAAATATTGTATTTAATATCCTCAAAGAACTAAGGAAGAAAACCTCATCCATGAAATAACATTCAATTTTGAAAAATAACCAAAAAATAACCTTGGATATAACAACAGTTGCTGAATAAACTCAATAGATGATTGAATAATAGCATCAACTCAGATGAAGGGCCAGTTAGTATGCTGAAAGATTGAGCTGAGTAATTCATTTGGAACACAGAACAAACAAATAATAAGAGGAGGGATAAAATAAATGACAGATGCAATAACAACCAAGAATTCCTCAGAACTGCAAAACCTATAAGCCTACTAAGGTCCAGTAAGTATCTAGCAGGATACTCCTAATAGACACCACTAGACAAAAAGTGGATAAGTTTCAGAATATGAAGAATACAAAGGCTTAGAACTTATAGAAAATCTAGATTATCTAAAAGGAATTACTATCATACTGGTAATCAAACTTCTCATCAGAAATGCCAGATGCAAAATGTTAAGTTTGAAACCAGAATACTATTTTAGTCAAGCTATCTTACAGTAGTAAGGGTTAAAAAAAAAAAGACTTCTATAGACATTCAGAGACTCTAATGAAGAAATAAAGAAGTGTCAAGAATAAAAACTAACCTACAAGGAAGTACTGAGGTAAAGAAGCAACAGAGAGCAAATAAATGAGTAAAACACATTAATACGGAATAAACACAGATGAAAAAGCATTTTAATAACAAATGAAACAGAAATAAATTGTGCAAAGACAAAAAGTCCCACAAATACACCAGAGGCTTAACAACATACTGCTAAATAATCAATAGATCAATGACCAAATTAAAACAGAGATTAAGCAATATATAGAGACAAATGAAAAAAACAGCTCCACGGCCCAACTTCTGTGGGACGAAGCGAAGGCAGTTCTAAGAGGAAAGTATATAAGAACTCACGCCTAATTAAAAAAGGAAGAACAATCCCAAATGAACAGTCTAAACTCACAATTACTGAAACTGGAAAAAGAACAACAAATGAGGCACAAAGTCAGTAGAAGGAGGGACAAAATAAAGATCAGAAAAGAAATAAATAAAACTGAGAAGAATAAAACAACAAAAAGAATTAATGAAACCAAGAGCTGGTTCTCTGAGAAAATAAAATAGATAAACCCCTAGCTAGACTTATGACAAAAAAAGAGAATCTACACACAAAAACAGAATCAGAAATGAGAAAGGAAAAATCACTAGGGACACCATAGAAATACAAAGAATTATTAGAGAATACTATGAAAAATTATACACTAACAAATTGGATAATCTAGAAGAAACGGACAACTTTCTAAAAAAATACAACCTTCCAAAACGGACCCAAGAAGAAACAGAATATCTGAACAGACCAATTACCAGCAATGAAATTAATTGGTAATCAAAAAACTACTCAAGAACAAAACCCATGGACAAGATGGCTTAACCACTGAATTTTATCAGATATTTAGAGAAGACCTAATACCCATCCTCCTTAAAGTTTTCCAAAAAGTAGAAGAGAAGGCAATACTTCCAAACTCATTCTGAGGCCAGCATCACTCTAATACCAAAACCAGGCAAAGACACCACAAAAAAAGAAAATTACACACCTATATCCCTGATGAACGTAGATGCAAAAATACGCAACAAAATATTAACAAACCAAATTCAAAAATACATCGAAAAGATCACCCATCATGATCAAGTGGGATTCATCCCAGGGATGCAAGGATGGTACAACATTCAAAAATCCATTAACATCATCCACTACATCATTAAAAGAAGGACAAAAACCACATGATCATCTCCATAGATGCTGAAAAAGCATTCGACAAAATTCAACAACCAATCATGATAAAAACTCTCAACAAAATGGGTATAGAGGGCAAGTACCTCAACATCATAAAGGCTATATATGACAAACCCACAGCCAACATTATACATAATAGCAAGAAACTGAAAGCTTTTCCTTTAAGATCGGGAACAAGACAAGGATGCCCACCCTCCCCACTTTTATTCAACACAGTACTGGAGGTTCTAGTCACGGCAATCAGACAACACAAAGAAATAAAAGGCATTCAGATTGGTAAGGAAGAACTAAAACTGTCCTTGTTTGGAGATGACATATTGTACATAAAAAAACCCTAAAGACTCCACTCCAAAACTACTACATCTAATATCTGAATTCAGCCAAGTTGCGGGATACAAAATTAATACACAGAAATCTGTTGCATTCCTATACAGTAACGATGAACTAGCAGAACGAGAAATCAGGAAAATAATTCCATTCACAACTGCATCAAAAAGAATAAAATATCTAGGAATAAACCTAACCAAGGATGTGAAAGATCTATACCCTGAAAACTACAAGACACTCATGAGATAAATTAAAGAAGATACCAATAAATGGAAACACATCCCATGCTCTTGGCTCGGAAGAATTAATATTGTCAAAATGGCCATCCTGCCTAAAGCAATCTACAGATTGAATGCAATCCCTATCAAAATACCTTCAGCATTCTTCAAGGCACTAGAGAAAATAGTTGTAAAAGTCATATGGAACCACAAAAGACCCCAAATAGTAAAAGAAATCCTGAAAAGGAAGAATGAAGTTGGGGGCATTATGCTCCCCATTTTCAAGCTGTTCCACAAATCCACAGCAATCAAGACAATTTGGTACTGGCACAAGAACAGACCCATAGACTAGAGGAATAGAATAGAGAGTCTAGACATTAACCCCAAGCATATATGGTCAATTAATATACGATAGAGGAGCCATGGCTATACAATGAGGAAATGACAGTCTCTTCAACAGCTGGTATTGGCAAAACTGGACAGCTACATGTAAGAGAATGAAATTGGATTACTGCCTAACTCTATACATAAAAGTAGACTAGAAATGGATCAAAGACCTGAATGTAAGTCATGAAACCATAAAACTCTTAGAAGAAAACATAGGCAAAACTCTCTTGGACATAAACTTGAGCAACTTCTTCCAGAACATATATCCACGGGCAAGATATACAAAAGCAAAAATGAACAAATGGCACTATGTGAAACTAAAAAGCTTCTGTACAACAAAGGACACCATCACCAGAAAAGGCATCCTACGGTATGGGAGAATATATTAATAAATAACATACCCTATAAGGGGTTGACATCCAAAATATACAAAGAGCTCACGCACCTCAAGAAACAAAAAGCAAATAATCCGATTAGAAAATGGCAGAGGGGCTGAAGAGGCACTTCTCCAAAAAAGAAATTCAGATGGCCAACAGGCACATGAAAAGATGCTCCACATGGCCAATCATCAGAGAAATGCAAATTAAAACCACAATGAAATATCACCTCACACCAGCTAGGATGGCCACCATCCAAAAGACAAACAACAACAAATGTTGGTGAGGATGTGGAGAAAGGGGAACCCTCCTATACTGCTGGTGGGAATGTAAATTAGTTCAACCATTGTGGAAAGCTGTATGGAGGTTTCTCAGAGGAATTCCACTACTAGGAATCACCCTAAGAATGCAGGAGCTCAGTTTGAGAAAGACATATGCACCCCTACGTTTAACACAGCACTATTCACAATAGCCAAGAAATGGAAGCAACCTAAGTGCCTATCAGTAGATGAATGGATAAAGAAGATGTGGTACATATACACAATGGAATACTATTCAGCCATAAGAAGAAAACAAATCCTACCATTTGCAACAACATGGATGGAGCTAGAGGGTATTATGCTTAGTGAAATAAGCCAGGCGGAGCAAGACAAGTACCGAATGATTTCACTCATATGTGTAGTATAACAAAAAGCAAAACTGAAGGAACAAAACAGCAGCAGACTCCCAGACCCAAGTATGAACTAGGGATTACCAAAGGGAAAGGGGTTATGGAGGGTAGGTGGGAAGGGAGGGCGTAGGGGAATAAGGGGTATTATGATTAGCACACATAATATAGGGGAGGCACAGGGAAGGCAGTATAGCACAGAGAAGGTGAGTAGTGACTCTATAGCATCTTACTATGCTGATGGACAGTGACTGTAATGGGGTATGTGGTGGGGACATTATAACAAGGGGGGAATGTAGTAACCACAATATTTCTCATGTGAAACCTTCATTAAATTGTATATCAATGACACCTTAATAAAAAATAAAATACAACAAAACAATTGAAACAAAAATGCTGGAATATACAGCCAAGAGAGGTTATGTTCTTTTTAGAGGGAAGGTAGAAGGAGACTTTTTGTAAAGTGGAAGTATGTCAAGTTCTTTGTAGGAAGGATGTCAATACTAACTTAGATTTTGTTAGAAACTGTAGAAAATGTAAAGGTAATCTATTAAAAAGAAAACAAGTAGAAGAAGTAAAACTTGAGGCTAACGTCAACAAAAAGGACAAATGGAAAAATAAGATTATACAGATACAAAGAGAAGTATGGTCAATAAGATGTTAAGAAAAAGGCCAAATATATTAATAATCACAAAAAAGGTGAACTTGTTCAACTTACTTTTATAGGAGAGACTTAGAACCCACTTAAATCACACAAAATGTCACTGAAACATTGAAATGAAGGGATGAAGAAAGGTATGCCAGCAAATACAACAATCATCAAACAAAATACAATTTAATATGAAAACCAATAAGAGACAAAGATATATTTTAAACTGATATTTTACACATGAAATCTATTTGAAATTATTAAAAATACCAAATAGCCTTAAGAAGCAAAAATCCCAATTAGAAGGATAAGTTAAAAAAAAAAAACAGTTCCTTAAAGTTTTACACGTGAATTCCACAAAACTCTCAAGAAAAAGATATTTTCTATAGCATATAAACTATTCCAGAGAAGCAAAAATATGAGGAGCTAATTTGACTCTTTTTCTGAGTTAGTATAACCTTGACAAGTAAGAAAAGAAACTCAGGCCAAAAGCACTTCGGTGTATAGAAACAAAAAGTAAAACTATGCAGCAGTGGATTAAAAATATTGTCAAGGTAGGGTTTATCCCAGGAATACCCAAAAAGTTTAACATTGGAAAGTTTATCAGTGTATTAGATTCCTGTATTGGCAAATACATGGAGGAAACTATCATATCAGATGTAGAAAACAATCTAAAATTTTCAATTAAAATTAACCATTTTTCTGGAGTTGGGTAGAGATGGGACCCTTAGCAAACATGTAATAAAAGAGAACTTCTTTTGTGCTCAGGTCGGCAGCACACATACCAAAATTGGAACAATACAGAGAAGATTAGCATGGCCTCTGCGCAAGGATGACATGCAAATTCGTGAGCGTTCTATATTTTTGATTGTACATTAACGATACCAAAAAAAAAGGAGAGAGAGAACTTCTTTTACCTATTCAAGACTATTTACTAAAACCTAGCAGCAAACATCTTACTAATCGATGAAACATTGGAACATTTTCATCAAAGTTAGGTACAGGATGAGAACATTTGCCACCACTGCTTTTATTAAAAATGCAATTAAAAATTAAAATTTACCCGAAGATTGGAAAGAAGAGAAAAATCTATCTGTAGGATGAACAAAAACAAAAGTTAAAAGCCGATCAAATATGTTTCTAACACATTTTACTATTAAGAAAAAGGGAAGATGGCTATAGACACTGAAGACATTTAAAGTTATACAGAACATACAGTATCCAAGACACACATACAGTATCCCTCCTTAAATCATTAAAGGATGACTCCATAGAAAAATGGGTAACTTTTCTAAATTATACAAGTTTACATAAATTTTCGGTTAATAAACATATGAATACATATTGAAACCTCACTAGTAATCAGAGATTAAATTTTTTAAAAAATTAGTATCATTTTCATCCATCAGATGGGCAAAAAATAAGAAGGTAGTATCTCGTGTCGGTCTATACTGTAGGGAAATTGAACTCGAACTACCTTTGGAACATGGCAATTAGTATAGAAATTTTGGAGGCAGATTTGGTAACATCTTTTAAAATTAAAAATGTTCACAACTGAAACGAAGCAATTCCACTTTTAGGTACATTTCCTTGGAAAACAGCACAAGAAAATACAAGGATATCCCTGCAGCATTGTCTGCAAGGTTTAAAAAACTGGAAACAATAACTGTTGCCTTGCCATTGGTTTTCAGCCCTGGGCAAGTTTATTATGGATTCAATGTGACCAAAGAAATTGACAGCAAACCGTTCTTTGGTGTGAAAGGGTTTATTACCTGGATTGTTCTCCTGGTGGTAGGTCGAGCACTAGCTTCTCTGCCTCTGCCCAAAGCACTGGGCCAAGCTCTCTATATAGCACAATAATAGCTTATTGCCTAAAGGTGTGGAAGCAGTAGCCTAGCAACCGGCCTGTTACATCATCAGGTGGTTTAAGTTCAGTGACTATCCTGGACATAGGAACCCCAACTGCCCCACATTCCACCCCTCCAGGATTCTTGCCTTACAATCTACATGAAATCTTCCAAAATGGTCCCTGTACGAGACAGCTGGAGCACTGTAACCAGATTCCACAATAGCAACAGAGGATTAACAACAACTTAGAGAAAATAAAAATTAAGATACAGCAAGATTTTGATACAGGTAACAAAAATTATAATAATTCTCAAGCCAGAGGAGGTTCCTAATAACAAAAATTATAACAATCCCCAAGCCAGAGGAAGTTCCCAATCCACAAAGACTTTAGGGGCATAAGACACATGTTTTAATGCCACCAACATAGGCAAATCTTGTCCATCAGGTAGGATGCATGCAAGAGAGTGGTCCTGTAATAGACTGTAGCAGGAAGGGGGTCCCTTCCAGGTCTAGTATACCATACTTTTACTCCTTTCCCTGTGGGGGTTACGGAAGGGTCTATATATAGTGCTACTGGAGGTGCATGCACCGGCCATAATGATAAAACAAAACTTCCTGGTAAGATGCTCCTACCTTCTGGTCATTCAGGATATACTACTGTGACCTTTGGCAGCCACTCTGCTATTATTCCAGGAATACACAGGAGGCCAGCTTCCAAGCCTTTTCCCCAAGGCGTCAGGAGAGCCAGCCATTGTTGGTCCGTGTGTCGAAAGGTCCAAGGCCACGTCCACTCAATGGAGTCTCAGGGGTTCAGTGCAGTTGGTGCTGGCAGCAAGATGTTATTCTGGTGGCCAAACCTCAGCTTCAGTGATTCTTCCTTGGTTTGTACTTGCAGTTGTATAGAGGAGGCAGCCATATGTGTTTACATGTCTACAGAGCTCAGGATTCCCCTTCAGGGTCTCTCATTCAAATGCCATAGAATGATCCATAAGCATACTGACCATCCCTGCAGACTATTGGTATCTGACTTTAGTCCAGATTTTAACAAGCCATTGTGCCTCTCTATCATGCCTGATGTGGTAGGATTGTATGGCACATGAAACTTCCATTTGATTCCCAGCTGTTGCACCCATTCTTGCAGTGAATATCCAGTAAAATGGGTGCCCTGATCACTCTCAATTACCTGTGGTCAGCCATAGGCAGCAAAGAGATGCTTCAGGCCTCTTTGGTCATCTGCTGGTCTGCACAACGGGTAGGAAAAGCAACCACAAGTCCAGTAGCTGTGTCCACATAAGTCATTGCATACCGATATCCTTCTGACACAGGTAGAGGCCCAATAAAGTCTATCTGACACCTGACGAGGGGTATAGGTCCCTTAGCTATTGTCCCATGTTGCTGCGGAACTTGGTGTAAATCCCTTTTGGAGCAGACGACACACTCCTGCTGGGCTCTTCTAACTTCTTTGAAGGTCAAAGGCAAGCCCCACCGACGGGCTACAGCCCACATTCTTTTGCCCTGCATGCAACAAATGCTGATGTAACCATTGGGCTACATCAGAGGCAGGCTTTCCCTTTTAACCAATGTATTTGGGCCAATTTATCTGCTTCATCATTTCCTAGGGATGCCAGGGTAAATGACCTGTCACATGGTATACTGTAATTATTTTAGTCTGACCATAGGCCCATAAGTCTTGCCACAGTTCTTGCCCCCAAAGGCGTCGGTGACCAACCAGCCAGTTGGCATGGTACCAGGTTGGTAGCCACAAGGTCAAGCCCCGATAGACAGCCCAGCTGTCAGTGGAGACAACTATAGGGGAGGGCTCCTGGTTGATCACAAGCCACACAGCTGGCAACTCTCCCCAGTGGCTGCTCTTCCCTCACCATCTTCCATCCATATTGTCTCAGTCTTAGGATGGAAAGCTATGGCCCTCCATTTTGGGCGCTGCCCTTGGCTGGAGCCATCTGTGTACCATGCATCTTCGGGTATAGGGGCTCTTCCCTCCCGACAGGGACTCTCTGCTACTAATAGTTCAAAAGCAAGTTCTTCCTGCTTTTCACTAGTATATGTCACCAGCCCCAACAAACATTTGAGCTCTTCACTCAAGGGTCTACCGGAGAGGGCACTACGCTGCTGTAGGTAAGCACCCCACTTGGCTAATTTGGGTGTTTGTGCCACACCAGTCCTCGGGTTTTGGGTCCAGTCTCATACCCACCCCAAGATGGGATAGGTGGTTATTACCTTTATCGGGGCCATTCCAGTGATGGCTTCTGTAGCCAGCAAGGCGTGATACATGGCAGCCAGTAGTTTTTCTATCAAAGTGTATCATACCTCTGCCCCTTTCCAGAGTTGTGACCAGAATCCAATGGGTTGGCAAGTTTGTTTAAGCCGCTGCCAGAGACCCCAGCCATAATCGTCTTCACTGACATGAACGTCCAGCTCACAGGGCCTTGATGGGTCTATCACACTCAAGGCCTGCACGGCTTTCACTGCCCATTTTGCTGTAGTAAAGGCAGATGCACATGTCTCATCCCAGTCCCACCTGACACCCTTTCATACCAACCGGTATAAGGGCTTCAGAATTTGTGCCAAGTGTGGGATAAACACTCTCTAGTAGCCTAGAAGACCCAGAAACTCCTGTAGCAATGCTACAGTTGTGGGGGTAGGAAAGGCCTGGACTTTATCTATAATTTCCTCTGGTATAACTTGGTCTTACCCAACCAGACGACCTCCAAGAATTTGACAGACAAACCAGGTCCCTGGACCTGGTACTGTTCACAGCCCATCCTTTCCTCTGTAAATGTGCAGCAGTCTAGGTGCTGCACCTTCTAGGTATGAAAGAGAATCAGACGTGAGCATGACATCATCAATATAATGGTACAGCCGCACTGTTTGCGGTTTCTTCCATGTAGCCATGTCCTGGGCTACAAGTCCATGACAGATGCTGGGGCTGTGGAGGTATCCTTGTGGGAGGATGGTGAAAGTCCATTGCTATCCTTCCCACATGAAGGCAAACTGTTCCTGTCTTTCCTGCTCAATGTCAATGGAAAAGAAAGCATTAGCAAGCTCTACCATATAATGATATGTTCCTAGTTCATGGCTGAGGGTATCCTTCAAGCCTGCAACAGAGGGGACAGTAGCATGCATAGGGGCTATGACTTTATTCAGTTCTCTGTAATCCACAGTCATACGCCAGGAGCTATCTGGCTTTTTTACTGGCCACACTGGGGAATTGAAAGGACTATGGGTGGGCTTTATAATACCCACCTTTTCCAGCTCCTGGAGAGTTTCTTCAATCTCTTTATGCCCTCCAGGCAGTTTGTACTGTTTGGTATTAGTCACCCACCAAGGCACAGGCAAAGCTATGGGCGGGTGCCTAGCACGTCCCCTCCAAACTGCATTCACCACATGTACTCTCAGTCTGAACTCACCTGTCTGCAACCATAGACCCTGCTGGATATCAATCCCCAAAATATACTCAGGGATAGGAGATATATACACAGTATACTCTTTAGGGGATAGACACCCTATTCCCAAAGGGTTTGGGCTTTCTTCACTCTGATAGCCTTTCCTCTGTACCCATCTATGATAGTGGGGGTCCCAGGGAACCGTTCAGGGCTACCATAAATCAATGAACATTCAGTCCCAGTGTCCACCAGAGCCAGGACACACTGTATGTTCACTGGGGTCCAATGGATAGCTATTTCAACATGTGGCCTCCTGACACCCCCCCCCAGTCCCTCAGGGCAGATACCTTAACCTTCCCCTCAGTCAAACTGTGTTCCCCAATCACCTTCCTGTGTGGGCTCAAGTGAGGTTGGCTCGTACTCCAGCAGAAGTCTTGCAAACACACAGGCCGGACTCATGGCTGTGTCTCTGACCTCTGCCTCTTTGGTCTTAATGGTTGGAACTGCTGCTCTGGTTTCAGTGGTTGCAATAGCTCCAGTAAGATCCTATTTGACTTCCCATCTAATTTCCTTCCATCTGCTCCTGTCCGTATTAAATCAACCCACATCTGGGTCCTCGTAACCTTCATGGGGCCCTGTAAATTCTTCTTATAACAGGTCTTCTTTCCAGATTCTCGTTGCTTCAGCCTTTCCTAAGTCTGCTACTGTATGTGTCACCTTGCTTATGGGATGCCCTAAGTGAGGGGAAAGAATGGCCACTAGAGACCCAAAGAGGGATGTAGGAGCCATTTGAAGTACAATATTTCTCATCCCAATAGTGAAAATCTCTTCATCTGGGCCATAATTCTCTGGACTATAGATGGCATTTCTCATGCCTAGCTCTCGTAATACCTGTTGGAGTTCAGCATAAGTCTGCCATCTAACAGGAGAGGATGGTAGATCACCGTGATTTGGTCACATAGCATAAAGTGCAGCCATAAGGCAATCGAGGAGGGAGCGACTCCCTGGGGCCTGACGTGCGTTTTGTAATCGCTGCCTTAAAGCAGGCTGAACTGTCAGGGAAGACAGCTTTCCCATCTCTGATCCCGACAGAACAATTTCATCCACCCCTAAGTCCCACAGACCCAGGAGCCAAGCTGATGTTGACTTGGAGGGCTTCTGCCTAAACTGGGAGCCCAAATCCACCAGCTCAGTCTGAGTATAGGGGCGGACCATAGAGTGGTCCATGACCTGGGGAGGAGGCCGCTCCTCTCCTTGGGGAACTTTCAGCTGCTGGGTCTTTATTTTCCCTACAACCACTGGGCGTGCTTTCAATACAGGAGGCGCCAGTGCCTCCGGCACCACCCCTTCATCCTTCCCCAACCCCTCCATTTCTGGGGCTGATGGCACCTTTCCCTCCTCTCCCCCACGTGCCTCCTCTGCTACAATCTTTACCTTTTCTACTGTGCCTCGCAGAAATACTACCTCAGTCTATAGAAGGTCTCTTACTACCTTCACCTCAATGCTTCGCAGCTGACATTCTCGTGCCCCCTCTGCCTGTGCTTCCCTCAGGAGTTCATCTTTTTCCTTGATGGCCTCTTCCTCCTTCAGAACACCTGGCAGTGCTGCCGTCTCATTCTGTAAAGAACTGTTTACCTCTCCAATGGCACCTTGCTTTCGGCATTCTCGTGCCATCTCCTCTCTCATCAATGCCATTTCTCTCTTCAGGGAATCCACAGAAGTTTGCAGCTCACGTTCTTGTGCCGCCTCTTTGCATCAATGGCATTTCCTTTTTCAGGGAATCCACAGAAGTTTGCAGTTCATGTTCTCGTGGTGCCATTTCTTGGGTCTCTTCTGTAGACCTTTTTAATACTGTGAGAGGCAGCCAACCCACAGTCCCCGCTGCCTCATGGGCACTCTGTTTCGCAAATGATTTACTTACTATACCAAGGGCCTCCCCTACTGCCTCAGGTATCACCTCCACTTACCTCCAATCCTAGGAGGCAAGCCACCTCAGACCACATACCCACTGGGGGACAATCCACTGTCTCCCCCATTCACAGGAGCAGCCCATTGAAGCACCCCTCCCATAAGGGCAGCCTGTCTTTTTCCTTGGTCAACAATGAACCCTGCCGACTTTCACCAATTGTCTTGCCAATGGGTTTCAGCCCTGGGCAAGTTTGCTTTCGAGTCAGTGTGACCAAAGAAATTGACAGCAAAACGTTCTTTGAGGTTAAAGGGTTTATTACATCGCTTGTTCTCCCGGCGGTAGGTCAAGCACTAGCATCTCTGCCTCCGCCCAGAGCACTGGGCTGAGCTCTCTATATAGCACAATAATAGCTTATTGCCTAAAGGTGTGGAAGCGGTAGCCTAGCAACAGGCCAGTTACATCATCAGGTGGTTTAAGTTCATAGGAAACCCAACTTCCCCACACGGTGAAAAGGAAAATACAAATATGCTATGTAAATAAAATGTGCCGTATAGTAAGCACATAGCAAACTAAAGTCAATATGAAATCCAATAAAAGATAAAAACATAAATCGTTTACATTAACAGAACAACTCAGTGTTACACTGGAACACTATCCAGCAGGTAAAATAAATGAGCCATGTATTATGATTAGCACACAATGTAGGGGAGTCACAGGGAAGGAATTAGAGCACAGAGAAGACAGGTAGTGACTCTTATAGCATCTCACTACACCGATGGACAGTGACTGCAATGGGGCATGTGGGGGAACTTGATAATATGGGCGAATGTTGTAACTACAATGTTGCTCATGTGAAACCTTCATAAGATTGTATATCAATGATACCTTAATAAAAAAAGAAATGTCATAAATAATGAGCTATAAATAACATGTATACAGTGCAAAAACATTGTCAAGTGAATAAAGTTACAAAATTATATAGTATGATACAATGTTTCTAAAATTATGTGTGCGTGTGTATGCCTGTAAGCACCTACAGAGAATATATAAGTATAAAAAAAGACTTGAAGGCTATCAACAAAGTCCTTAGTGTGGGATGGGGGAACAATGGAAGATTCAAGATTGTGGACTGCGCTCTTTGTAATTTTGAAGGAGAATGTGAAAGTCTACTTAGTTAAAAAAATAATATAATTTTCAAAAACGGATTGTCCATTTTAAAGCCTTCTGCATCATATTGCCAAACTGCTTTCCAGAAAGGTTCTACCAATGCATACTTCTATCTACAGCATATAATAAGCACACTTGGTAATAGCTTCTTTTTAAGGAAAGCTCACCAGTGCTGTTCATACCTTGTGAAAAGTTAAAAATAATTGAACTTACAAAAGAAAAATGCTTACTCTAGAAAATTTGCAAAATATAGTAAGGCATAAAGAAGAACATTTAAATCACTCATAATCTTAGCATAAAGAAACAACCAGTGCTGGAGTGTAACAAGGATTTTTAAATTTGCTCCTGTATTTCCCCCTCTCACTTTTTCATTTTGGTAGAAAAGCAGTCAGTCTGTTTCAATTTGTGGTGCCTTTCCGTTTTTAAAAATAGGCTCTTATGAAACTGTGACCATTTCCACTGTTCCTTATGCTTTAATTACGATGACAGTAATGAACACTTACTGAGTATAAACCATGTGTCAGGCACATTTTTAAATACTTAACTTGATCTTACTAATCTACATAACAATAATGTAGGATAAATTAGCAAACCTGTTTTTCTAATGAGGAAGCTAAGATTGTCACACTGTAAGTGGCAGTGACATAAAATGAAGCAGATGGTTTCAGAGCCCATGTTTTTTTTTATTATTCCACTCTACAGCCTTAAGTTACGTCTTTTCTTGGCCTCGCTCATTAATACTTATAGAACTCATTACAGGTTTCTACATGCTGAAAAGCAGTTTAACTACAACCGTTCCTTATTTTAATTACTTCTTGGGTAATTACTTATTGGGTTGCGGTTAATGAGAGTCAAGTGCCCTTAGGATCTGATTCCAACTCCGTGATCTTGGACAAATGAGTCTGCTTATTCAGGGCTTATGTAAGTCTTACCTGTGAAATGGGTCAGTGGGTAAACCTTCAAGTTCTGCTTCTGTTTTTTACCCTGCAGTCCATTTCCTGCAGCCCCTTTACAGCCTCAGGTTTCCAGCCGCTTAGGAATCACCTCACATTTAAGGAATGCACCTGGAGACAGAAAGTGAAATGGGGGCTGAGAACTCAGTGCGCCCGCTTCCCTTGACCAGCCCGGGACAGCACTTGGGTGAAAAGAGACGAGAGGTTACTAGGGCTGGTGTCCACGCAGCCAGGAGCTCCGCAGCATCTCCAGGTTCGGGATGGGGAGGAGCCGTCGTGTGGCCAATCCAGGGCCGTGCCTCGGCTACCCTGGTTCCACTGCGGTTTTCCACGCCGCCCGCCAGACCTGAGGGTTTGCACTCCACCCCGCCCCGTTGGCGATGCTGGGGTTCCCCGCCGGTAGGGTTCCTCTCCGACCCGAAGCCACAGAGACCCCCACGGCCCCACGTGCCCCTCTAGCCGGGAGGTACTCCACCATTTACTAGACCTCACCTCAACAACAAATGTCCATCCTCACTTCCGCTGGGAAGGGAGTACAGCCCACTGATTAACGACCAGGCCTACCTAAACGTTAACCCTAAATGGGAGGAGTCGGACACCTACGGCTCCCTCCACTTGGCACGGAGGCCATTGGCTGCACACAATCCCGGGCCCACGCCTCAGAGGCTCCGCGCGCGCACCGCCGGCGGAACCACGGCGCCCGATCGCGCCGTCCCCCGATTGGCTGTCAGCACTCCCGGGTTGTCTCGCGCGCTCTGACTGGGCCAATGGGGATACCCGCGGTCCAGAGACCGGCATCGCTGGAGTGGTGGCTCAGCCGTTTCCTCCGGTAGGTCTTGGGCTGCCATCTTGTGTGTGGCTGAGACAGGGCTTCTCGGCGGCTGAAAGCTTACTTAGCGGCTCCAGGTGTAGAGGGGTCCTGAGGGAGCTGGGGAGGAGAGGTGGGGTCTGAAGGAAACAGACCCGGCGCCTTCCTACTTGTCGTAAAGGGGTTTTTCCTGGCTGAGGCTCGCGCTGGCTAGAGAGTACCTTGACTGATAGTAGTGGAGGGGATTCCAGGCTTGGTTTGTTTGTCATTGTTGGGTTTGGCGGCGACTCAGATGCGTGAATCCCGCTGCCTTGGGTTCCAGTGAGCTCCTCCGAAAACAGTTGTCACGGAAAGATACCGTCAACCTCTTACTGAATGAAATTGTGTGGTGAACTGCCTGATTGAGGAACTTGACAAGGCTGAGAATTAATGGAAGGGGAGAGAGGGAGTCACCACTCTCAAGTTCGAAGGAGACGTCTTCGTTTTATATCTTTTGTGAGGAACTGGATGCTAAAGTGTTAACTTTTCTCAGTAATTAACCTCTGATTAAGGCCATCCTTTTGTAGTAGTGGACCTGCGTTTGGGCCGTTTTATTTATTAGTGTGCAGCCAGAATCCTGCAATGGTTTTTTTTCAAAGCTGGAAAGTGGTGGTCTTTGCAGAAACAGTTGGAGTGAAGGAAGAATTTGTCAAATCTTGATTTCCCTCGTTACGATCCAGATCCGTCAAAGATGTAGGAAACTTTGGGCCTGCCTTGACGCGATTTGCTGCTTGTCATGGGGCAGTGGAAGGCGCTTGTAATGGAAAGCATCTTAACTTCTGAGCTCTTCTGGAGGTGGGAGGAAAGTAGTGTGTTTTAGCTCTTTTTCCTCCTGCTCATTAATTTGTAAAAGTGGAAATAGAAAGCATCAATTGTTTTCACTTGAGGGGGTAATTTATCCAATCCGAAAACTTACCGGATAAAAATTATAATCTTTTGTGATTAATTTTTAGAAGTTTTGACATTCAGGAGAAGAAAGCAAAGATAGTTATCTTATTGCCTCGAGTTTAGTTTTAAGTTATTCAAGACTAACTGTTCACCCAGCTGAGTCAAGAGTACCATTATTTTGTGGCAGGAAAACCCAAGAAAACAACAGTAACATAATCGAATAATTAAAAAGTAGTTTTCTTTTTATGTTTTTTAACCTATAAGTCTTACAAAACCTAAGTTGGAAGATTTCAAATATCAACAATTTAGGGTAGAGTTGATAGCTAAGGTATGTTAGTACAGGCTATCCCAAGGTAAAGAGATTGGTGGCTAAGAAACGCTGAAAAGAGATAATACCTACTCAGTAAATGTTTGCTAAAACTTTTGTATAGCGTGCTCATATGATAGTACCTGGCATAGATTCAAAAGTATAGTTGAATGAATCAAAATAATGGAGTAATTGGGAATGTGGATATACACTTTTTTTAGCCTAACAAAAATAACCTTTCCTGGAAAACTTCACTTACATTTTGTTTGAGCTAAATGTGTTTGCTTCCAATTTATACATACAAATAACATTAAAGGGTAGGTTCATAATCCTTTTTTGTGTGGTCTTTTATGAGATCTACTCTATAGAGAAGACTAGAATGGCTCTATTTCCCAGTTTTTCTTAAAAGCATACAATCTCAATAAATGAATAGCAAACTTATCAGTGCCTTAGATCTTTTCTGCCGAAGAAAATTTATTGCTTTACTGGTTTCTCAACACAAAGTCAAAAATCCTGCAACTTTAAATTACTATATTGCATGAATATGCTCTATAATTTTAAAGGGATAAGTAGATTTTAAATAAATTAGATGTCTTCAAATTTTTCATTGAGGAATACAGTTCTCTAAAGTTCATAATATGTAATCTGAAGATCCTTAAAGAATTTTAAAATATTTTTGCATGAACTATGTTGTGTTTGTAAGTAAAAATGATTTTAACTTAGATTGGTAGGTAATTTATTGGTTTACAGATTGTTTTTCATTCTGATATAGAAATATATTCTAATTTAGATTTTTTTTTCTCATTAGAAAGTAATGGACACTAATTAGAAAAAAAAGTGATAAAACCTTTTAAATAAGTGCGTTTTGTGACAAAATATACATTAAAATTTCACCATTAAAAAAATCAATAGAAACTTCTCTCAGAACTATTTAGCATTCTTGCATTTGGTACTGTAAAAATCTAAATGATCTTTTGAGTAAAGATTGTAGAGTGATAATAACTACTTTTATAAAAAACACAGTTAAAATGTGATGTTTTTCCCCCTCGGTACACTGAAAAACCAAATTGCATGTAATAATTATTTCTCGTTTTAAAATAATTTTTGAAGTACTGTGCTTTGTAATAATTTATTTTTTATTTTTTTATTTTGGTATCATTAATCTACAATTACATGTGCAACATTATGGTTACTAGACTTCCCTAATATCAAGTCACCACCACATACCCCATTACAGTCACTGTCCATCAGTGTAGTAAGATGCTATAGAATCATTATTTGTCTTCTCTGTATTGTACAGCCCTCCCTGTGCCCCCCCTACATTATGTGTGCTAATCGTAATGCCCCTTTTTCCCCCTAATCCCTCCTTTCCCAACCATCTTCCCCAGTCCCTTTCCCTTTGGTACTTGTTAGTCCATTCCTGGGATCTGTGAGTCTGCTACTGTTTTGATCCTTCAGTTTTTTTCTTTGCTCTTATACTCCACATATGAGTGAAATCATTTGATACTTGTCTTTTTCCACTTGGCTTATTTCACTGAGCATAATACCCTCTAGGTCCGTCCATGCTGTTGCAAATGGTAGGATTTCTTTTCTTCTTATGGCTGAATAATATTCCGTTGTGCATATGTACCACATCTTCTTTATTCATCTACTGATGGACACTTAGGTTGCTTCCATTTCTTGGCTATTGTAAATAGTGCTGCGATAAACATAGGGGTGCATATGTCTTTTTCAAACTGGGCTGCTGCATTCTTAGGGTAAATTCCCAGAAGTGGAATTCCTGGGTAAATGGTATTTCTATTATTAGTTTTTTGAGGACCCTCCATACTGCTTTCACAATGGTTGAACTAATTTACATTCCCACCAGGAGTGTAAGAGGGTTCCCCTTTCTCCACATCCTCACCAACATTTGTTGTTCTTTGGTTTTGGATGGTGGCCATCCTAACTGGTGTGAGGTGATATTTCATTGTGGTTTTAATTTGCATTTCTCTGATGATTAGCGATGTGGAGCATCTTTTCATGTGCCTGTTGGCCATCTGAATTTCTTCTTTGGAGAAGTGTCTGTTCAGCTCCTCTGCACATTTTTTACTTGGATTATTTGCTTTTTGTTTGTTGAGGTGCGTGAGCTCTATATATTTTGGATGTCAGCCCTTTGTCAGATATGTCATTTATGAATATATTCTCCCATACTGTAGGATGTCTTTTTGTTCTACTGATGGTGTCGTTTGCTGTACAGAAGCTTTTCAACTTGATATAGTCCCACTTGTTCATTTTTGCTTTTGTTTCCCTTGCCTGGGGAGATATGTTCATGAAGAAGTTGCTCATGCTTATGTCCAAGAGATTTTTGCCTATGTTTTTTTCTAAGACTTTTATGGTTTTATGACTTACATTCAGGTCTTAGATCCATTTTGTGTTTACTTTTGTGTATGGGGTTAGACAATAATCCAGTTTCATTCTCTTACATGTAGCTGTCCAGTTTTGCCAAAAACAGCTGTTGAAGGGGCAGTCAATTCCCCATTGTATATCCATAGGTCCTTTATCATATATTAATTAACCATATATGTTTGGGTTAATATTTGGACTCTCTATTCTGTTCCACTGCTCTGTGAGTCTGTTTTTGTGCTGTGAGAGCAAGAGAAACTCCATTTTAAGAAGGCCATCTTAAGACGGAGGCCTCAACCTTGACCTAGTTCTAAGAAAACTTTGTTCCAGTTACTGGAAAAACTGCCCATTGTTCCAGTGACCCTCACCCGAGATAGTTCCCTAGCAATGACCACAGGGAGGACCTCGAGGTCCAGACGCTCAAGGTCCAGACGCACCTGCTCCTTAAAGATAACATACCTTACATGTTACATCAGCCGGCAGCTTAGCACCAGCTGGATTCAACCAATAAAGAATGTACAAGACACCCTTACTTTAAATCATCTAATCAACATATGCCAAGTTAGAGTTCCCCTCTTCCTGCACCTTGTAATGCATAAAAACCTTACCTACCCTAGGCTCGAAGCTCTCACTTAGGAACCGCTGCGTCGGTGATGAGTGTGAGCCCGAACTCAAGCTTGAAATAAACGACCCTTGTGTGTTTGCATTGGAATCGGCTCCTTGGTGGTCTTTCAGGGACTCGCGACTTGGGTACAACAGTGCTAGTACCAAATTATCTTGATTACTGTGACTTTGTAGTAGAGCTTGAAGTTGGGAAGCGAGATCCACCCAGCTTTATTCTTCTTTCTCAGGATTGATTTGGCTATTCGGGGTCTTTTGTGGTTCCATATGAATTTTAGAATTATTTTTTCCAGTTCATTGAAGAATGCTGTTGGTCTTTTGAAAGGGATTGCATTCAATCTGTAGATTGCTTTAGGCAGGATGGCCATTTTGTCAATATTAAGTCTTCCTATCCATGAACATGGGATGTGTTTCCATTTATTGTTTTCTTCTTTAATTTCTCTCATGGGTGTCATGTAATTTACAGAGTATAAGTCCTCCACTTCCTTGGTTAGGTTTATTCTTGGGTGTTTTGTTCTTTCTGATGCAATTGTGAATGGAATTGTTTTTCTGATTTCTCTTTCTGTGACTTCATTGTTAGTGTATAGGAATGACACGGATTTCTGTGTATTAATTTTGTATCCTGCAACTTTGCTGAATTCAGGTATTAGATCTAGTAGTTTTGGAATGTATTCTTTCAGGCTTTTTATATACAATATCATGTCATCTGCAAACAAGGACAGTTTGACTTCTTCCTTGCCAATCTGGATGACTTTTATTTCTTGGTATGGTCTGATTGCCGTGGCTAGTACCTCCAGAACTATGTTGAATAAATGTGTGGAGAGTGGGCATCCTTGTCATGTTCCTGACCTTAAAGGAAAATCTTTCAGCTTCTCACTGTTAAGTATAATGTTGGCTGTGGGTTTGTCATATATGGCCTTTATCATGTTGAGGTACTTGCCCTCTATACCCATTTTATTGAGAGTTTTTATCATGAATGCATGTTGAATTCTGTCGAATGCTTTTTTAGCATCCATGGAGATGATCATGTGGTTTATGTCCTTTCTTGTTGATGTAGTGGATAATGTTGATGGATTTTCAAATGTTGTACCATCCTTGCATCTTCAGATGAATTCCACTTGATCATGATGAATGATCTTTTTGGTGTATTTTTGAATTCAATTTGCTAATATTTTGTTGAGTGTTTTTAAATCTATGTTCATCAGGGATATTGGTCTGTAATTTTCTTTTTTTGTGTTGTCCTTTCCTGGTTTGGTATTAGAGTGATGTTGTCTTTGTAGAATGAGTTTGGGAGTATTCCCTCCTCTTGTACTTTTTCGAAAACTTTAAGGAGGATGGGTATTAGGTCTTCACTGTTTATAAAAGTCAACAGTAGAACCAGCTCCTGCTTGCATAGATTCTTTCTATTGTTTTATTCTTCTCAATTTTATTTATTGCTGCTTTAATCTTTATTATGTCCCTTCTTCTACTGACTTTGGGTCTCATTTGTTCTTCCTTTTCTCGTTTCATTAATTGTGAGTTTAGACTGTTCATTTTGGATTGTTCTTCTTTCCTGAGGTAGGCTGTATTGCAATATATTTCCCTCTTAGCCCAGCCTTTGCTGTGTCTCAGAGATTTTGCAGTGTTGAATTATTCTCATTTTTCTCCATTTATTTCTTGATCTCTGTTTTTTTTATCATTGATCCATTGATTATTTAGGAGCATGTTATTAAGCCATCATTTATTTGTGGACTTTTTCATTTTCTTTGTGTAATTTATATCTAGTTTCATTCCTTTGTGATCTGAGAACCTGGTAGGTACAATTTCAATCATTTTTAATTTTCTGACGCTCTTTTTGTGACCTAGTATATGATCTATTCTTGAGAATGTTCCATGTACACTTGAGAAGAATGTGTATCCTGTTGCTTTTGGATGGTGTGTTCTGTAGATGTCCATTAGGTGTATCTGTTTTAATACGTTTTTCAGTGCCTCTGTTTATTTACTTATTTTCTGTCTTGTTGATCTGTCCTTTGTGAGTGGTGTGTTGAAGACTTCTAAAATGATGCATTGCATTCTATTTCCCCCTTTAATTCTGTTAGTATTTGTTTCACATATATAGGTGATCCTGTATTGCGTGAATAGATATTTATAATAGTTATATCCTCTTGTTGGACTGACCCCTTTATCATTATGTAATGTCCTTCTTTGTCTCTTGTTACTTTCTTTTTTTGAAGTCTATTTTGTCTGATACAGGTATTGCACCTCCTGCTTTTTTCTCCCTATTAGTTGCATGAAATATCTTTTTCCATCCCTTTACTTTCAGTCTGTGTATGTCTTTGAGTTTGAGGTGAGTCTCTTGTAGGCAGTGTATAGATGGGTCTTGTTTTTTATCCATTCAGTGACTCCATGTCTTTTGATTGGTGCATTCAGACCATTTACAGTTTGGGTGATTATTGATAGGTATGTACTTATTGCCATTTCAGGCTTTAGATTCGTGGTTACCAAGGGTTCAAGGGTAATTCCCTTACTATCTGATAGTCTAATTTAACTCACTTCGTATGCTATTACAAACACAACCTAAAGGTTCTTTTTTTTTCTCCTTTTCCTTTCTCTTCCTCCTCTATTCTTTGTATGTTATGAATCATATTCTGTACTCTTTGTCTATCCTTTGGGTGACATCTATTTAGCCTTAGGAATGCTTCTATCTATAGGAGTCCCTCCAAAATGCACTGTAGAGGGGCTTTGTTATATGTAAACTCTCTCAGCTTTTGCTTATGTGAAAATTGTTTAATCCCTCCATCATATTTAAATGATAACCTTGCCTTGTAGTATTGTTGGTTCAAGGCATTCTGCTTCTTTGCATTAAATATATCATGCCTCTCCCTTCTGGCCTGTAAGGTTTCTGTGGAGAAATTTGATGATAGCCTGATTTGATTTCCTTCATAAGTGATCATTTTCTCCCTCTAGCCGCTTTTAAAAGTCTGTCTTTATCCTTGACCTTTGCCATTTTAATTATTATATGTTTTGATGTTGTCTTCCTTGTGTCCCTTGTGTTGGGAGATCTGTGCACCTACATGGCTTGAGAGACTCTCTCCTTCTGCAGATTGGTGAAGTTTTATGCAATTACCTCCTCAATTACACTTTCTATATCTTTTTCTCTTTTTTCTTCTTCTGGTACCCCTATTATGCAAATATTGTTCCGTTTGGGTTTCTTAAACAGTTCTCTCAATATTCTTTCATTATTAGAGATTCTTTTTTCTCTCTGTGCCTCAGCTTCTTTATTTTCTTCTTCTCTAATTTCTATTCCATTTACCATCTTCTACTATATCTAATCTGCTTTTAAATCTCTCTATTGTATGTTTCATTTCAGATATGGAATTTCTTAATGATTGACTCTCCATCCAAAATTCGTTCCTGAGTTCTTGAATATTTTTCTGTACTTCCATAAGCATGTTTATGATTTTTATTTTGAACTCTCTTTCATGGAGATTGGCGAGTTCAGTTTCATTTGGCCATTTTTCTGGGGTTTGTGAGATTTTGATCTGAACCAGGTTCTTTTGACATTTCATAGTTCTATGCTGTGCCCAGAAGCTGCAGTCTCTGGAGCTGCTCAGTCCCTAGAGTGAGGTTGGGGGTCGTTGGGAAGTGGAGCTGGTGCCTGGGGGGAGGAGAATCTGTTTCCTGAATCCCGTTTTCATTGCCTGTCTCCAGTATCACAGCTAGGGGGCTGAGCACACATGTGTAAGCTTCTGTGGTCGGTGTCTCTAGCTGATGTAGGTGTGGCCTCCCTCTGTCTGGCCTGACACCAGTGCAGTGATTGCCGGTTTGCGAGCCTGTGATGTCAGGCCAGGAGGAAGGCTTGGCAGGCTGCATGTCATAGTGAGGGGCCTCAGAGCTAAGCAGGCATCCAGGGGGATGGAGCACCTGAAACTCCTCAAAGTTCTCAATCTGCTGGGAGAGCATGCTCAGACAACCTTGTCCAGCTCTCCCTTCCCCCGTTCAGTAAGCTCCATGCAACCTCCACCCCTTCAGCAGCCCTCTCACTGCTAGGAAGCCTCTCAGACCACCTGCCTTTCTTCTGTCACAGAGCAGCTGGATGTGAATCCTGTCCTCCACAAATGGCCAGAAAGTCAGTGTCTCAGGCACTCCACCTGTCCCAGCTTCCCTACATCCAGACCACCACACAGAGTAGGTTTCTGCTCACAAAGCAGATCTCCAGGGCTAGGGGGTTCAGCAGTCCCAGGCTTCCACCCTCTCCCTGCTCCATTTCTCTTCTTCCCACTGGTAAGCTGGGGTGGGGGAATAGCTTGGGTCCCTCTGGATCAAGGCTTTCGTACATTACCCTGTTTCGTGAGGTCTGCTCTGTTCATGATATCTGTATAGAGTCTGGTTCAGCCTTCTTTCTGGTTGCTGTTTTAGGGTTAGTTGTATTAATTAACTATATTTTCATACTATTTGTAGTTTTGGGAGGAGTTCTCTGTCTCACCTCTCATGCCACCATCTTGAATTCCCTCTACTGGTTTTTTAATAAAACTTTTGTGGCAGACTGTTTGTTGATTGTTCATACAAAAGTCATACCAGACCTCCTACTTTCTTGCTTTCCACCCGTGATTGATGCTGAAAATGTCTGATATTTTTAGGGTCATTTTTTGAGGCTCCTTTGCATTTAGGGATAGCCATTTCATCCTGGTCAGCCTAGTAAGATGTAAAAGTTTGTCGGAGGACTTCCTGAACAATGTTTTCTTCTCTGATAAAAGAGGAGTATGGGAAGAAAATCCCCCTTTTCCTCATCTATCTTCTGTCGTTCTTTGGGTTCTTTTAATGGAGAAAGTCATGCCTGGAATTGCCAAGCCATCTGTGGTAAGTGGCCTCCAAGATGGCCCCACTGAGTCCTGGTATTCATGTCCAGTTTTCTTCCACAAAGTACCAGTATTGATCTGTGTGACAAACAGAAAACAGCAGGATATTACTTTTTAAATTAGGTTATAAAAGACATTGCAATTTCCATCTTTATCACATTCTCTATTTCTGATCACTGCTCTGGGGGAAGTTAGCCATATTGTTAGCATCCCTATGGAGAAGCCCAAGGAACAAGGAATTGAAACCTCTAGCTAGTAGCCATGTGACTTCTTAGAAGCCATTCTTCCAGCCCCAGTCAAACCTTCAGATTATTTCAGTTCTAGCTGAGGCTAATATCTGAGCTAGAACTACCTCATTAGCTATTCCTGGATTCCTGACTCTCAGAAACTATGTGAGATAATAAATGATTGTTATATGCTTAAAAGTTTTGGGTAATACAGATATTGATTACTAGAAGTTATATTATGTTATAATAAATATTTTTATTATGAATGTGGCTTCCGAACTTGTCAGTGGGGGAAACGTCTTAGTGAAAGGCTAAAGTAATCTCATTAGGAGGTCTGAGGAGGTTGCCAGTGAGAGATTAAAAGGTAGTGTGGAGAATCTTATTGGAAACTGGAGGAGATGGATCTTTCTAATGTAGTAGCAAAAGTTTCAGCAATGTCTGTAGTAATGTAGAAATTAGGAATGTACACAATGAACCATATGAGCTAGCTAAGGAATTTCCAACTAGAGAATTGTGCCTCCTAATGTTGTAAGTTTATTATTTTTACAACAAAAAGGAGCTGGGACTTGATAGTTTTGATCATTGCCAGCCTCTGCCGACAGCTAGTGGTGCTAAAATTAAGAAATGAATTCTTCTCAGTGAAGATAAGAACCACAGCATTGTCAGGAAAATTTGGTCTAAGGATGACTTTAGAGGCATGGTTGTAAAGTCCTATTAATTGAGGCATACATCAGAGATATTGTAGGTTCAGTTACAGTCCACTGCAATAAAGCAAATATTTCAGTAAAGTGAGTCAAATGGATTTTTTGGTCTCCCAGTACATACAAAAGTTATGTTCATACTTTGCTGTAGTCTACTAAATGTGCAATAGCATTATGTCTTTTAAAAAGTGCATACTTTAAAAATACCTTATTGATAAAAAATACTGTCATCTGAGCTTTCAGGGAGTTATAACCACATATCACCATTAACAAGTATAATAATAATGAGAAAGTTTGAAATATTGTGAGAATTACCAAAACATGAAGCAGAGACATGAAGTGAACAAATTCAGTTTGATAAACTTGCTCAGCACAGGGTTGCCACAATCTTCAATTTGTAAAAAACACAATATCTGTGAAGCACAATAAAACAAGGTATGTCTATATAAGAAAGGTCTAAGATTTTGTCTCAGAGTACACTTCAGTCAGGTAAAAGGCCCTCTAAAGGCTTCAATATGTGAAGTCAGATCTAGTGTATTGAATGGTAGGGCTTCTAAAAAAGCATAAGGATATGATCCTTATCTTGTAGCAATTTTAGCAGAAGGTGGAAGAAGCTCAAGGTCTTAATCTGAAAGAGATTTGTGTTTGTGGCTTTGGCTTAATGAAAGGAACCCTAGTAAGATTCCCAGGAGGCTCACAAAGGTTTAAGAGTATTACGTTTTAAGGGTCAGAATCACTCATTTTAAATAAGACAGAGTGTACAAAATCAAAGAGGTCTTAGGAATCCCAAACTTATACAGCAGGAAGCAGGCTGAAAAAACTACTCAGCTAAAAACATGTGCTACCTTTCATGAAAAAGGAGAGTAACTCCCAGAGCTGAACCTAGAGTGTAGAGTCCAGAGGTATAGAGAGTCATTTCCTGTTGGAAGTAGGACTGAGTCTAATCAAGGAAGTTCTGGCATTTCCCCAGCTGGATTTCAGTGACCCTTGTGTACTTGTCATTTTTTCCCCTTTTGAACAGAAATGTCTATAATGGTTATCTGGTATACCTGATCAAAAATTGTATGGGCCATAAAACTTGGCTTTTTAGCTTGGGGTCAACAAACCTTTTCTATTAAAGGCCAAATAGTAATTATTTTTGGCTTTGTGGGCCATTTAGTCTCCATTCCAACTACTGCATTCTGCCTTTGTTACATGAAAACAGTTATAAAAATATGTAAATGATGAGTGTGGCCAGATTTGGTCCAAATGCTGTAGTTTGCTCACTCTTGCATTAGCTCAATGGTCTATAGAACAATAAAAACGGTATCCAAGAGGAGTACTTAAGTAATTACACCCAAGGGGCCTCAACTGCAACTAATTTGACTTAAATGATGAGATACTGGATGTTGAGCTGATTGAGGCTGTAATGTAATGAGACCTTTGGAGTCTTGAGAGGGGGTAAATGCATTTTGCATGTGGGAAAGATGTGAGTCAGAGTATTAACTGTGGTAGCCAGCCTTCAAGATGGTACCCCGAAATCCCTTCCTGTTGGTGTTCATTGCTTTGTATAATCCCCTTCTGCTTTGTATCAGAGTTGGTTTTGTGACCAATGGAATGTGGCAGTGTGATGGTCTATCATTTCCTAGGTATATCGTGAAACATTGTAGCTCACATCTTCTTTTCTTTCTTCTCTCTCTTGGATCACTTGCTTTGAAGGAAGTTAAGTGCTATGTTGTAAGCAGCCATGTGGAGAGAGGTTGGGGCCTTTAGACAACAGATATTTGAGTGGGTGTTCTTAGAAGAGGATCTCCAGCCCCATTCAATCCAGATGCCTTCAGCTCTGGTTGTAATCTTAACTGCAACATCTTAAGAGACGCTGAGCCAGAACCACCTAGCTAAGGCATTCTCAAATTCCTGATCCTCAGAACCCATGAGATAACATACGTTTTTTGTCTTAAACCACTAAATTTGGAGTAATGTATTAAATAACAATAAAGAAAACTAATGTATTATCTTACTATGTATAAGACTATAAGTCTAAGGATAGCTAGGGGCAAGGGTAGAAATAGGCCCTTTAATGACATTCATTTATATACCGAAACAGCCTGGGAACTGCCTACACTCCACATTTATGTGAGTTATGTCTTTATTAGTTAAATCACTGTTAGGTGGATATTCTGTTACTTGAAAAAAAATGTTTTTATTCACCTATTGAATTCCTACTAGGAAATTATCTCCTTTAACAATGTATAATTTAATCAAGCATTGATTTATACACATATATGTGAATATATACACATTTATTTTTCTTCATATGTGTATATTTTTGTGTATTTATATTTTGAATAGCAGGCTTTGTAATGATTTTCCAAATATATTGTATTCTTCCAATAATTTTTGTTTTTCTTTGTTGTAAAGAACTTTTTTATTCATGTATTTGGTTTGTCTTTTTATTCAGAACTCATAAATTTTTCTTCTACATAAGATAATATAAAAATGTTCTGTTTTTTTCTAGCTGTTTTTGGACTTTTCTTATGTTTATTTTTATAAATCTCCTGAAATATATTGCCATCTGTGTTGTGAAATACAAATTCAGGTTAATTATCTATACTGACATCCTGATGTTTCAATATGTATTTAATTTGAATGCTTTGTATTTGTTACATTTTAAATTCCTCTTAGTACTGAAAAATTTTGTCATATTTTCTGCTTAATGCATTATTGTGGATTTTGACATTTGTAGCCTAGTACTGAAGGATCTCCATAAAATGACTCCAGCCTATTTTCTATTTTTTTTACTACTGTCATCATATAGCATTTGCTTCTGACAAACTAAATTATTCTTATTTACATCTTACACTTCCTAATTCTATATTTCTATCTCTATGTGACCAAGTCATACCAGGATTCAAGACTGAGTTCCAATGCCACCTTCTCTCTGAAAAACACTCTAACTCCTCAAGATACAGGTATTTTGGGGGGATCTTCTGAATTTTTATCATACAGGCATACCTTGGATTTATTGTGGGTTCAGTTCCAGACCACCAGTAATAAAGTGAGTATCACAATAAAGTGAGCCAAATGAATTTTTTGGTTTCCCAGAGTGTATAAAAATTTGTTTACACTGTATGGTAGTCCATTAAGTAAGCAGTAGCATTGTCTTAAAACAGAATGTACATACCTTAGTTAGATAATTACTAATATTTATTGCTAAAAAATGCTGTCATCTGAGCTTTCAAGTGAGGCATCATCTTTCTGCTGATAGAGGGGCTTGCCTTGATGTTGACAGTTGCTGATTGATGATGGTGGTAGTTGCTGAAGGCTGGGCTAACTGTGGCAGTTTCTCAAAATAAGACAGTTGCTGCATTGATTGACTCTTCATTTCATGAATGATTTCTCTGTAGCATACAATGCTTCTGATAGCATTTTACCCACAGTAGAACTTTTTTCAAATTGGAGTCAGTCCTTTCAATTTCTGCCACTGCTTTATCAACTAAGTGTATGTAATATTGTAAATCTTTTGTTGTTGTTTCAACAGTCTTCATAACATCTTCACCAGGAGTAGATTCTATGTGAAGACACCACTGTCTTTGCTCATTTATAAGAAGCAATTCCTTATCCACTAAAGTTTGATCATGAGATTGCTGCCATTCAGTTACATCCTTAGGTTCTACTAATTCTAGTTCCCTTGCTATTTCCACATGTGCAGTTACTTCCTCCCATGAAGTCTTGAACCCCTCAAAGTCATTCATGAGGGTTGGAATCAGCTTATTCCAAACTCCTGTTAGTGTTGATATTTTCACCTCTTCCCATGAATCATGAATGTTCTTATAGCATCTAGGACACTGACTCCTTTCCAGAAGGTTATCAATTTATTTGCCCAGATCCATCAGAGGAGTCATTATCTATGGCAGTTCTAGCCTTATGAAATGTATTTCTTAAATAATATGACTTGAAAGTTGAAATTACTCTTTGATCCATGGGTTATAGAATGAATATTATGTTAGCAAGCACAAAAACAACATTAACCTCATTGTACATCTCCATCAGAGCTGTTGGATGACTGTGTGCATTGTCAATGACCAGTAATATTTTGAAAGGAATCTTTTTTTTTGAGCAGTATGTCTCAACAACTGGCTTAAGCTATTCAGTAAACCATGTTGTAAACAGATGTGCTGTCATCCAGGCTTTGTTGCTCCATTTTTAGAGCACAGGCAGAGTAGACTGAGCATAATTCTTAAGGGCCCTAGGATTTTTGGAATGGTAAATGAGCATTGGCTCCAACTTACAGTTACTGGTTTCATTGGCCCCTAACAAGAGAGTCAGCCTGTCCTTGGAAACTTTGAAGCCAGACCTTGACTGATTTCTCCTCTCTAGCTATGAAAAGTCCTAGGTGGTGGCATCTTCTTCCACTAGAAGACCATTTCATCTATGTTAAAAATCTGTTGTTTAGTGTAGCCACCTTCAGTGGTAATCTTAGCTATATCTTCTACATAACTTGCTGTAGGTTCTCCATCAGCACTTGCTGCTTCACCTGCACTATGGAGAGGGCTTCTTTCCTTAAACCTCATGAACCAACCTCTACTACCATAAAACCTTTCCTCTGCAGCTTCCTCACCTCTCTCAGCCTTTTGAAAGAGTTAGAACCTTGCTCTGGATTACACTTTGGCTTAAAGGGAATGTTGTGGCTGTTTGATCTTCTGTCTAGACTGCTAAAACTTTCTCCATGTCAACAATAAGACTTTTACTTTTGTGTATTCTGGAGTAGCACTTTTTAATTTCTTTCAGGGACTTTTCCTTTGCATTTACAATTTGGTTGACTGGCACAAGAGGCCTACCTTATGGCCTTTCTTGGCTTTGGCATGCCTTCCTCACTGACCTTAATCATTTCTAGTTTTTGACTTAAAGTGGGAACCATGCAACTCTTCCTTTCATTTGAACACTTTGAGGCCATTATAAGGCTATTAATTGGCTTAATTTCAATATTATCATGTTCAAGGAATAGGGAGGCCTAAGGAAAGGAGAGAGATGAGGGAATAGCTAGTCAGTGGAGCATTTAGAACACATACTGTTTATCTATTAACCTTCACTGTCTTATATGTGTTCAGTTTGTGGTACCCCAAAACAATTATAATAGTAACACCAAAGAGCACTGCTCACAGACCACCATAACAAATACAATAATAATGAAAAAGTTGAAATATTGCAAGAGTTACCAAAATGTGACACAGAGAAACAAAGTGAGCAAATGTCGTTGGAAAAATGGCACTGATAGACTTGCTTGATACAGGTTTGCCATAAAAATTCAATTTGTAAAATAATGGAATATCTGAAGCACAGTAAAGCAAAGTGGTATAAAATGAGGTATGTTTGTTTTTCATTAGGCTTTTCCTTTGTGTTCAAAACTTCTTGCTTTGAACTGCAGTTATTTTTGGCACATGTCTTATTAGAATATAAATTCCTTATTCCACTCTGTATCCCCAAAGAGCAGACTGCCTCAGATGGTTGGATAATGAACCCTATACATTGAAGTGATAAGAAAGTTGTAACATATGGGGTGTAGTGGGGGGACTTGGTAATATGGGTGAATGTAGTAACCACAATATTGTTCATATGAAACCTTCATAAGATTGTATATCAATGATACCTTAATAAAAAGTTGTAACAGAACCTTGCCATTGTAAAATGTTCAGGGCCATTACATTTAGTTGTATGGTTTGTGCACTGCCCAAAGTCTTCTGGCTAAGGAAGTGAGTGGGGCCTGAAATCCAACTCACGTGCCCCCTCCCTCCATACCAAAATACCTGCCTAAAGGAAGAAATACTTGTTCTTTGCATGAAGGTGGTATTTGCTGGTTAATTTATGCATCTGCTTGACTGCACCTGTTCCTTTTTCTGACTCATACTAAAGCATCATATAAGCTAGTAGCCACCCTGAAAGTATTGACAGTAGTAATTTAAGTTCATTATGAAAACTACTTTGTATCACATAGAAACTGTCAAAAAATTATTTATTGGAATGAGAGACATGGATTAATCAACTGTAACATACAGTATTGTTATAGAGCATCTCCTTGATGACTTACTATATTTCAAATTCACAGATACTGTGCAATGCCTGTGTCACTTTAGAACCTTTGAGATTGCTTGTGATTTTTCTACCTAGATCAAGTGACTAATAGTCCCATTTCTCTTGCCCCCACCTCAGCTCTGCCTTTTGGTTAGGGAAATCTGATATATGGGTAAACCTGTTTTTTTTTTTACCTTGGTCCTTCAGTTCTGTTGTAGTGGGTCCAATGATAGTGCTTTCTGGAAGTTTTCCTAGTTTAAGGGTTAGTTCATGGAAAAAAAGAATACGTTTGTTCTTTAAGGCAATTCCATTTTACTAGTTTTCTAGTTTACTACTTTACTTATTTACAGATGTGATTGTGTAACAAAAAGTTCCATAATTGTGTAAAGGATAGATGAAGTATTCCTCCTTAAACATATAGAGACCAAAGTTTAAAGATGTTGATTGACTTGAGCACAAGGCAAGCAAATGGTGAAGCTAGACTAAATCCAGGGTTTCTCCCTTCCTATCCTCTGCTTTTTCAAAATGCTGCATCCAGAACTCTTTTTTTTTTTTTTAGTAATGGTTTTTTTAGTTTATTTTTTTAAGTATTGTTGATTTCAAATGAAGAACACAGTGGTTAAGCCGTTCCCCACATTGTCAAAACCTTACTTCTCTAGTGTGGCACAATCCTTTTAGTGGAATTATTTTGGTCTGGTTGGTATATGAGATGAATTACAAAGTCCTTGAACACATCAACATAAATTAATGGTTTATTGGCATGTGGGTATATATGGAGTACCCAGTGTAGTACTTTGCATCTACTAAGTGTTTAATAAATGGAGTTAATTATACACTCCTTGTGACTCCTTCAGTGGATCTGCCCCAATCCAGACTAGTGTTAGGGTAACCACAAAAGTGGACTGACATACTTTTAACATATGCTAGAGTTATTTGTTAGTGGAGCAATGTCTAACACCTAGCACTTAACTAAGTGCCACACATGTATTCATATTATTTCACTTGATCCTCACAACCAGTCCTGGGACTGTACATTATTATCTCAAATTAATCAGAGTCTGTCTAATTCCAAAATCTCTGTGGCCGGTGAAACTGGCCACTTTATATCTGAAGACTATTCACAATAGCTTATGACATAAAGGCCTTCAGAGGCTACATATAGGTGTATTTATAAATATCTATATATACACATATATAATTGTAGCAATAGATTCGTACTCTCTTGACATTAGGGGAGCAAGGCAGTCATTCCTTGGACTAGCAGGGTAAGTATTATTGCTGAGGTTGAATATTGCACCTGCCATTGCAGTTTAGTACCAGCAGGGGGTCAGAGCCATGCTAGAAAGTGAGAAAAAGATGAGCTTCTTGGCTTTATGAGACTGCTCTGTGTTTTGGAAACAGCCAATGCGAGTAGCTGTGTCACCTAATTTTTTTTATTAAGATATTATTGATATACACTCTTACGAAGTTTTCACATGAAAAAACAATGTGGTCACTACATTTACCCATATTACCAAATCCCCCCCCCATACCCCAATGCAGTCACTGTCCATCAGTGTAGTAAGATGCCACATATTCACTATTTGCCTTCACTGTGCTACGCTGTTTTCCCCGTGATCCCCCATCCCATGTGTACTAAACAAAATACCCTCAATCCCCTTCTCCCACCCTCCCCACCCGCCCTCCCACACCCCTCCCCTTTGGTAACCACTAGTACCTTCTTGGAGTCTCTGAGTCTGCTGCTATTTTGTTCCTTCAGTTTTGCTTCATTGTTATACTCCACAAATGAGGGAAATCATTTGGCACTTGTCTTTCTCTGCCTGGCTTATTTCACTGAGCATAATATCCTACAGCTCCATCCATGCTGTTACAAATAGTAGGATTTGTTTCTTTCTTATGGCTGAATAGCATTCCATTGTGTATATGTACCACCTCTTCTTTATCCATTCATCTACTGATGGACACTTAGGTTGCTTCCATATCTTGGCTATTGTAAAAAGTGCTGCCATAAACATAGGAGTGCATATGTCTTTTTGAATCTGAGAAGTTGTATTCTTTGGGAAAATTCCAAGGAGTGGGATTCCAGGGTCAAATGTTATTTATATTTTTAGTTTTTTGAGGAAGCTCCATATTGCTTTCCACAATGGTTGAACTAGCTTACATTCCCACCAGCACTGTAGGAGGGTTCCCCTTTCTCTGCATCCTCGCCAGTATTTGTGCTTCTTAGTCTTTTGGATGCTGGCCATCCTTACTGGTGTGAGGTGATATCTCATTGTGGTTTTAATTTGGATTTCCCTGATGATGATTAGTGATGTGGAGCATCTTTTCATGTGTCTATTGGCCATCTGAATTTCTTCTTTGGAGAACTGTCTCTTCATATCCTCTGCCCATTTTTTAATCAGGCTATTTGCTTTTTGGGTGTTGAGGTGTATAAGTTCTTTATATATTTTGGATGTTAACCCCTTGTTGGACATGTCATTTACAAATATATTATCCCATACTGTAGGATGCCTTTTTGTTCTATTGATGGTGGCCTTTCCGTACAGAAACTTTTTAGTTTTATGTAGTTCCAAGAGTTCATTTTTGCTTTTGTTTCACTTGCTCGAGGAGACGCGTTCAGGAAGAAGTTGCTCATGCTTATATTCAGGAGATTTTTGTCTATGTTGTGTCTTCTAAGTGTTTTATGGTTTTATGGCTTACATTCAGGTGCTTGATCCATTTTGAGTTTACTTTTATGTATGGGGTTAAACAATAATCCAGTCTCATTCTCTTGTGTGTAGCTGTCCAGTTTTGCCAACACCAGCTGTTGAAAAGTGAGTCATTTCCCCATTGTATGTCCATGGCTCCTTTATCATATATTAATTGACCATATATGGTTGGGTTTATATCAGGGCTCCCTTGTCTTTTCCATTGGTCTGTGGGTCTGTTCTTGTGCCAGTACCAAATTGTCTTCAGTACTGTGGCTTTGTAGTAGAGCTTGAAGTTGGGGAGCTTAATCCCCCCAGCTTTATTCTTCCTTCTCAGGATTTCTTTGGCTATTCGAGGTCTTCTGTGGTTACATATGAATTTTAGAATGACTTTCTCTAGTTCGTTGAAGGATGTTGTTGGTATTTTGATAGGAATTGCATTGAGTCTGTAGATTGCTTTAGGCAGGATGGCCATTTTGACAATATTAATTCTTCCTATCCATGAGCACGGGATGTGTTTCCATTTATTGGCATCTTCTTTAATTTCTCTCATGAGTGTCTTGTAGTTTTCAGAATATAGGTCTTTCACTTCCTTGGTTAGGTTTATTCCTAGGTATTTTATTCTTTTGAGGCAACTGTGAATGGAATTGTTTTCCTGATTTCTATCTCCGTTAGTTCATTGTTAGTATATAGGAATGCCACAGATTTCTGCATATTAATTTTGTTTCCTGCAACTTTGCTGAATTCAGATATTAAATCTAGTAGTTTTGGAGTGGATTCTTTAGGGTTTTTTATGTAAAATATCATGTCATCTGCAAACAGGGGCAGTTTAACTTCTTCCTTGCCAATCTGGATGCCCTTTATTTCTTTGTGTTCTCTGATTGCCATGGCTAGGACCTCCAGAACTATGTTGAATAGAAGTGGGGAAAGTGGGCATCCTTGTCTTGTTCCCGATCTTAAAGGAAAAGCTTTCAGCTTCTCGCTGTTAAGTATAATGTTGGCTGTGGGTTTGTCATATATGGCCTTTATTATGTTGAGGTACTTGCCCTCTATACCCATTTTGTTGAGAGTTTTTATCATGAATGGATGTTGAATTTTGTCAAATGCTTTTTCAGCATCTATGGAGATGATCATGTGGTTTTTGTCCTTCTTTTTGTTGATGTGGTGGATGATGTTGATGGATTTTCCAATGTTGTACCATCCTTGCATCCCTGGAATAATTCCTACCTGATCATGATGGATGATCTTTGTGATGTATTTTTGAATGCGGTTTACTAATATTTTGAGTATTTTTGCATCTATGTTCATCAGTGATATTGGTCTGTAATTTTCTTTTTTTGTGGTATCTTTGCCTGATTTTGGTATTAGAGTGATGCTGGCCCCATCGAATGAGTTTGGAAGTATTCCCTCTTCTTCTACTCTTTGGAAAACTTTAAGGAGGATGGGTATTGTGTCTTCACTAAATGTTTGATAAAATTCAGCAGTGAAGCCATCTGGTGCAGGCATTTTTTTCTTAGGTGGGTTTTTGATTACCAGTTCAATTTCGTTGCTATTAATTGGTCTGTTTTGATTTTCTGTTTCTTTCTGGGTCAGCCTTCTAAGGTTGTATTTTTCTAGAAAGTTGTCCTTCTAGGTTATCCAGTTTGTTAGCATATAATTTTTCATAGTATTCTCTAATAATTCTGTGTATTTCTGTGGTGTCCATAGTGATTTTTCCTTTCTCGTGTCTGATTCTGTTTATGTGAGTAGACTCTTTTTTTCTTGATGAGTCTGGCTAGGGGTTTATCTATTTTGTTTATTTTCTGAAAGAACCATGTCCTGCTTTCATTGATTCTTTCCAGTGTTTTATTTTTCTCAATTTTATTTATTTGTGCTCTAGTCTTTATTATGTCCATTCTTCTACTGAGTTTGGGCCTCATTTGTTCTTCTTTTTCTAGTTTCGTTAATTGTTTTGACTGCTCATATGGGATTGTTCTTTCCTGAGGTAGGCCTGTATTGCAATGTACTTTCCTCTTAACACAGCCTTCTCTGCATCCCACAGATTATGTGGTGTTGAATTATTGTTGTCATTTGTCTCCATATATTGCTTGATCTCTGTTTTTATTTGGTCATTGATCCCTTGGTTATTTAGGAGCATATTGTGAAGCCTCCATGTGATTGAGGGTTTTCATTTTCTTCATGTTATTGATTTCTAGTTTCTTACCCTTGCAGTCTGAGAAACAGGTTGGTATAATTTCAATCTTTTTGAATTTACCAAGGCTCTTTTTGTGGCCTTGTATATGATCTATTCCTGAAAATGTTCCATGTGCACTTGAAAAGAATGTGTATTCTGCTGCTTTTGGGTGAACAGTTCTGGAGATGTCTGTTAGGTGCATCTGTTCTAATGTGTTGTTCAGTGCCTCTGTCTCCTTACTTATTTTCTCTCTGGTTGATCTATCCTTCACAGTGAGTGGTGTGTTGAAGTCTCCTAGAATGAGTGCATTGCATTCTATATCTCCTTTTAATTCTGTTAGCATTTGTTTCACATATGTAGGTGCTCCTTTGTTGGGTGCATAGATATTTATAATGGTTATATCCTCTTCTTGGACTGACCCTTTATCATTATGTAATGTCCTTCTTTGTCTCTTGTGACTTTCTTTGTTTTGAAGTCTATTTTGCCTAATACAAGTACTGCACCTCCTGCTTTTTTCTCTCTATTAGTTGCATGAAATATCTTTTTCCATCCCTTCAAGTTTAGTCTGTGCATGTCTTTGGTTTTAAAGTGAGTCTCTTGTAGGCAGCATATAGATGGGTCTGGTTTTTTTTATCCATTCAGTGACTCTGTGTCTTCTTTTTTTTTTCCTTTGGTAACGTTAATCTAAAATTACATGTGCAACATTATGGTTACTAAACTCCCAACTTCATCAACTCCCTTCCACATACCCCATTACAGTCACTGTCCATCAGCATAGTAAGATGCTATGGAATCACTACCTGTCTTCTCTGAGTTGTACAGCCCTCTCCGTGCCCCCCCTACATTATGTCTCCTAATTGTAATGCCCTTCTTTCGCCCTTATCCCTCACTTGTCACCCATCCTCCCCCATCCCTTTCCTTGGGTAACTGTTAGTCCTTTTTGGGTTCTCTGAGTCTGCTCCTGTTTTGTTCCTTCAGTTTTTTTTTGTTGTTGTTCTTATACTCCACAAATGAGTGAAATAATTTTATACTTGTCTTTTTCCGCCTGGCTTATTTCACTGACCATAATACCATCCACCTTCATGGATGTTGCCCCAAATGTCTAGATTTGTTTTCTTCTTATGGATGAATAATATTCCATTGTGCATATGTACCACATCTTCTTTATATATTCATGTTCTGATGGACACTTAGGTTGCATCCAATTCTTGGCTATTGTAAATAGTGCTGCTATAAATATAAGGGTGCATATATGTCTTTTTCAAACTGGGATCCCGCAATCTTAGACTAAATTCCCAGGAGTGGGATTCCTGGGTCAAATGGTATTTCTATTTTTAGTTTTTTGAGGAATCTCCAGACTGCTTTCCACAATGATTGAACTAATTTGCATTCCCACCAGCAGTGTAGGAGGGTTCCCTTTTCTCCACATCCTTGCCAACATTTGTTGTTGTTTGTGTTTTGGATGTTGGCCATCCTTACTGGTGTGAGGTGATATCTTATTGTCGTTTTAATTCGCATTTCTCTGATGATTAGCAATGTGGAGCATCTTTTCATGTGCCTGTTGGCCATCTGAACTTCTTCTTTAGAGAAGTGTCTACTCATATCCTCTGCCCATTTTTTACTTGGATTATTTGCTTTTTGTTTGTTGAGGTGTGTGAGTTCTTTATATATTTTAGATGTCAACCCTTTTCGGATATGTCATTTATGAATATATTCTCCCATACTGTAGGATGTCTTTGTGTTCTACTGATGGTGTCCTTTGCTGTACAGAAGCTTTTCAGCTTGATATACTCCCACTTATTCATTTTTGCTTTTGTTTCCCTTGCCCAGGGGGATATGTTCATGAAGAAGTCGCTCATGTTTATGTCCAAGAGATTTTTGCCTATGTTTTTTTCTAAGAGTTTTATGGTTTCATGACTTACATTCAGGTCTTTGATCCATTTTGAGTTTATTTTTGTGTATGGGGCTAGACAGTAGTCCAGTTCATTCTCTTACATGTAGCTGTCCAGTTTTGCCAACACCAGCTGTTGAAGAGGCTGTCATTTCCCCATTGTATATCCATGGCTCCTTTATCATATATTAATTGACCGTATAGGGTTAGGTTAATGTCTGGACTCTCTATTCTCTTCCACTGGTCTCTTCCACTGGTTCCTGTGCCAGTACCAGATTGTCTTGATTACTGTGGCTTTGTAGTAGAGCTTGAAGTCTGGAAGCGTATTCCCCATGTTTTATTCTTCCTTCTCAGGATTGCTTTGGCTATTCGGGGTCTTTTCTGGTTCCATATGAATTTTAGAATTATTTGTTCCAGTTCATTGAAGAAAGCTGTTGGTATTTTGATAGGGATTGTGTTGAATCTGTAGATTGCTTTAGGAACTATAGCCATTCTGACAATATTTATTCTTCCTAACCAAGAGCATGGGATGAATTTCCATTTGTTAGTGTCCTCTTTAATTTTTCTTAAAAGTGTCTTGTAGTTTTCAGGGTGTAGGTTTTCACTTCCTTCGCTAGGTTTTTTCCTAGATATTTTATTCTTTTTGATGCAATTTTGAATGGAATTGTTTTCTTGATTTCTGTTCATGTTAGTTCATCCTTACTGTATAGGAAAGCAACAGATTTCTGTGTGTTAATTTTGTATCCTGGAACGTTGCTGAATTCAGATATTAGTACTAGTAGTTTTGGCATGGAGTCTTTAGGGTTTTTTTATGTAAAATACCATGTCATCTGCAAATAGTGACAGTTTGACTTCTTCTTTACCAATCTGGATGCCCTGTATGTCTTTGTTTTGCCTGATTGCCGTGGCTAGGACCTCCAGTACTATGTTGAATAACAGTGGGGAGAGTCGGCATCGCTGTCTTGTTGATCTTAGATGAAAAGCTTTCAGCTTTTCGCTGTTAAGTATGATATTGGCTGTTGATTTCTCATATATGGCCTTAATTATGTTGAGGTACTTGCCCTCTATACCCATTTTGTTGAGAGTTTTTATCATCGATGGATGCTGATTTTTGTCAAATGCTTTTTCATCATCTATGGAGATGATCATGTGGTTTTTCTTCTTCTTTTTGTTGATGTGATGGATGATGTTGATGGATTTTTGAATGTTGTACCATCCTTGCATCCCTGGGATGAATCCCACTTGATCATGGTGTGTGATCCTCTTGATGTATTTTGAATTCAGTTTGCTAATATTTTGTTGAGTATTTTTGTATATATGTTTATCAAGGATATTGGTCTGTAGTTTTCTTTATTTGTTCTGTCTTTGCCTGATTTTGGTATTAGAGTGATGCTGGCTTCATAGAATGAGTTTGGAAGTATTCCCTCCCCTTCTATTTTTTTGGAAAACCTTAAGGAGAATGGGTAGTATGTCTTCACTACATGTTTTTTAAAATTCAGCGGTGAATCCATCTGCCCTTGGGGGTTTTGTTCGTGTGTAGGTTTCTTATTACCGATTCAGTTTCGTTGGTGGTTATTGGTCTGTTTAGGTTTTCTGTTTCTTCCTGGGTCAGTCTTGGAAGGTTGTATTTTTCTAATAAGTCCTCCTTTTCTTCTAGGTTTTCCAGCTTGTTAGCATATAGATTTTTATTGCATTCTCTAATAATTCTTTGTATATCTGTGGGGCCCATCTTGATTTTTCCTTTCTCATTTCTGATTCTGTTTATGTGTGTAGATTCTCTTTTTCTCTTAATAAGTCTCACTAGGTGTTTATCTATTTTGTTCATTTTCTCAAAGAGCCAGCAGTTGCTTTCATTAATTTTTTTCTATTCTGTTTTTCTCAATGATATTTATTTCTTCTCTAATCTTTATTGTGTGGTGATTTTGGGCCTCATTTGTTCTTTTTCCAATTTCAATAATTGTGACTTGTCTATTAATTTGTAATTGTTCTTCCTTCTTTAAATAGGCCTGTGTTGCAAAATACTTTCCTTTTAGAACTGCCTTTGCTGTGTACCACAGAAGTTGCAGCTTTGGCTGTTGTTGTCATTTGTCTCCATATATTGTTTGATCTCTGTTTTAATTTAGTCATTGATCCATAGATTATTTAGGAGAATGTTGTTAAGCCTCCATGTATTTGTGAGCTTTTTTGTTTTCTTTGTACAATTTCTTTCTTTTTTTTAAGTAATATTTTGGTATGATTAATCTACAAGTATATGTGCAATATTATGGTGATTAAACTACTCCCTTCATCAGGTCCCCCCGACCAACCCCATTACAGTCACTGTCCATCAGTGTAGTGAGATGCGATAGAATCACTACTTGTCTTCTCTGAGTTGTACAGCCCTCACCGTGCCTCCCCAACATTACCTCTGCTAATTGTAATGCCCCTTTTTCCCCCTTGTCCCTCCCTTCCCACCCATCTTCCGCAGTCCCTTTCCCTTTGGTAACTATTAGTCCTTTCTTGGGTTCTGTGAATCTGCTGCTGTTTTGTTCCTTCAGTTTTTTTCTTTGTTCTTATACTCCACATATGAGTGAAATCATTTGATACTTGTCTTTTTCGACTTGGCTTATTTCACTGAGCATAATACCCTCTAGCTCCATCCATGTTTTTGCAAATGGTACGATTTGTTTTCTTCTTATGGCTGAATAATATTCCATTGTGTATATGTACCACTTCTTCTTCATCCACTCATCTGCTGATGGACACTTAGGTTGCTTCCATTTCTTGGCTATTGTAAATAGTGCTGCAATAAACATAGGGGTGCATCTGTCTTTTGGAAACTGGGCTGCTGCATTCTTAGGGTAAATTCCTGGGAGTGAAATTCCTGGGTCAAATGGTATTTCTATTTTGAGTTTTTTGAGGAACCTCCATACTGCTTTCCACAATGGTTGAACTAATTTGCATTCCCGCCAGCAGTGTAGGAGGGTTCCCTTTTCTTCACATCCTCGCCAGCATTTGTTGTTGTTAGTGTTTTGGATGTTGGCCATCCTCACTGGTGTGACGTGATATCTCATTGTGTTTTTAATCTGCATTTCTCTGATGATTAGTGATGTGGAGCATCTTTTCATGTGCCTGTTGGCCATCTGAATTTCTTCTTTGGAGAAGTGTCTATTCATGTTATCTGCCCATTTTTTACTTGGATTATTTGCTTTTTGTTTGTTGATGTGCGTGAGTTCTTTATATATTTTGGATGTCAACCCCTTATCGGATACGTCATTATGAATATATTTTCCCATACTGTAGGATGTCTTTTTGTTCTACTGATGGTGTCCTTTGCTGTACAGAAACTTTTCAGCTTGATATAGTCCCACTTGTTCATTTTTGCTTTTGTTTCCCTTGCCTGGGGACTATGTTCATGTTGCTCATGTTTGTGTCCAAGAGATTTTTGCCTATGTTTTTTTCTAAGAGTTTTATGGTTTCATGACTTACATTCAGGTCTTTGATCCGCCTTGAGTTTACCTTTGTGTATGGGGTTAGACAATAATCCAGTTTCATTCTCTTACATGTAGCTGTCAGATTTTACCAATACCCGCTGCTGAAGAGGCTGTCATCTCCCCATGGTATATCCAAGGCTCCTTTATCAAATATTAATTTACTCTATATGTTTAGGTTAATGTTTGTATTTTCTATTCTGTTCCACTGGTCTGTGGGTCTGTTTTTGTGCCAATACCAAATTGTCTTGATTTCTGTGGCTTTGTAGTAGAGCCTGAAGTCAGGGAGCGTAATTCTCCCTGTTTGATTCCTCCTTCTCAGGATTGCTTTGGCTATTCGGGGTCTTTTGTGGTTCCATATGAATTTTGGAATTATTTGTTCCAGTTCATTGAAGAAAGCTGTTGGTAGTTTGATAGGGATTGCATTGAATCTGTAGATTGCTTTAGGTAGTATAGCCATTTTGACTATATTTATTCTTCGTAGCCAAAAGCATGTTATGAATTTCCATTTGTTAGTGTCCTCTTTAATTTCTCCTAGGAGGGTCTTGTAGTTTTCAGAGTACAGGTCTTTCGCTTCCTTCATTAGGTTTATTCCTAGGTATTTTATTCTTTTTGATGCAATTGTGAATGGATTTTTTCCTGATTTCTCTTTCTGTTAGTTCATCGTTAGTGTATAGGAAAGCAACAGATTGCTGTGTGTTACTTTTGTATCCTGCAATTTTGCTGAATTCAGATATTAGTTCTAGTAGTTTTGGAGTGGAGTCTTTAGGGTTTTTTATGTACAATATCATGTCATCTGCAAATAGTGACAATTTGACTTCTTCTTTACCAATCGGGATGCCTTGTATGTCTTTGTTTTGTCTGATTGCCGTCACTAGGACCTCCAGTACTATGTTGAATAACAGTGGAGAGAGTGGGCATCCCTGTCTTGTTCCCAATCTTAGATGAAAAGCTTTTAGCTTCTCACTGTTAAGTATGATATTAGCTGTGGATTTGTCATATATGGCCTTTATTATGTTGTGCCACTTGCCCTCTATACCCATTTTGTTGAGAGTTTTTTTATCATCAATGGATGTTGAATGTTGTCAAATGCTTTTTCAGCATCTATGGAGATGATCATGTGGTTTTTGTTCTTCTTTTTCTTGATCTTGTGGATGATGTTGATGGATTTTCGAATGCTGTACCATCATTGCATCTGTGAGATGAATCCCACTTGATTGTGGAGTATGATCCTCTTGATGTATTTTTGAATTTGGTTTGCTAATATTTTGTTGAGTATTTTTGCTTCTATGTTCATCAGGGATATTAGTCTGTAATTTTCTTTTTTTGTGAGGCCTTTGCCTGATTTTGGTATTAGAGTGATGCTGGTTTCATAGAATGTCTTTGGAAGTATTTGCTCCTCTTCTATTTTTTGGAGAACTTTAAGCAGAATGGGTATTATGTCTTCTCTGTTGTCTGGTAAAAGTCAGAGGTGAATCCATCTGACCTGAGGGTTTTGTTCTTAGGTACTTTTTTGATTACCGATTCAATTTTGTTACTGGTAATTGTTCTGTCTAGGTTTTCTGTTTCTTCCTTGGTCAGTGTTTGAAGGTTGTGTTTTTCTAAGATGTTGTCCATTTCTTCTATGTTTTGCAGCTTGGTAGCATATAGATTTTCATAGTATTCTCTTATAATTCTTTGTATTTCTGTGGGGTTCATTTTGATTTTTCCTTTCTCATTTCTGATTCTCTTTATGTGTGTAGATTCTCTTTTTCTCTTAATACATCTGGGTAAGGGTTTATCTATTTCATTTATTTTTTTTCAGTGAACCAGCTTTGGCTTGCATTGATTTTTTCTATTGTTTAATTCTTCTCAATTTTATTTATTTCTTCTCTAATTTTTATTATGTCCTCCTTCTGGTGACTTTGGACCTCATTTGTTCTTCTTTTTCCAAGTTCAATAATTGTGTCTTTAGACTATTCATTTGGGAATGTTCTTCCTTCTTTAAATAGGCCTGGATTGCAATATACTTTCCTCTTAGAACTGCCTTTGCTGCGTCCCACAGAAGTTGCGGCTTTTGTTGTTGTTGTCATTTGTCTCCATATATTGTTTGATCTCTGTTTTAATTTGGTCATTCATCCATTGATTATTTAAGAGTACGTTGTTAGGTCCCCATGTATTTGTGAGCCTTTTTGTTTTCTTTGTACAATTTATTTCTAGTTTTATACCTTTGTGATCTGAGAAGTTGGTTGGTAGGATTTCAGTATTTTTGAATTTATTTAGGTTCTTTTTGTGGCCTAGTATGTGGTCTATTCTGGAAAATGTTCCATGTACACTTGAGAATGTGTATCCTGCTGCTTTTGGGTGCAGAGTTCTGTAGATGTCTGTTAGGTCCATCTGTTCTAGTGTATTGTTCAGTGCCTCTGTGTCTTGACTTATTTTCTGTGTGGGTGATCTGTCCTTTGGAGTGAGTGGTGTGTTGAAGTCTCCTAAAATGAATGCATTGCTTTCTATTTCGTCCTTTAATTCTGTTAGTATTTGTTTCACCTATGTCAGTGCTCCTGTGTTGGGTGCATATATATTTATAATGGTTATATCCTCTTCCAGGACTGACCCCTTTATCATTATGTAATGTTCTTCTTTATCTCTGGCTACTTCCTTCATTGTGAAGTCTATTTTGTCTGATACAAGTACTGCAACAGCTGTTTTTTTCTCCTTGTTGTTTGCATGAAATATCTTTTTCCATCCCTTCTCTTTTAGTCTGTGTATATGTTTGAGTTTGAGTTGAGTCTCTTGTATACCGCATATAGATGGGTCTTGCCTTTTTATCCATTCTATTACTCTATGTCTTTTGATTGGTGCATTCCGTCTATTTACATTTAGGGTGATTATGGATAGATATGTACTTATTGCCATTGCTGGCTTTAGATTCGTGGTTACCAAAGGTTCAAGGATAGGTTCTTTCCAATCTAACAGTCTAAGTTAACTCTGTTGTTAAGCTATTATAAACACAGTCTGATGATTCTTTATTATTCTCCCTTCTTATTCTTCCTCCTCCATTCTTTATATACTATGTGTTTTATTCTGTACTCTTTTACATTTCCTTTGACTGTTTTTGTGGATAGTTGAGTTTACTTTTTGCCTTTAGTTAGTATTTGGGTGGTCTTCTTTCTTTGGTATGATTTTATTTTCTCTGGTGACATCTTTTTAGCCTTAGGAGTGCTTCCATCTAGAGCAGTCCCTTTAAGATATCCTGTAGAGGTGGTTTGTGGGAGTTAAATTCCTTCAGCTCTTTCTTGTCTGGGAATTGTTTAATCCCTCCTCAAATTTAAATGATAATCGTGCCAGATGCAGTATTTTTGGTTCAAGGCCCTTCTGTTTCATTATGTTAAATATATCATGCCATCCTCTTCTGGCCTGAAAGGTTTCTGTTGAGAAGTTTGATGATAGCCTGATGGGTTTTCCTTTGTAGGTGATCTTTTTTTCTCTCTCTCGCTGCCTTTAATACTCTGTCCTTGTCTTTGATCTTTGGCATTTTAATTATGTGTCTTTGTGTTGTCTTCCTTGCATCTCTTGTGTTGGGAGATCTGTGGGCTTCCGTTGTCTGAGAAACTATTTCCTTCTCCAGGTTGGGAAGTTTTCAGCAATTATTTCTTCAAAGACACTTTCTATCCCTTTTTCTCTCTCTGCTTCTTCTGGTACTCGTATCATGTGAATATTGTTCCGTTTGGATTGGTCACACAGTTCTCTTAATATTCTTTCATTCCTAGAGATCCTTTTATCTCTCTCTGCCTCAGCTTCTCTGTATTCCTGTTCTCTGATTTCTTTTCCATTAACAGTCTCTTGCAGCTCGTCCAGTCTGCTCTTCAGCCCAACAATCGACTGTCTCATTTCTGTAATTTCTCTCCTCATTTCCTCCCTTAGCTCTTGCATATTTCTCTGTAAATCCATCAGTATGGTTATGACTTTTATTCTGAATTCTTTTTCAGGAAGATTGTGTAAGTCTATCCCATCAGGCCCTCTCTCTGGGGTTGTCTGGGTGATATCCTTGTCTGTACCATAGTCCTCTGTCTTTTCATGGCAATAGAAGTGGTCACTGGTAGGTGCCACGTGCGTCAGCTGGGGCAACAAAGTCTCTTCCTGCTTGTTGTTGTCCTTGCCCTTCTCTGGGGCCTGAACTGGTTTTTTGCACACTGGGAGGCAGTGTCTGGGATAATCCCCAGAGCTGCCTGTATGCGGGGTCGCCCTCAGCCTAGCCTATAGCACTGCAGGGGTTTTCAGTCTCACTGGGTTCCTTCTGGTCCCCTTGGTGCTTTCCAGCCCTTGTTGTGGGTTCTCGGGTCCTTTCTGCTTAATCGCTCATCAGTTGGGAGTAGATTTTGTGCCGTTGCTGTGAGAGGGCCGCCCCTCCGCGGTTCCACAGCAGTGGCGGATCCCGTACTGTTTGCTGTGCTGTCTGGGGATGGGGGGTGTGGGGGAACAAATGGCAGGCTGCTGATCTCTGTGAGAAGTCTTGGCGCAGCTGCTTTGCCCGGCCGCTGGCCAGGGTGTCCGAAATTCCCCACGACTCCCAGCCTGCTGGGCTGAGTGTGCTGGGATGATTTTGTTCTGCTGTTGGGCCCTTGTCTCTTTAAGACTTTTTAAAAAGTGCCTGCTTTTCTTTTGTCTCAGGGAGCCGTCTGAGGGATCCTGCTTGTAGTCTCTGTCTCAGATCCTGCCCTTCCATTTCTCTAATCTCTGATAGACCACGCGATGTGTGTCTGTACTCCTGGCGCAGATCACCAGGGGTGGTTATTTGGCGGGCCTGTGCTTCCCCTCCCTCCCCACTCTGATTCTTTTCCTCCCACCCATGCGCTGGGGTGGGGGAGTGCTTGGGTCCCGCTGGGTCACGGCTTTGTATCTTACCTGCTTCGTGAGGCGCTGTGTTCTCGCAGGTGTAGCTGTAGCCTGGCTGTTGTACCGTATCTTCTGGTCTCTCTTTTAGGAATAGTTGTATTTTTTGTATTTTCACAGATATATATGCTTTTGGGAAGAGATTTCCGCTGCTCTGCTCACGCTACCATCTTCACTTATTCCATGCTACTGTTTTAATTTGTCCCTACCTTAAAGAAAAAAAATGTCTCTGACAAAAGTTTTTGAGTATTGAGTTCCAACACTATGCTCCCCATAATTCTGTAGTTCTTGCATTATTTTGTGTAGCATGATGATTTTTAGGAAGAGTTATCTCATGTAACAAAAATAACTGTACATATTAATTATAGAACATTTGGAAAGCATACAAGAAATACAAGAAGAAAATAACCACCAATGATCCAACTGATTTTAACATTTTGGTGTTCTTTCATCTCCAATTGGAAGGAAATGTTTATGTAAAAAACAAGATAAAAATTCAGGCTTCTATTCTTTAATAAGCTTAGCATCTTAGTTTTTTTTTTCATTGTATTTTTTATTTTTTTAATTAAGATATAATTGATATACAATTTTATAAAGGTTCCACATGAGTAACATTGTGGTTGTTACATTCACCCATATTATCAAATCCCCCCCCGCACCCCATTGCAGTCACTGTCCATCAGCGTCGTAAAATAGCATCTTAGATTTTTTAAATGTGATATACAATAAATATGTCTCATGCAGGCATAACCTTACACAGCTTCATCTCCCACCATTCTGCAAGCCCCTTGGTTTCTGCAGTATCCACAGGGAAAACCCACACATGTGCAACCTGGAAGTACAGGGGAGTTAATGCCCATTTCAGAAAGCCTTGATCATTAGAGGATAAGAGCCAGTGGATAAATTTTTCCTCTCCCTTTTCCTCTCTCTTTTCCCCTCCACACTCTGGGGTAGTTCTGAAATGCAGTTTTTACGGCTCCTAAGAGGTTCAGTCTGACAGATTAAACAGGTGGCCAGGCAGGTAATGCATTATCATATTGGCTCTCCCTCCTTCTTTGCTTTATTCTCATTGTCTCTCACTTCTGCTCATTATGATTAGATTTCTTTTTAATATAATATTACATAAGCCTTTTGCTTCAGACCCTGCTTTTGGGGGAACCCATTTTTCAAAGCTAATGTAAATAATGCCTGTAATCATTGAAACATTAAATATATAAAGACTTATGTACATTCCCCTGTCAAAAAACTAAAACTTCCATTTGCCAGTATTGGAAGTGAATGTTACCAGCTTCTTACTCTCAAAATTGGTAATTAAAGGAAGGAGAAGTTGCCATTATCATTCCTTTTCCATTAGAAGTATATTTGAGGAGATACGCTTCTCTACAAAAAAATGCCAGTCAATATAGGCAGGAAGAAAAGTAGAATTTAAAAAACCACCAGTTTGCAACCTCTGGTGAAATGATTGGCTTAGGCATGGATCATCAGTGAAAACTAAAATCATCGGAGGAAACGTTGATAGAGAACTAAGTATTTGCATGTTGACAAGCTATCACTCCATACCTTACTAGTTAGTCAAAAATGAAAAGTCTTTAGTAAAGATGTCATTACCTTAGCTCAGTCATAAGATGGATTACTAACAGTGGACAGTGGGGACATTATTGCTTCCTGATTGTGATGAAGATGTTATTCCACTACCTTCTGACTTGCATTGTTTTTGATGAGAAATCTGCTCTCATTTCTTTTTTTTTTTTTCTCTGTATGTAATGTGTCTTTTTTTATCAGACTACTTTTAAGGTATTTATCTTACCACTTATTTTAAGCAATTTGTTTATGTTATGCCGTAGTATAGTTTTCTTTGTTTCTTTTGTTTGGAGTTTGTTGCTCTTCTTTGATCTGTGGGTTCATAATTTTCATTAAATTTGGAAGTTTTTCAGTCATTATTTCTTCAAACGCTCTTTCTCCTTCCCCTTCTTCTCTCCTTTTAGAACTTAAATGATACATATACTAGCTTGAAGTTTTCCCATAGTCAGGGATGCTCTGGTACATTTTGGGTGGGGTCTTTTTTTCTCAGTGTTTCATTTTGATTTTATTTTGATAACTTCTAGTACGTCCTTAAGCTTACTTCTGCGGTGTCCAGTCTGTTTATCCTATTTAATGTAACTCACCTCAGAAATTGTACCTTTAATCTATAGAAATTTTATTTGGGCCTTTTTTATATATATATTCTGTGTCTCTCCTTAACATACTTATACTTTCTTGAACTCATGGGGTATATTTGTCATAGTTGTTTTAATTAAATTGTGTACTAATTCTGTTATTTGTGTCATTTCTGAGTTAGTTTCTACTGATTTTTCTTATTATTATGCATCATATTCTGCTGCTTTTTTGCACACTTGGTAATTTTTGACTGGTGCCAGACACTGTAATTTTTGTTGTATGCTAGGTTTCTAGAAATTCCTTTAAACATCATAAATTCTACTATAGAATGCATTTAATTTATTGGGAAAGAATTTGATCCTTTCAGGGCTTACTTGTAAGCTCTGTTAGGAGGGACTAAAACGACTTTGATCTAGAGCTAATTTGGTTCCCATCCTGAGTCAATATCCTTTTGAGTACTTACCCAATTTCCCATATTTTGTGAATTCTTAACTCTGGCTGTTGAGAACATGAACTATTCATAGCCCTGTTGAGTATTGGAAATACATCAGCCTGCTTTTTTCCAGTGGTTCTTCCCTTGGTTTTAGAGAGTTTTCTCACAGACAGGAGCTGATCAGTTCTTGAAGCGGGGAATCCTCTGCAGACCTCTGAGGCTCTCTTTGCAGCTCTCTGGCATTCTGCCCTGTGAAGTTTAGTCACACTGACCTTGAATTCTCAACTCTTTCTTTTCAACTCAAGGACCCTGCCATGCTCTGTTTGGGTTCCCCTTCCAGCTCTGCAGCTTGGGTTTGTTGTAAGGCTTAGTTGTTTGTTTCCCTTCTCTCAGGGATTACCAGGTTGAGCTACCTGGTGACCTGTCTCTGAACACCATTGTTTTATATTTTTTGTCCAGCTTTTTAGTTATCTAAGACAGAAGAGTAAATTCAGTCTCTGTTACTCTATCATATCCTGAAACAGAAGTAACTGTAGTTATACTTTTAGTTCTCTGTCCAAATATTTTTTAGAATAATGTTCTTTTTAAATTTTCAAGTATTAATAGGTTTTTTTTAAAAAGTTAAGAAAAACATCTGCTTACCTATTGAAAAGTTTTAAAATAATTTCCCATTTTATCATCTTTTATTCAGAGAATGAAGTTTGTACCATTTCTATTTTGGAAATTTTTTCATTTATTGTGGCTTAATGTAAGGTCACTTTTTGTGATTTCTTTGTGTAGCTTAAAAAATGGTGTTTCGCTGATGGACAATGACTGTAATAGGGTTGGTGGGGGGGCCTGATGAAGGGGGTAGTTTAATCATCACAATATTGCTCATGTAATTGTAGGTTAATGATACTAAAATAAAATAAATTAAAAAAAAAAGAAGCATTTTTAATCCAAGTACCACCATGCAAAGACATCACACTAAAGGAATATTAGCAGTAAATATAACAGAAGTTTGTGATTGGCTTATTAAGTTCTTACATACAGATGTTCTAGTTTTGTGGCAAAATCAAATTGTGTTCTCCTTTGTAATTGTTTTCTTTAATTTCTAAGCCAAACTCCCATATCCCATTAGGGGTTGAAAATATTTTAATTTCTCCAATTTTTTGTAGCATTTATTCACAATAAAACTCTTTAATGTAAAAAAAAAATGGTGTTTCGTAGGAATCAAATATAAACACAATCATAGATAGAGTCAGTCATTTTTATATATTTTAAATACCTGGTCTTTGTTTTGTGCCTTAAGATCATAGATTGATGTCTCCCAACTTTAAAGTGAGTTAAAAAAAATTAACTTGTAGTCATTCTACACAGCACCCTTAAAAATTCTGAATTTCTTCAGTATACCTCAATTCTTTGAGTATAATCTGGGACTCAGGAATATACTAGGTACTTAATACCCCTTAATGATTTGGGATAATTTCCATTTAACATTTCTTTTAAAATAAGAAATAAAACTAAATTTTATAAGGCTACTAATTATTCAATCAACATATGAACCTAGTCTTCTTCAATGCCTATTTCTTAGGTGTTAAGAACCAAATCACCTTATATTTAAATTTTAAAAGTCTACTTTAAATGAGCCAGATTAAGAGATATAAATTTAAAAAATACATGTATATTTGGAAATATATATTAAATATATATCATGAAAATATAGAGCCAAGTTTTATTTGCTTATTTTTCTTAAGGATTATAAACAACTATTTACAGATATTTACCTTTTCCTTTATTTAAGCTCATATTCTTAGATATATCTTAGTTCTGCAGAGAGTAAGATTAAAATAATAATAGGTCTAATAACTACTTCTGTTAGCTTTGGAATCAGGAGATCTAGAAGAAGAGCCCAGGAATTTCAGTTGGAAACACATACTGGGACACAGGGAACCTAAAAGTCTTGAGGCTAAGGAACTGGAACAGAAAACTTCATAGCAAGATCTGCCTAGCATTCCGAAAGAGCCAGCATATATTACAAGCTGAACAGATTGCCTCCTTATCCCAAAGAATCCTACAAATGCCAGCTAAGCCTGTCACCAATCAGTCATACTACTCAGCTTTCTACCTATTACCTCAGTCCCAAACCTTGCAGAGATATCCATAATTTTAAGATATTTTGCTCTATAATTAAACATGTATAATAATGAAAAAATGTTTTGTGGCAGTTAACCTTTTGAATTCTCATTGAAGAGGTATTATGTATGATAATCAATAAGGCATATATGTTTATGGGGGGTAGGAGTGTTCTAAAAAAATAATTACATTTGGTTTGTACATAAATGGTATAAGCTACTCTATTAAATATTTTTGGTATCAATATTTTTCTATGTTATTTATAATTTTTCCTTTTATAGCTGCAAATGTTGGCTCTAAGTTTCAAAATACTACAAACTTTTATAAAATTACACTTTAAATGAGGAATACTCAAAATATAAAATCTTTTTTGCTTTTTAAATCTCAAGATGAAATTATTAATATTTAAGTATTTCCTTGCTATGCTTCCTTATTATGATTAGGAATAGCATCTTCCCTGAGGAACTAACACTAGCAGTTGAATCTATCAACACACCTTTGTTAGAAAATATTTACATTTTTAAACAAGAGGGTCAGGCCAGTTTAATCTGTTGACAAAACACCATTCATGAACAAAGTTTACAGGATTTAAAGGAGAAAAACACGAGACAATATTTTATCCCTAGACTCTTTTCTTGGGTAGATTGGGAGGCAAGATTTAAATCTGCCTTAGCTTGATTGCTTTACACACACATTCTTGGGCCATTGCATGATTGGGAGGGAGGAAGAAAAAGAGGTAGTTGTTACTTTGTGGTATGTAACTAAAAGAGTGCGTTAGACAGGGAGAGGAGAACACATAAGCAAGCTGGTTTGACCAGAAACAGAACCGCCTGTGACAGATTAAGAGACATCAAGGCTTGGAATTTGAGAGCAAGCAAAGAGAGTGGAAATTTACAGCTGCCCTGTGTGACTGTTCAAGTGATCATTTTCTGCTAACATTTCCCAGTGGTAACTGTTACTCTTCAAATAGAGAAACAGAAAGTCAAGACGGGATTGTGGAAACTCTCTTCTTTGCAACGCTTGGGTATTAGGAGGCACCCTCTATTAAATGGAAGATAAAGGCTGCTTCTAAAGTACTTTGAGAGCAAAAGAGAGCTGTTTTCAGCACCTCACCATGTGTCTACTTTCTGTCGCTTAGAGCCTGGACATTTCTATAACATTTGGTAAGTATCAACCAGGTTACCTATACTGGCTCATAGGAATGGAATTAATATGATAAACTTTAGTTTTAGTTGAGGTTTTACAGTTATTGCTTATATATTCATTTTAAATTGTTACCTTTGTGCATGATGAACTGCTGTTACTAGGAGAGGTTTAAAAAAACAACAACTATAAAACAATACTTCTCTGTTGCCTAAGGCACTTGAACCATTACCAACTATTCTGTGTCCATGGAATATCTTACTTGGGAAAAGGTTTTTATTTACAAAGAGTTTCTAAAAACAAAATAGTGGCAGTATACCATTTTCTTGTTTCTCTTTCAATTGCATGAAAATTAAAAACTCACCTCCTCCCCTGTCTATGTGAGTAAATTTAAAATTATCATTTTGATGTTTAGTATTATCAATTATTATAAATTACAGCTTTCCCTCATAATTAAAATATAAATGTTATTGATACCATTAATTAAAGGATATATAATTTAAATGTTGAATGTTTCTGTTAGATCCAATAATTGACTCATGATTTTTTCAAAGGTCTGTAATGAAAAAAATAGACAATTTGTGTTTCAGATTTACCATCTGATGCAAAATGAATGCACATGGATCTCAAATTAAGAAATAAAGCAGTTATTTTTGTTCTAATAGTTGATACTAAGCCCTCATGTAACATCATTCTGCTGAAGAACTATTATAACCAGACGGATATATATATATTATCAATGTATGTAAGCAAGAAAAGTCATCTTAAAATACGCATTTGCATTCCAATAAAAATTTCATTTGTACAATCTTAAGACAGGAGACTGTATGCTAATTTTATATATGTCTTTTTAAAGGTATAGATAGAAGACCTAATCATTCTTCTGTGAAAGAAAGAAATATATATTGTTAGCTGCTACATTGAGTCATTGCATAAAGATGCACTATTCTAAGCAAAGTTTCTAATCTACTCTCTGCCAGTTTTAAAAGATATGTGCTTAATTATTGATCCAAGTGAGTCCTTTAAGGCAGAACAACTCAGCTGAAATAAAAGCTTCAGCAGTGTCAGTAAACATGTTAAAACGATTTTACCCTAGACATAATATAAAATGGCTGCACTTCTTTCTAACATTTCCTCTATGTTTGCAGAAGCCTGTAGAACAGGTTTTGTTTTGTGGGGTTTTTTTAGCCTGTCAATTTATGTATAAGAAGAATCTCAACCTGTCTGTGGGAATCTTTTCTGGACCAATATCTTGCACTTAAAGTCAAAAGTAAGTACAGTAGAGATATCACAAACCAACTTTTGCTTCTTTTCAGAATCTTCCACATTCAGTCCTTCCTGGACTGATTGAAGATTTGTACACAGCTTCACAATTGTCAGGATAATTTTGTATTTTGAACTTGTAATTTATTGGTATTACCTTAGTAGTGGCACCATTTTTTAAGCCCACTGAAATATAAGTCATCCCCAATTTACAGATGTTTTTTACTTCACATGTTTATCTGTGATTAGGTTGTTGGGAATTCTGGACCCATCTTCCCTGGGAAACAGTTTAGCAAATGATTGTTTGGCTTTTATTATAGCCTAAGAATATATTTTACTCACACTATAGAAAAAATATTGCCACCCTGAAAAGTATTAGAAAGACAATTCTAGTGATGAAACTAAGTGTAAAAATACTTATGTTGAATAAGACATTATTTTTATTAATCCTAAATATTAATGCTTGAAGAAAAGCAAATTTAATGAGTGGAGTGGGTATTTGGAAGGATGCTTATAAGTGGGATTTCTAAGTACTTTCAAGAGCTACCCCAGTTCATTGCACTGTTTATGAGATTTAATCTAAAGTCAAAATCAGTGATTTTTTTTCCCTTGATGCAGGAATATTTCCAGCCATTGATTTTATGCTTATCTGCCATTTCTGAGATCTAGCTTAGTGTCTGGCACATAAGTAGGTACCTAATAGTTACTAAATGAAAACTAAACCCTTCCTTTAGTTGACAAAAATGGAACTTAGTAATTTTTCCAAGATACCCAAACAAGGAAATGGGCTTAGGAGTACACAGTTTTCATTATGAGAAAGAGATGGCCTGACAAGAGTTGATCGAATTTTGAGAAGCAGACAGCAATAGTAGTACAGAATAGGCCTAATTTAGAAGAAAAGAAAAGACTGGCATAACTTGGTAGCAGCCCTGAATGAGTAAGGATGGTGATGAGGGAAGGCAATTTACAAGCTACATATCTTGAGAACATGAGACATTCTGAAGTAAGATGTCAGCTTCTTGTATCTGCACCTGTGTGCTTGGACCCTTACGAAGAAATGCAGCCTATTTGAAGAACTCAGATTACGTCTATCCAAATTAAATACAGTTACTTAATTGGCCCTAAAAGTTACTCTAAAATGCCAAGACACAAAATTTTAAAGTCATAGTGCAATAAACATATATATCAAAGTAATTAGCCATGAAATGTACAATACAATGAGTGCAGATTATACTTATCTTGGATGATTTTTGGTGGCAGAAAAACCTTTCCATTTGATCAAGAAACACTTCTTTCTTCTATTAATAAAAAAGATAAACCTTTTACCACATAAAAAATTATCAGAAACGTACAGGAATTACCTTTCTTTTGCCTGGCAAGTCATATTTAAAAAGTGATTTTGAGTAGTCCTAGTGGTATATAATAGGTGCTTAAGAAATATTTTTGTTGAGTGATTGAATGAAATAAGGTAGAGTAGTTTGGACAAGTTTCCCTTTCTGAGATATGGATGTCTGTGCTTACACATGCATGGACATATGTATTTTTTTGTTTTGTTTTTAGGTATTTGAAACACATATGTATTTATAATACATCTTTATAAAAATTTTTTTATTGAGGTATCATTTTTAAACAGTTATGAAGGTTTCACATAAAAAAACATCACTGTGCTTACTACATTCACCCATATTATCAAGTCCATACCTATACCCCAGTAAAGTCACTGTCCATCAGTGTAGTAGGATGCCACAAAGTCACTACTTCTCTGTGCTACACTATCTTCCCTGTGACCTACCCCCCACACCATGTGTACTAATCATAGTACCCCTCAATCCCCTTATCCCTCCCTTCCCACCCACCCTCCCCCAGCCATCCCCTTTGGTAACTACTAGTCCCTTCTTGGAGTCTGTGAGTCTGCTGCTGTTTTGTTCCTTCAGTTTTGCTTCGTCATTATACTCCAAAAATGAGGGAAATCATTTGGTATTTATCTTTCTCCTCCTGGCTTATTTCACTGAGCATAATACCCTGTAGCTCCATCCATGTAGCTGCAAATGGTAGGAAGATTTGTTTTCTTCTTATGGCTGAATAGTATATTTCATTGTGTATATGTACCACCTCTTCTTTATCCATTCATCTACTAATGGGCACTTAGGTTGCTTCCATATCTTGGCAATTGTAAAGAGTGCTGCAATAAACATAGGGGTGCATATGTCTTTTTGAATCTGAGAACTTGTTTTCTTTGGGTAAATTCCTAAGAGTGGAAATCTCGGATCAAATGGTATTTATATTTTTAGTTATTTGAGGAACCTCCATATTGCTTTCACAATGGCTGAACTAGCTTACATTCCCACCAGCACTGTAGGAGGGTTTCCCTTTCTCTGCATCCCTACCAGCATTTTTTGTTCCTAGTCTTTTAAATTTTGGCTATCCTAACTGCTGTGAAGTGATATCTTGTTGTGGTTTTAATTTGCATTTCCCTGATAATTACCTATGTGGAGCATCTTTTCATGTGCCTTTTGGCCATCTGAATTTCTTCTTTGGAGAATTGTCTGTTCATATCCTCCACCCATTTTTAAATTGGGTTATTAGCTTTTTGGGTGTTGAGGCATGTGAGTTCTTTATATATTTTGGATGTTAACCGCTTGTTGGTTATGTCTTTTACAAATACATTCTCCCATACTATACGATACCTTTTTGTTCTATCTATAGGATACCTTTGATGGCATTCTTCACTGTACAGAAGTTTTTAGCTTGATGTAGTCCCATTTGTTGTTCATTTTTGCTTTTGTTTCGCTTGACCAAGGAGATGCGTATAGGACAACGTTACTCATGTTTATATTTAAGAGATTTTTGCCTATGTTGTTTTCTAAAAGTTTTATGGTTTCATGACTTACATTCAGTTCTTTGATCCATTTCGAGTTTACTTATGTGTATGGAGTTAGACAATAATCCAGTTTCATTCTCTTGCGTAAACCTGTCCAGTTTTGCCAACGCCAGTTGTTGAAGAGGCTGTCTTTTCCCCATTGTATGTCTATGGCTCCTTTATCGTGTACTAATTGACCACATATGCTTGAGTTTATATCTGGGCTCTCTGTTCTGTTCCATTGATCTATGGGTCTGTTCTTGTGCCAGTACCAAAGTGTCTTGATTACTGTGACTTTGTAGAAGAGCTTTAAGTCAAGGAGCATAATACCCCCCAGCTTTATTCTTCCTTCTCAGGATTGCTTTGGCTATTTGGGGTCTTTTGTGGTTCCATATGAATTTTAGAACCATTTGCATTAGTTCATTAAGAATGTTGTTGGTATATTGATAGGGATTGCATTGAATCTGCACATTGCTTTAGGCAGGATGGCCATTTTGACAATATTTATTCTTCCTATCCATGAGCACGGGATGTATTTTCATTTATTGGTATATTCTTTAATTTCTCTCATGAGTGTCTTGTACTTTTCAGGGTATGTGTCTTTCACTTCCCTGGATAAGTTTATTCTTAGGTATTTTATTCTTTTTGTTGCAATTGTGAATGGGATTGTTTTCCTGATTTCTCTTTCTGCTAGTTCATCATTAGTGTATAGGAATGCAATAGATTTCTGTGTATTGATTTTGTATCCTGCAACTTTGCTGAATTCAGTTAATTCTAGTAGCTTTGGGGCGGATTCTTCAGGGTTGTTTATGTACAATATCATGTCATCTGCAACGAGTAGTGCTTTAAATTCTTCCTTACCAATGTGGATGCCTGTTATTACATTGTGTTGTCGGATTGCCATGGTAGGATCTCCAGAACTATGTTGAATAAAAGTGGGGAGAGTGGGCATTCTTGTCTTGTTCCTGATAAAGGAAAAGTTTTAGCTTCTCACTGTTAAGTATGATGTTGGCTGTGGGTTTGTCATATATGGCCTTTATTATGTTGAGGTACTTGCCCTCTATACCCATTTTGTTGAGAGTTTTAATCATAAATGAATGTTGAATTTTGTTGAATGCTTTTTCAGCATCTATGGATATGGTCACGTGGTTTTGTCCTTCTTTTTGTTGATGTGGTGGATGATGTTGATGGATTTTCCAATGTTGTACCATCCTTGCATCCCTGGAATAAATCCTACCTGATCATGATGGATGATCTTTGTGATGTATGTTTTTAATTTGATTTGCTAATATTTATTGGGTGATTTTGCATCTATGTTCATCAGGGATATTGGTCTGCAATTTTCTCTTTTTGTGTTGTGTTTGCCTCGTTTTTGTATTGATGCTGACCTCATAGCATGAGTATGGGAGGATTCCCTCCTCTTCTACTTTTTGGAAAACTTTAAGGAGGATGGATATTAGGTCTTCACTAAATGCTTGATAAAATTCCGCAGTGAAACCATCTGGTTCAGGGGTTTTGTTCTTAGGTCGGTTTTTGATTACCAATTCAATTTCTTTGCTTGTTATCAGTCTATTCAGATTTTCTATTTCTTCTTGGGTCAATCTTGGAAGACTGTGTTTTTCTACAAAGTTGTTGATTTCTTCTAGGTTATCCAGTTTGTTAGCATGTAATTTTTCATAGAGTTTTCTAATAATTCTTTGTATTTCTGTGGTATGAATAATGATTTTTCTTTTATCATTTCTGATTCTGTTTATGTGTGTAGACTCTCTTTTTTTCTTGATAAGTCTGGCTAGGGGTTTATCTATTTGTTTATTTTCTCAAAGAACCAGCTCCTGCTTTCATTGATTCTTTCTATTGTTTTATTCTTCTCGGTTTTATTTATTTATGCTCTAACTTTATGTCCCTCCCTCTACTGACTTTGGGCCTCATGTGTTCTTTTTCTAGTTTCCCTAATTGTGAGTTTAGAATGTTCATATGGGATTGTTCTTTCCTGAGATAGGCCTGTATGCAATATATTTCCCTCTAAGCATGGCATTTGCTGCAACCCACATATTTTGTGGTGTTGAATTATTGTTGTCATTTGTCTCCATATATTGCTTGATCTCTGTGTTTATTTGGTCATTGATCTATTGATTATTTAGGAGCATGTTATTAAGCCTCCATGTGTTTGTGGGCTTTTTCATTTTCTTTCTGTAATTTATTTCTAGTTTCATACCTTTTTGGTCTGAGAAGCTGGTGGGTATAATTTCAATCTTTTTGAATTTACCGAGGTTCTTTTTGTGGCCTAGTATATGATCTATTCTTGAAAATGTTCCTTGTGCACTTGAGAAGAATGTGTATCCTGCTGCTTTTGCATGGAATGTTCTGTAGATATCTGTTAGGTCCATCTGTTTTAATACATTGTTCAGTGCCTCTATCTCCTTACTTATTTTCTGTGTGGTTAATCTGTCCTTTGGAGTGAGTGGTGTCTTGAAGTCTCCTAGAATTAATGCATTGCATTCTATTTCCCCTTTTAATTCTGTTAGTATTTGTTTCACATATATAGGTGATTCTTTCTTGGGTGTGTAGATATTTATTATAGTTACATCCTCTTCTTGGACTGACCCCTTTATCATTATGTAATGTTCTTCTTTGTCTCTTGTGACTTTCTTTGTTTTGAAGTCTATTTTTTCTGATACAAGTACTGCACCTCCTGCTTTTTTCTCCCTACTGGTTGCATGAAATATCTTTTTACATCCCTTTACTTTCAGTCTGTTTATGCCTTTGGGTTTGAAGTGAGTCTCTTGAACACAGCATATAAACAGGTCTTATTTTTTATCCATTCAGTGACACTATGTCTTTGATTGGTGCATTCAGACCATTTACATTTAGAGTGATTATTGATGGGTATGTACTTATTGCCATTGCAGGCTTTAGATTCATAGTTACCAAAGGTTCAAGGGTATTTCCCTTACTATCTAATAGTTTAATTTAACTCACTCTGTATGCTCTTACAAACACAACCTAAATGTTCTTTTTTCCCCTCCTTTTTCTTTCTCCCCCTTTCTTTTTATATTAGGTATCATATTCTGTACTCTTTGTCTATCCCTTGATTGACTTTGGGGGTAGTTGATTTGATTTTGCATCTGCTTAGTTATTACTTGTTCTACTTTCTTTACTGTAGTTTTATTTCACCTGGTGACAACTATTTATCCTTTGGAACACTTCTATCTATAGCAGTCCCTCCAAAATGCACTGTAGAGATAGTTTGTGGGAGGTACATTCTCTCAGCTTTTGCTTCTCTGAAAATTGTTTAATCCCTCCTTCAAATTTAAATGATATTCTTGTTTGGTAGAGTATTCTTAGTTTGAGGTCCATCTGTTTCATTGCATTAAATATATCATGCTGCTCCCTCTGGCTTGCAGTGTTGCTGCTGAGAAGGCTGATGATAGCCTGATGGGCTTTCCTTTGTATGTGATCTTTTTTCTCTCTCTAACTGCTTTTAAAAGTCTGTCCTTTTCCTTGATCTTTGCCACTTTAATTATTATATGTCTTGGTGTTGTCTTTCTTGAGTCCCTTGTGTTGGGAGATCTGTGTCCCTCCATGGCCTGAGAGACTATCTCCTCCCCCAGAGTGGGGAAGTTTTCAGCAATTACCTCCTCAAAGACACTTTCTATCCCTTTTTCTCTTTTTCTGCTGATACCCCTACAATGTGAATATTGTTCCTTTTGGATTGGTCACACAGTTCTCTCAATATTCTTTCATTCTTGGAGATACTTTTTTCTCTCTGTGCTTCAGCTTCTTTGTATTCCTCTTCTCTAATTTCTATTCCATTTACTGTCTCTTCACTACATCTTATCTGCTTTAAATCCCTCCATTATGTGTTTAATTTCAGATACTGTGTTCTTGAATGTTTGTATCTCATTTCTGAATTCTTCCTTGAGTTCTTGAATATTTTTCTGTACCTCCATGAGCATGTTTATGATTTTCATTTTGAAATCTCTTTCAATAAGATTGATGAGTTTAGTTTCACCTGACTTTCTTTCTGGTGTTGTGTCATTTTTGGGTGGTGCCTTCTAATGCCCATAAGCTCTACTCTCTGTTGCTGCTCAGCCCCTGGAGCGATGGCAGGGTGGCAGATGATCTGCACTGCTGCCTGTGGGGAGGAAAAAGCTCTTTCCTCCTTCCTAGCTGCAGTGCCTGTCTCCAGTGCCAGGGCCAGTGGGCTGAGTGCACAGGAAGAAGCCTCTATGCTTTGCACTTGTAGCTGCCGTAGGCGGGGCCACCATCTGGGTGTCCTGGCTCAGTGGCGGGGGTAGCCATTTTGCAAGCTGGTGCCATCCAGGAGGAGGGTGTAGCAAGCTATGTATTGCAGTGGGGTTCCTCCTAACTGCTTTGCCAGCCAGGGGTATGGAGCACCAGGAGCTCTTGAAAGTTCTGAACCTGCTGGACAGAGTGTGCCTTGACATTTTGTCCACCTGTCCTTTCTCCTGAGCAGCAAGCTCTGTGCAAACCTTGCCCGTTTAGCAGCCCTCTTGCTGTTATGGAGTCTTTCCACTGCCCACCTTTCTTTTGTCCCAGAGCGGCCAGATGTGGATACCTGTTTTCCATAAGTGGTGAGAATCTCAGTCTCTCCATGTATTCCTCCTGTCTTAGCTTTCCAACTCCACTAATCTCCAAATCACCACGTAATGTAGCTTTGTGCCCCCAGAACACATCTTTAGGCTGTGTGTTCAGCATCCTAGGCCTCCACCCCATCCCTGCTCCATTCCTCTTCCTCCCTCCAGTGAGCTGGGGTGGGGGAAGGGTTTGGTCCCTCCAGATCATGGCTTTGGTACTTTACCCTTTTCCTTGAGTTCTGGTGGTTTCCCCAGGTGTATGCAGTCTGCCACAGACTTCTTTCCTGTTGCTCTTTCAGGATTTGATGTATTTGCTATATTTTCATATTACATGTGGTTTTGATAGGAGGTTTCTGTCTCACCTCTCCTGCCTCCATCTTTAGTCCTCTTATAGTGCATCTTAGGAATGATATTTAGCTGATAATCCCTTAGCAAGTAAAAAAATCTATTGAAACTATATTAACATGCTTTTTAATTATACTCTTATACATGTAGTCTTTTAATTACTTAGTCTTCCATTGGTAAATAAAATGATTTGCTTAAAGTGAAATCTTTACTGCTTATAAATGAGATAATATACTTTTATGTATATAAAAGTGACTTTTATGTCTTAAATTTCTATAAGAAACTCATGTCGTTTCTTCCAGCTTTCAGCAGAATAGTTATATTAATGTACCCAGTCAGAAAAACTTTACAAACTTTAAAGTCTGTAGCATATGAAATAACTTCATCTAAATCACTTTCATCTCTACTCTCCCATGTTGTAGATTGACAGTCCATAGATAGATAGTAGAGGCTTACTGAAGCTATGAAGTAGTTATATTTCACACTCTAACTACAATACTTGTCAAAATAGTACTTAACCAAATTTTGATGATCATTATGTATAACATGTATGTGCTTATAGGAACTAAGAAAAGTGAATTTTGAGTTTCTCTTGAGAATTCTGTTATGAAGAAAAAACATTTGTGAATTTCAGTGGTATCTGATGCTTTCAGTACAATTACTAGTTTTTGAGAACACTGACCTAGCTTCAGATCCATGCTACAAATGAGATTATGAAATAAATTCTAATATAAAGTTATCATTCATTGATAATCATTTATAGCTACTAGATGTATAAAATTTTAGCTACAACAAATTACTGGAGCTGTCAACAGAAACATTACTATGAATCTAATGAATGAAGTAACTTTGTTTTTTCTGCAATAGTAGTTTAGTAAGTATTTATAACAAAAAATGAATTAGTAGTTGGATGTTTTCCTAATTCACATACTAATTCTATTTCAAAATTATTTCAGTGGTTACAGTTCATTAGAATTAAGGAGCAATTCCAAAGGACATGGGTTTTTCTTCCTATGAAAGTTTTTTTTAGTACAACTAAGTCTGTTCAAGACTTACAGATAAATGAGGACGCATAAAATCTTCTCACAAGTTTTCTATTTCTATGTAAATAGTCCATTTTCAGAAAATCTCTCTATCAAACTCTGTTAATTAAACTTGTAAAAATAAAGTCATTCTTAGTCATTTTCAACTGAGAAAAAGGATGATCAGTGAAAATCCTTATTTATATGTTATTGGCTACTGATTTTCACTGATAGGTGTTCAAATACAAAATTCAGTTGTTTCTTCTAATTACATTTAGAATATGTATTTTTAAATGGAATAGTTGAAGGATAGAAGACAACTGGAAGATACTTTGACATATATAATATGGTTTATAATGGATTTGGTGCATAACATGTAAGTATTATGATAGACTTTGTAATTTATCATTTCTGTGAAGGCACTTCTAATTTACAAATTTGCCAGGGTCAGGGCAGTGGATGGAGAGAGGCCTACTTGGACTTAGCAAATACAGTAGAACTTTCAGGTGTACTTTTTTTATTTTAAAATTTACATTCAATTAAATGCACCAATTCTAAGAGACAAGTCCAATGGATATTGACAAATGTAACCTCTATCCCTGAACTTTTCTGAAATGTTTTTTATCTGGTGGTAGTTCATTTTAATATTTTTTAGTTAAGAGAAGATACCTTAGCCTTAAGTTTAAATGAGGAAACTCTAAGAAAGAATTTTGGAAACATTCTTCTCATTTATTGTTGATTGTAAAATAAACTGTGAAGAAAAGAGACTCATTTTTGAGTTGGCTTTCTTACGGTGAGTTAACAGTTTAGTTACACTTTTTATGGTTTTACCTGTAGAAATCTTGAGATTTTTCTTGGCTTCAGAGATAAGTTTCCCATTCCTTTAAACTTTTGAGGGAAACTTTTGAAATTAGAAGTACTATTAAACAGCACAATTGGGGGTTAGACGTAAAGGCCTCGAAATACTTATTTTCCATCCACAGATAAAGATTTCTTCCCCTTTAAAATATTATAAGGGATAACAATGAGGACATTTAATGTCCCAAATGACCTCTCCTAGTTTCTCCTTTCCTTTTCCCTTTCAAACACTCCTATCCACTTATGTCACTGAGCATGGTCAGATGACTCACTTGATTGATTGACTTTGGCTCATCTTTAATGTCACTCACACATAAGTTAGGAATATGAAATACTTTACTGTGTGTTAAGAAAGGGAATGCTGCCAAAATCTACTACAGTATTTACAAGGCCTGAGTTCCCTGGGAGCAGAGCTGAATACTCTTTTTTGGCTTTCTCTCTGGAATTTGAGCCAAGTACTACTCTTTGTGAAATATCATAGCCAAAGTAACAGAAATCATATTTGCTCAAGTGAACCTTTGAAAAGACATGATGATCAAATATTTCACAGTTTGAATTTTAGAAAAAGGCTGTTTAGTCATTAAAAACATTATTTAATGAGAAGGTGTTTCCTATAAAAGCATTTGCATGATCTATTAAATGAAGTTTGGAAAAAACAAAAAATTTGAAGGCAGTAGAAAATGAAGCATCCATAAGCCAACTACAAGCTGTTAAGTTTTTAAAATTATTTTTCTATGCTTATGTTTTGTGTTATTATTTTTGTTTTGTTACATAGCTCTTGTTATGTTCTAAATTATGGGGTGCTGTTTATAACATTTACATTTTATTTTGCATTCTGTACTATAGTTATGTTAGATGTCATGGAGGAAACTGGATAAAGGTATACAGGAACTCTCTATATCATTTCTTATAACAGCATGTGAATCTACAGTTATGTCAAAATACAAAGTAAAAAATAAGCTATCACTGTGAGAAAATTGACACTGATACAATTTACAGAACTTATTTAGATTTCACTGGTTTTACATACATTTTGCATGTGTGTGTATATTTAACTCTGCAATTTTATCATATGTGTAGATTCATGTGACCACCACCCTAGTCAAAAAACAGAAAAGTTCCATTGAAAGGATCTCTTCTACATGTTCTTAACCGCAGGCTTTTACCTCTCTCACTCCTCTATAACTCCTGTTCCCATTTTTGTAGCTCTTCTAAACTTTTCTTTCCTGAAGTCCATAACATCTTCCTCTGTTCTTCATCTCTCTCTCTCCAGTGGTCACTTGTTCTTCAATTTAGCAGAGAAAATCAAGATGGCAAAATAAAAACGTGTAATGTAGTCTTTATTTCACCCAACATATATAAAATATTATTCAGTTTATTGGGATTAAAGATGGCAACGTGAGACATGAGACATAGGCCTCCCCTGAAAACCACATATAATATGAAAATATAATTAATACACCTAATAGAGCAAAAGGAAAGAAGGCAGCACCAGACTACATACACCTGGAGATAAGGACAGAACTCATGGAACAGAGTAATAATGTACCAAAGCCGTGATCCGGCAGAACCCAAGCCCTTCATCCACCACAGCTCACCGGTGGGAGGAAGAGAAATGGAGCAGGGAGGGAGTGGAGACATACGACTGCTAAAAACTCAACCCTGGAGATCTGTTCTGGGAGCATGAACCTACATTGCATGGTACTCTGGAGATTAGTGGAGTTGGAAAGCCAAGACAGGAGGAATACTTGGAGAGACTGAGATTCCAGCCGCTTGTGGAAAACGGAACCACATCTGGCTTGTTTGGCACAAAAGAAAGGATTGCAGCCTGAGAGACTTCCTAACAGTGAGAGGTCTACTAAAAGGGGCAAGGATTGCACGGAGCTTACTGTTCAGGAGAAAGGACAGGTGGACAAAATTTTCCAGGCGCATTCTGCCCAACAGGTTGGGAACGTTCAGGAGCTTCATGCGCTCCATCCCCCTGGCTGGCTAGCAGCTCCAAGGCCCCACATTATGATAAACAGACTGCTGCGCCTTCCTCTGGGCCAATCCACAACTGGCTTGCAAACCAGCAGCACCAGCCCTGGCGTTAGCCCAGACAGAGGGAAGCCCCACCTACAGCAGCTACAAATGCAAAGCATAGAGGCTTACCCTGTGTACTCGGCCCAATCGTTCTGCAAGTAGAGACAGGCATGGTAGCCAGGAAGCAGGAAAGATCTCTTTCCTCCCTCCAGTCACGATTGCCACTCCCATGCAACCCCCGACATCGCTACATGGTCTGGGCAGCACCAAAGAGTAGAGCTTCTGGGCACTAGAGAGCGCTACATACAAATATGAAACGTCAAAGGAACCTGGTCCAAACCAAAATTTCACAAACACCAGAAAAAGGGTCGAGTGAAACCAAACTCATCAATCTTCCTGAAAGAGATTTCAAAATAAAAATCATAAACATGTTTATGGAGGTACAGGAAAATATTCAATAAATCAGGGAAGAATTTTGGACGGAGATTCAATCATTATGGAACACATTATCAGAAAAAAACATAAAATGGAGGGATTTAAAAGCAGATTAGATGAAGTAGAGGATATGGTAAATGGAATAGAAATTAGAGAAGAGGAATACAAAGAAGCTGAAGCACACACAGAAAAAAGGATCTCTAGGAATGAAAATATGGAGAGAACTGTGGGACCAATCCAAACAGTACAGCATTTGTATTATAGGAATACCAGAAGAAGAAGAGAGAGAAAACTTCCCCAATCTAGGGAAGGAGATAGTCTCTCAGGCCATGGAGGTGCACAGATCTTCCAACACAAGGGACCCAAGGAAGACAACAACAAGACATATAATAATAAAAATGGCAAAGATCAAGGATAAGGACAGACTATTAAAAGCAACCAGAGAGAGAAATAAGATCACATACAAAGGACATCAGGCTATCATCAGACTTCTCAGCAGAAATTTACAGGCCAGAAGGGAGTGGCATGATATATTTAACTCAATGAAGCAGAAGGGCCTGAAACCAAGAATACTTTATCCAACAAGATTATCATTTACATCTGAAGAAGGGATTAAACAATTTTTAGATAAGGAAAAGCTGAGAAAACTTACCTCCCACAAGCCATCTCTACAGTGTATTTTGGAGGGACTGCTATAGATGGAAGTGTTTCAAAGGATAAATAGCTGTCACAAGGAGAAATAAAACCACAATAAAGTAGAACAATTAATTACTAAGCAAATGCAAAATTAAATCAACCACCCCCAGTAAGTCAAGGGATAGACAAAGAGTACAGAATATTATACCTAATGTAAAAAGAATGGAGGAGGAAGAAAAGGAAGAAAAAAAACCCAACCTTTAGATTGTGTTTGTAATAACATACTCAGTTAGGTTATACTGCTTAGATAGTAAGGAAGTTACCCTTGAACCTTTGATAACCATGAATCTAAAGCCGGCAATGGCAATAAGTACATACCTATCGATAATAACCCTGAATGTAAATGGTCTGAATGCACAAATCAAAAGACACAGAGTCACTGAATGGATAAAAAAACAAGACCTGTCTACATGCTGCCTACAAGACACTGACTTCAAACACAAAGACATACTCAGACTAAAAATGAAGGGAGGGAAAAAGATATTTCATGCAACTAATAGGGAGAAAAATGCAGGAGGTGCAGTACTTGTATCAGACAATATAGACTTCAAAACAAAGAAAGTCACAAGAGTCAAATACGGACATTACATAATGATAAATGGTCCGTTCAACAAGAGGATATAACCATTATAAATATTTATGCACACAACACAGTAGCACCTACATATATGAAACAAATACTAACATAATTATAGAGGGAAATAGAATGCAATGCATTCATTTGAGGAGACTTGAAGGCACCAGACACTCCAAAGAATAGATCGGCCAGACAGAAAATAAGGAGACAGAGGCACTGAACAACACATTAGAACAGATGGACCTAACAGACATCTACTGAAGTCTCCACCATAAAGCAACAGGATACACATTCTTCTCAGGTGCACATGGGACATTTTCAAGAATAGATAACATACTAGGCAACAAAATAGGCCTTAGTAAATTCAAACATATTGAAATATTACCAACCAACTTCTCACATCACAAAGGTATGGAACTAGAAATAAATTACAAAAAGAAAATGAAAAAGTGCACAAACAAATGGAGGCTTAACAACTTGCTCCTAAATAATGGATTGATGACAAAATGAAAACAGAGGTCAAGCAATATATGGAGACAAATGACAACAATAATTCAACACCGCAAAATCTGTGGGATGCAGTGAAGGCTGTGCAAAGAGGAAAGTATATTACAATACAGGTCTACTCAGGAAAGAAGAACACTCCCATATGAACAGTCTAAATTCACAATTAGTGAAACTGGAAAAAGAAGAATAAATGAGGCCCAAAGTCAGTAGAAGGGGGGACATAATAAAGATTAGAGCAGAAATAAATAAAATCGAGAAGAATAAAACAATAGAAAGAATCAGTGAAAGAAAGAGCTGGTTATGCAATAAAATGAACAAAACAGATAAACCCCTATCCAGACTTAACAAGAAAAAAGTCTACAAACATAAACAGAATCAATATGAGAAAGGGAAAAATCACTAGGGTTATGACAGAAATATAAACAATTATTAGAGAATACTATGAAGAATTATATGTAACAAACTGGATAACCTAGAAGGAATGAACAACTTTATAGAAAAATACAACCCTCCAAGACTGACCCAGGAAGAAACAGAAAATCTGAATAGACCAATTACCAGCAATGAAATTGAACTGGTAATCAAAAAACAAACAAGAAAAAAACCCTGGACCAGATGACTTCACCACTGCATTTTATCAAATAGTCAGTGAAGATGTAATACTCATCCTCAAAGTTTTACAAAAAGTAATAGAGGAGGAAATACTTCCAAACTCATTTGATGAAGCCAGCATCACTCTAATACCAAAACCAGGCAAGACATCACAAAAAAAGTAAACTACAGACCAATATCCCTCATAAACTTAGGTGCAAAAATACTCAACAAAATATTAGCAAACCGAATTTAAATATATCAAGATGATCATACACCATGATCAAGTGGGATTCATCCCAGGGATGCAAGGATGGTACAACATTCGAAAATCCATCAACATCATCCACCACATCAACAAAAAGGACAGAAAAATCACATGATCATCTCCATAGGTGCTGAAAAAGCATTCGACAAAATTCAACATCCATTCATGATAAAAATTCAATTTTAGGCTATTGAGAGCAAGTAGCTCAACATAATAAAGGCCATATAGGACAAACCCACAGCCAACATCGCACTTAACAGCAAGAAGCTGAAAGTTTTTCCTCTAAGATCAGGAAAAAGACAAGGATTCCCACTCCCCCTGCTTTTATTAAACATAGTACTGGAAGTTCTAGCAGTGGCAATAAGACAACACAAAGAAATAAAAGGCATCCAGATTGGTAAGGAAGAAATCAAACTGTCATTGTTTGCAGATGACATGATATTGTACATAAGAAACTATAAAGAATCCACTTCAAAACTACTAGAACTAATGTCTGAATTCAGCAAAGTTGCAGGATACAAAATTAACACACAGAAATCTGTTGCATTCCTATGCACTAATGATGAAGTAGCAGAAAGAGAAATCAGGAAAACAATACCATTCACAATTGCATCAAAAAGAATTAAATACCTAGGAATCAATCTAACCAAGAAAGTGAAAGACCCATATGTTGAAAATTACAAGACACTCTTAAGAGAAATTAAGAATGATACTAATAAATGGAAATTCATGCCATGCTCTTGTATAGGAAGAATTAATTTTGTCAAAATGGCCATCCTGCCTAAAGCAATCTACAGATTCAGTGCAATCCCTATCAAAATACTGACAGCATTCTTCAACAAACTGGAACAAATAATCCTAAAATTCATATGGAACCACAAAAGACCCTGAATATCCAAAGGAATCCTGAAAAGGAAGAAGAAAGCAGGGTGATCTTGCTTTCCAATTTCAAGCTCTACTTCAAAGCCACAGTAATCAAGATAATTTGGTCCTGGCACAAGAACACACCGATAGATCAGTGGAACAGAATAGAGAGTCCAGATATTAACCCAACCATATATGGTCAATTAGTATACGATAGAAGAGCCATGAATACACAATGGGGAAATAACAGCCTCTTCAACAGCTGGTGTTGGCAAAACTGGACAGCTACATGTAAGAGAATGAAACTCGATTATTGTCTAACTACATATACAAAAGTAAACTCGAAATGGATCAAAGACCTGAATATAAGTCATGACACCATAAAACTCTTAGAGGAAAACATATGCAAAACTCTCTTGAATAGAAACATGAACAAGTTCTTCATGAAAATATCTCCACAGGCAAGGGAAACAAAAGCAAATATGAACAAGTTTGACCATATCAAACTAAAAAGCTTCTGTACAGCAAAGGACACCTTCACTAGAACAAAAAGGCATCCTAAAGTATTGGAGAATATATTCATCAATGACCTATCTGATAAAGAGTTGACATCCAAAATATACAAAGTAATCATGCACCTCAACAAACAAAAAGCAAATAATCCAATTAAAAAATGGGCAGACGATCTGAACAGACACTTCTCCGAAGAAGCAATTCAGGTGGCCAACATGCATATGAAAAATTGTCCACCTGGCTAATCATCAGAGAAATGCAAATTAAAACCACAATGAGGTATCACGTCACACCAGTGAGGATGGCCAACATCCAAAACACAAACAACAACAAATGTTGTGAGGATGTGGAGAAAAGGGAACCCTCCTACACTGCTGGTAGGAATGCAAACTAGTTCAACCATTGTGGAAAGCAGTCTGGAGGTTCCTCAAAAAACTCAAAATAGAAATATCATTTGACCCAGGAATCCCACTCCTAGGAATTTACACTAAGAATGCAGCAGCCCAGTTTGAAAAAGACATATGCACCCCTATGTTTATTGCAGCACTATTTACAGTAACCAAGAAATGGAAGCAACCTAAGTGTCCATCAGTAGATGAATGAATAAAGAAGATGTGGTACATATACACAATGGAGTATTATTCAGGCATAAGAAGAAAACATATCCTACCATTTGCAACAATATGGATGGAGCTGGAGGGTATTATGCTCAGTGAAATAAGCCAGGCAGAGAAAGACAAGTATCAAATGATCTCACTCATCTGTGGAATATAAGAAGAAAGAAAAAACTGAAGGAACAAAACAACAGCAGACTCACAGATCCAAAGAATGCACTAACAGTTACCAAAGGGTAAGGGACTGGGGAGAATGGGTCTGATCGGAGGGATAAGGGGAATAAGGGGCATTACGATTTGCACACATAATGTAGGAGGGGCTTGGGGAAGGCAGTATAACAGAGAAGAGAAGTAGTGACTCTATAGTGTCTTACTCTGCTGATGGGCAGTGACTGTAATGGGGTATGTGGTGGGGACTTGATAATGGGGTAAATCTAGTAACCACAATGTTGCTCATGTAATTGTGTATTAATACCAAAAAAAAAAAAACTTAAAGAAAAAGCAACAATGAGATATCACCTCACACCAGATAGGATTGCCATCATGAAAAAGCCTAAGAACAACCAATACTGGCGAGACTGTGGAGAAAATGGAACTCTCCTACACTGCTGGTGTGAATATAAACTAGTTTAATCATTGTTGAAAGCAATATGGGGGTTCCTCAAAAAACTAAAAATAGAAATACCATTTACCTGGTATTTCCACTCCTAGTAATTTACCCAAAGAAAACAAGTTTTCAGATTCAAAAAGACATATGCACCCCTATGTTTATTGCAGCACTTTTTACAATAGCCAAGAAATGGAAGAACTTAAGTGCCCTTCACTTTGTATATGAATGGCTACAGAAGAGATGGTACATACACACAATGGAATACTATTCAGCCATAAGAAAGAAACAAATCCTGCCATTTGCAACAACATGGATGGAGCTGGAGGTTATTATGCTCAGTGAAATAAGCCAGGCAGAGAAAAAGAAGTACCAAATTATTTCCCTCATTTGTGGCGTATAACAGTGAAGCCTAACTGAAGGAACAAAACAGCAACAGACTCACAGACTCCAAGAAGGGACTATCAGTTACCAAAGGGGTGGGTGGGTGAGGGCGTGTGGGGAAGGAGGGAGAAGGTGATTGATAGATATTATGATTAGTACACATGGTGTCGGGGGGATCATGGGGAAGGCAGTGTAGCACAGAGAAGGCAAATAGTGACTCTGTGGCATCTTACTACACTTATGGATAGTGACTGCAATCGGGTATAATGGGGGATTGGATAATATGGGTGAATGTAGTCACCACATTTTTTTTCATGTGAAACCTTCATAAGAGTCTGTCACTAATAACTTAATAAAAGAAATTGTAGACAAAAAATATTCAGTTTATAAATGTAATTGACATTTATTACACGGTATATATATTATTTGTAATCCATGTATATGTGTGTCCTATTCACAATAACAATTAGATATATACAATCTATATATACACATATCACGTGTATATACAGTTTTTCTTGAATTTTGTATTATTTTATAATTCATATTTTAATGTTGCTTGATATATATCTATGTATCTCTTTATTCTCAACATTTCTCTGTCATTTTTAGTTATGTGCCTTGTAGATTTTATAGCTGAATTTTGTGTGTGTGTATGCAAATGGTGTGCATTAACCCAATTTGAGTCTAGATTTTTTAGAAGTTAACACATTCGTATGTATTATAATTACTAATGTTTGCTCTTATTTCTTCCGTATTGTTTTGTGTTCCTTATTTACTATTCGCTTATCCCTTCCTTTTTCTTTCCACTCCTGATTCTTGCCAAGTTAAATTATTTCTGTTCCTTTTTTTCCACTCTGGTGGTTGAATGTCTGCCTCCTACTTCTGTTATTATTCCTTGAACAAAGTCCAAGTCTATAAGAGAATTTTACTTCTCTACGTTTTTCCAGGTTATTATTTTTTTGTTATATTTTGCCCCTATTAAAATACTGCAAGAATACTTGTTTAACAAGTGTATTAAGCTTCACATACATATTTCAGCCTTCATTTAGACTTAACTATTAATTTTATTGATTTCTTTGCTCAACTCCATATCTTCAATTATTTTATAATTTTTCTGTTTGTTCTCCCTCTTCCTTTGTCATCTTCTACTCCTTCTCATTCTCCATCCTTAGGTAATTTCACTTTGCCCTCTGCACATGCATAATTGAGTACAGAATTCTATATTAGTCTTTTCCCTTAGAAACTATGTAAACAATGTTTCACTGTTTTTTAACATTTCATGTCATTATAAGTCCACTTTCTCTTTTAGATTCTGCTTCTTAGGTGCTACTTTGGATTGTCCCCCTCTATGGAAGTTTATAAGATTTCTCTTTAGTCTTAGAGTTCAGAAATCTTCTTGGAGTGGGCCTTTTTGCATTCCAAAAGCTTTGTTCAGCTCATAGGAAGTCTCCTCCATTTTTTCCTCTGTGATTTATTTGTTATTCTTGGTCAGTTATCATTTTTTTTTGCCTTTATGAACTACTATTCGTTCAATATTAGCTCTCCAGATCTACCCTGTGTATTTTAAACTTTTCTGTGAATAGGTTCTTCTTTGTTTTTGTTTGTGTTTTGTTCTCCATTTCAGATTTCTTTGGCTTGGTCTTCAAATTGCTAATTTGTTTTTCAATTCCATACCATTCTTCCAGTTAGCCATTCTGCTGCATTTTTTATTTAGTCATGCATGCTTTTAGATCTAAGAACGTTTTCTTGTTCACTATTTGCTTCTTTTTCATAGCTGCCTATTTTTACTCTATGGACATGATAGAATATCATATTTTGAGGGGAATAATTAATTAAGTATATATTTTTTCCACTTTCTTATTTTAATCCCTTTCCTCTTCCCTTCCCCCTATTAGTGTTCTTGGTTATCTTTGTTTTTCTCTTTTGTTTTCTTGATTTTCCTCAAATGCCTGGTGATTCTTGATTGCAATTTATATTTTTAAGTAAGGGACTATATTAAATAGTATTGGCCATGGTATGGCTTTCTTATACTCCCTAAAGAAATGAGCAAAATATAGAAATAGGAAATTCATAGAAAAAGAATGTTTAGAAGCCAGTGAATATGTGAAAAAGTGCTCATTCTGATTAATTTGAGAAATACAAATTTAATGAGAGGGTAACATTTTACAGCTATCATACTGGCAACATTTTTAATTATTTCCTGTTGGAAAGGATGGAGCATGACTAGGACTCATGCTCTGTAGTGAGAATATAAATCAGTATAACAACTTAGGAAAGCAATTTGGCCATATCTAGTAAAGATGAGCATACCATTTGTCCCCTTTGAATCCACTTTAGAGCAGTGTTTTTTCAACTATAACTTGTAACTCAATAGCATGTAATGAGTTGCAAGTGAATGGTGATAAATGCATTTATCATTTAATGAATAATAAATAAATTTAATGGATAATGATCAGCACTTTTTTTTAATGATGTAGGATAGAACAGACAGAAAAGAATGGGAATTATCTGGAGGACAGGTATTGTTTCATGAAACAATTATATAATCGTTTAAATATTCCTTTGTTCTGGGTCACAATGTAAAATTCATTTGTTACTGTAAGTCACCGTAAAAAAGTTCAAACCACTGCCCTAGAGAAATTCTTATACAAATGTAAAAGTAGACATGCAAAGAATCTGTATTACAATCTTGTCTGTAATAGTAAACAATTGAGAACAATTACATCCTGGAGAATTGGTAAAAAAAATTGTGATATAGTCATACAATGTGATGTGATACAGTAGGTAAATAAACTAAAATTTGTGTATTAACGTGAACAAATCTGAGAAACATAGTGTTGAGGGGGAAAAAGGGAACTGATGGTATAATGCTATTTCTATAAAGCTTTAAAGCATACACAGTATCATTGTTGTCTGCAAATGTTAGTAAAAGTGTGAAAACATGTATAGGAAGGATAAATGATAAACCAGCACAGCATGAGTCAGAGGGGAATGGAATCAAGATGGACCAAGAGAGTTACTTCACATCTTTTTTATTTTTAAGCTGGGTGATAAATATACAGGAACTTGTTACATTGTTCTCTAGTTCTTCTTCTATATACCAGATGTATTTTATTTAAGGTAAATTAAAATACATAGGGGTAAAGTCCTGTTGAAGCATTTGATTCTCTTAATGGAGTCACAATCTTGCTGTAGCCAGGGCAGTGAAAGGAATACTCTGGCCATGCCTGGGTCATTTTCCCACCCTTGTGGTAGGACTGCATGGGAACCAGATAACACAAGTGTATCACCAGAAGAAACAGGGACCAAATAGCTACCAGATGCTTTGTTTTGTTTTACTTTTATGTTTCTGGTTTAGTTATTTCTACTTCTGTTGTGATTATTTCCATCCTGTTCTTGGAGATTTAGGGGCGATTTCCTTTTTAACTTATTTGTTCAATTCTTATTTATTTTTATTCCCCAGATGAATGAATTATAATTTATAATTGTAGATTTCACCCTCCCACGTATACTGCCAACAATATCAAGGCTCCCTTTCAAGACGTATTTCTGATTTTTAGCATTTATTTTGTTGAACTCTTTGTTCGGCTTGATTCCTTCTCATCTTTTCATAAAATTTTCAGTAAGCCTACACACATAAATATGTTGGCTAGAGATTTAATTATGTGATTATAGACTTCCCTCTCAGAACTATGCAGATTTTCTCCATGGTTTTAGGACATTTAGTTTTATGGAAGTCCAAGGACAACCTGATTTTTATCCTTTTTTGTTAGTTATTTTTTAGGAATCAGCTCTGAGAGAGGAATGTTTGTTTCTTTTAAAAGAAACTGACATTGAATTTGGGGTCTTATCATTAATCTCAGCCAGAAAAATCCTTTACAGGTTTAGATCTTTTACTGCTTAAATCTATTAAATCTTAGGTCGTTGCTTCTGCTCCATTTTTCAGTTCCTTTTGTTCTTATTGGCTTCCTTTGCCTGCCCCCATTGTTGTAATACCTGTCCTTACAGGATAGCATTAACATACACATGAATATAGTTGTTCATTAAGTGTATTTTGAATGAAAACAGGGAGACTGACTAATTTTGTACCTTTCATTTGTCTTCAATTAATTTTCTATGGGGTCATTTCTGCTCTATGTAGATTTGGAATACAAGATCTTTTTCTTTTTTTATTTTCAATTATGTCAGAAGCAACTTTCCTGCTCAAGTCCACAGGGCATTTCTGCCCTTGTGCTGCTTTCTTTCTTTTTTTTTTTTTAATAGAAACTATGTTATTTGTTGTTTGTCCACTCTTGAAAGTGGAAAAGTACAACAGGACAGTGTCAGTCACTGAGGTTTGTGTGCTGCATGGCCGGCTGTCCACACTAATGCTACCGGGTAGGCTGATGTGCCCAGCCCCAACCCAGTTTTCCTGCCCAGGAGGCATTCATCTAGTGTCAGTCTGTTGGACTTAACATGGCATCTTCTTCTGTCACTGCTTCCTGCTTTTCTGAAATGTATGTTCTAGAAACTTTGAAGTAGACTTTATGGAAAAATTACTACAATTTTATCCCTAGAAGGCATCCTTTCCAGGACTTCTCCATTCCTTTTGTCTCCACCTTAAGGAATTTATCTTTGGTCATGATAAATATTAGGAGTTAAAGACTCAGAATGGACGTGGACCTGTCATGAACAACCTAAAGCTCTCTGTATATGGCCTAATTTCAAAATATGATGCTCTATCTTTCTTTAAGAACCTCTTTTTACAGTATAAGGTTCCTCAAAAAATTAAAAATAGAATTACCATATCATCCAACAATTCCACTTCTGGGTATTTATCTGAAGAAAACAAAAACATTAATTCAAAAAGATATATGCCCCCCCCCATGTTCACTGCAGCATTATTTACAATAGCCAAGATATAGAAACAACCTAAGTGCCCACTGGTGGATGAATGGATAAAGAAGATGTGTTTTTCAACCATAAAAAAGAATGAAATCTTGCCATTTGTGACAACGTGGATGAACCTTAAGGGCATTATGCTAAGTGCAATAAGACAGAGAAAGACAAATACTGTATGATCTAACTTATATATGGAATCTAAAACAAAAGCAAAAAGAAACTCATAGATACGGAGAATATATTGGTGGTTGCCAAAGGTTGGGATTGGGTGGAGGAAATGGGTAAAGGGGGTCAAAAGGTACAAACTTCCAGTTATAAAATAAATAACTAAAAGAAATTTAGTTACCATATAAAATATGGTAGTTAGCTGGTATTAACAAATAAATATAATGTATCTGGGTTTTCCCAAAGCATTTGCAAAATTTTTCTTGATATCTTCATGAATAAAAAAGAAAAACATGAGTTCAGTGATATGATAGGTTAATTCACAGTTAATTCTTTTTAATTATTTTACATTTTACAGATAGAACATTTTACAGATGGAACAAATGTTACCCAGACAAGAGTGATAACTTCTGAATTATAGCAGATCACTTACCAACTCAGAACTGGATGGGGGGTTAAGTACCTTGCATTCATTTAGCAGGTAGTGTTGGGTGCCATTCGGCTCATTTCTTAAACGACCAGTGGGGTAAGCTATTTGATTAGGATGAATGCACATGCAGTGACCCCTGCGGTTGCCCAGAAAGTAGGAAGGGCCAGTTTTGAGGGAGATGGGAGTCCAGGTTGGGTGGGTGGGCTGGCCATGGTTCAAGAAAAACAGAGCAGGCAGGGAAGTGTCAGCTGAATTTGTAGGGGATTTAGGGGCTGAAACTGCAAACTTTGAGAGTATGGATTTAAATTTCCCTCAAAGTTTAAGTCCAGAATTGAAGAATAATGATCCTATGAATTTTTTTTTTCAGGGCTGTTGGCTTAAATTTTTATTTCAGCCTTTTTTTATCATATGCACAAGTGTTGAGTCAATAGTTGGTTTAAATGTACTGACCTGTTAAATCAGTTTCTATGTTCAGATTATTTTTTTAAGCCGCCACCTTTCCCATTACAGAAACTACTTTTGCTTCTTGACGTTTTCACCTTCCCTTTGGATCACTTTTTTTCAAAACATTTTTAAATGAATTTTATATTATAGATATTTCAGTAAATAGGTACATTTAAAATATGAAAATAATGCATTCCAAAAAAGGGACACTGTATTAAGAGGCATTATACTGTGTGTTTTTTCCCTCTTTTATATAATTTTATTACTCCTAAAATGTTGCTTTTCTCCACTTAATGATTTTCCTGTTCATGGCTCTATCCCAAATACTTAGCAAGATGGCTGTGCTTGGTGCTTACTTGGATTGTTCGTTCAATGAATAAGTGAATGCATAAATGAAGAAACCAACCAGCAAATAAAAAGTTGGGAGACAGTGAATCAGGAAATGCTGGCTAGCTACCATGTTAGCACAGAAGTCCTGAAAACATTTGTAATTTTAGCAGAATTCGCATTAGAATTAGCTTGATACAGTGAGATCTGAGCAGAGCAATAGATAATGAGCAAAAATCACGTCATATCATATATATGATACCATATTGTGACTTGTACTGTGTTTTGATATCAGGGAGTATTTAGCTGAAATTCCTACAGTTGACTATCTTTTCCTTAATGCAGTAGAACTACATAGAGATAGAGAACAATTACACAAATGCACTGAGTATTTAACATTCAAATAATCAATTTTTTTTTAAAGAAAAAATGTGTAAGTGGCTCAAGGAGCCAGAAATGTCTAGGATACCTGATTAAATCATATCTCAATTACTATGCCTTTCTCTTTGATAAAATAATTCATTAATTATGTCATAGAATGTTTGTAAAACTAGCAGCTAAACATTAGAGGGTACTTTACTTGCTGGCACGGTGCTCTACATCCCTTTAATCTGCACAACAACCCTAAGAGGGAGATATTATCATTGCCATTTACAGACAAGAACACAGAACCTAGAGAGGTCATATACTGTGCCCAAGACCACCCAGGTAAAAAGCAACAATTGCTTGCTCTGCTCAGTTATCCAAAGATTGTTTCAGCACCCAGCTCACCTCCACACTATGCAAACTTTTAAATACATCATATTTATGTTTAGGGCTGATTATTAAAGAAAACCTAGTTCATCTTCATAATTTTATTCTTGAGTTTTATAAGGGGACAAAACACAATATTCTTCCAAACTCTCTTTTTTACACCTGACACCACCCACTGAGAATCACAGTGTGATTTTCACATGCTTTATCTTTGAATGCTCTTTCAGTATCAACTTTAGAGGCTGACTGGGGTCTCTTACTATGCTTTTCAAACTTATCCTTGCCCTGAGAGTACACAGATTCCCTTCACACTTTGTACTCTTACCACACTGGGGAATTGAGGCATCCCTATTGAAAACAGGAATTGTTTTTTAAGTGTTCTGTTTCATCATCAAAATTCACATCAATAGTTTTGATTTCTACTTCATAACATATATGTATCCCATTGGAATCATTGATCCCAAACAACAAGTACTGTAGAAATTTATTGGAAGAATATAAGGTAGCTCACAGATCTGGCAGAAATCTTGGGAACCAGATTTGGGAAGTGGAAAACTAGAGGGATGGGGATTTGGAACCATAGTTGTGGGTATGCTACTGGACTAGCTGGTTAGATTGCTGCCATTAACTGGGCTGTATGTGTGTACACATTTGTGTATAATATTATTCATTGATTAATTGTATCATCAATAAGAAAAATATTAAGAAAAATTGCATTCACCCTCAATTAACCATCAATAAGTTATGGTAAAATAAATTATATATTAATTTAATAAGAAACTGACAAATAATAATGTCATGAATCTGTATAGTAGACTATTGCTGTAAAAATATTGTAGTAGAGTCTATGAATACATTCATAAAATGATATTCAAGATTTGGAAAAAGCTGCAAATGCTATGTTTAGTATTCTATTTTTTTGAATTATCAATACTAGTTTAATCTTAATGAAAACAAAACAAATTAGTCTGCAGTCTACACCACTCGAGTAACCATTATTAACAAACTATTTATTCAGGGAAAATCATTTAACTTCACGTTGGTATAAAATTGAAGCGTGAATTTTTCAATCAATACACATATAAAACACTATAAATCAAGTCACAGGATCTGAAAATATAGTGTGGAGATACATAAAAAAATCACCACATACATTATAAAAGAAGAAATTTTATAACAATAGATTATTCCTTACTTTTTTCTTATAAGGCAAACACTTGATAGTATGATTAAAATGCATTACCCCCTTTTATTTATTTTTATTATGATATCATTAATATACAATCACATGAGCAACATTGTGGTTACTAGATTCCCCCATTGTCAGGTCCCTACCATATAACCCATTACAGTCAATGTCCATATAGAGTCACTACTTGTCTTCTCTGTGTTATACTGCTTTCCCGTGCCGCCCCCATATTATATGTGCTAATCATAATACCCCTCAGTACCCTTCTCCCTCCCTCTCTTCCCACCCATCCTTCCCGGTCTCTTTCCCTTTGGCAACTGTTCATCCTTTCTTGGGTTCTGTGAGTCTGCTGCTGTTTTGTTCCTTCAGTTTTTCCTTTGGTGTTGTGCTCCACAAATGAGTGAAATCATTTGGCACTTGTCTTTCTCCGCCTGGCTTATTTCACGGAGCACAATACCCTCTCGCTCCATCCATGTTGTTGCAAATGGTAGGATTAGTTTTCTTATTATGGCTGAATGGTATTCCATTGTCTATATTTAGCACATCTTCTTTATCCATTCATCTACTGAAGGACACTTAGGTTGCTTCCATTTCTTGGCTATTGTAAATAGTACTGTGATAAACATAGGGGTGCATATGTCTTTTTGAATCTGGGATCCTGTATTCTTAGGGTAAATTCCTAGGAGTGGAATTCCTGGGTCAAATTGTATTTCTATTTTTAGTTTTTTGGGTAACATTGGTACTGCTTTCCACAATGGTTGAACTAATTTACATTCCCATTAGTGTAGGAGGGTTCCCCATTCTCTACATCTTCACCAGCATTTGTTGTTTGTCTTTTGCAGGTTGGCCATCCTAACTGGTGTGGGGTGAAATCTCATTGTGGTTTTAATTTGCATGTCTCTGATGATTAGCGATGTGGAGCATCTTTTCATGTGCCTGTTGGCCATCTGAATTTCTTTCTTGGATAAGTGTCTGTTCAGATCCTCTGCCCATTTTTAAATCAGATTATTTTCTTTGGTTGTTGAGGCACATGAGCTCTTTATATATTTTGGTTGTCAACCCCTTATAGGATATGTCATTTATGAATATATTCTCCCATACTGTAGGATGCCTTTTTGTTCTACTGATGGTGTCCTTGGCTGTACAGAAGCTTTTTAGTTGGATATAGTCCCACTTGTTCACTTTTGCTTTTGTTTCCCTTGCCCAGGGAGATATGTTCATGAAACAGTTGTTCATGTTTATATTCAAGAGAGTTTTTCCTGTGTTTTCTTCTAAGAGTTTAATGGTTTCATGACTTATATTCAGGTGTTTGATCCATTTCAAGTTTACTTTTGTGTATGGAGTTACACAGTAATCCAGTTCCATTCTCTTACATGTAGCTGTCCAGTTTTTCCAGCACCAGCTGTTGAAGAGACTGTGATTCCCCCTTTGTATATCCATGGCTCCTTTATCATATATTAATTGACCATTTTTGCTTGGGTTAATATCTGGACTCTCTATTCTGTTCCACTGGTCTATGGGTGTGTTCTTGTGCCAGTACCAAATTGTCTGCGGCTTTGTAATAGAGCTGGAAGTCAGGAGCGTAATTCCCCCAGCTTTATTCTTCCTTCTCAGGATTGTTTTGGCTCTTTGGGATCTTTTGTGGTTCCATATGAATTTTAGAACTATTTGTTCCAGTTCATAAAAGAATGCTGTCGGTATTTTGATAGGGATTGCATTGAATCTGTAGATTGCCTTAGGCAGGATGGCCTTTTTGTCAATATTAATTCTTCCTACCCAAGAGCATGGGATGAATTTCCATTTATTAGTGTCCTCTTTAATTTCTCTCAAGAATATCTTGTAGTTTTCAAGGTATAGGTATTTCACTTCCTTGGTTAGGCTTATTCTTAGGTATTTTATTCTTTTTGATGCAGTGGTGAATGGAATTGTTTTCCTGATTTCTGTTTCTGCTACTTCATTGTTAGTGTATAGGAATGCAACAGATTTCTGTGTATTAATTTTGTATCCTGCAACTTTGCTGAATTCAGATTTTAGTTCTAGTAGTTTAGGAGTGGATTCTTTAGGGTTTTTTATGTACAATATCATGTCATCTGCAAACAGTGACAATTTGACTTCTTCCTTACCAATCTCAATGCATTTTATTTCTTTGTGTTGTCTGATTGCCATGGCTAGTACCTCAAGTACTATGTTGAATAAAAGCAGGCAGAGTGGGCATCCCTGTCTTGTTCCTGATCTTAGAGGAAAGGCTTTCAGCTTTTTCCTCTTAAGTATGATGTTGGCTGTGGGTTTGTCATATATGGCCTTTTATTATGTTGAGGTACTTGCCCTCTATACCCATTTTTTTGAGAGTTTTTATCATGAATGGATATTGAATTTTGTCAAATGCTTTTCAGCATCTATGGAGATGATCATGTGACTTTTGTCCTTCTTTTCTTGATATAGTGGATGATGTTGATGGATTTTTGAATCCTTGCTTCCCTGGGGTGAATCCCACTTGATCATGGTGTATGATCCTCCTGATGTATTTTTGAATTTGGTTTGATAATATTTTGTTGAGTATTTTTGCATCTATGTTCATGAGGGATATTGGTCTGTAATTTTCTTTTTTTGTGATGTCTTCCTGGTTTTGGTATTAGAGTGATGCTGGCTTCATAGAGTGAGTTTGGAAGTATTCCCTTGTCTTCTATTTTTTGGAAAACTTAAGGAACATGGGTATTATGTCTTCTCTAAATGTCTGATAGAATTCAGTGGTGAATCCTTCTTGTCTGGGAGTTTTGTTCTTGGGTAATTTTTTGGTTACCAGTGAATTTTATTGCTGGTAGTTGGTCTGTTTAGATTTTCTGTTTCTTCCTGGGTCAGCCTTGGAAGGTTGTATTTTTCTAGAAAGTTTTCCATTTCTTCTAGGTTATCCAGTTTGTAATCAAATAGTTTTTCATAGATTCTGTAATAATTCTTTGTATTTCTATTGTGTCCATAGTGATTTTTCCTTTCTCATTTCTGATTCTGTTTATGTGTGTAGATTCTTTTTTTCTTAATGAGTCTGGCTAGGAGTTTATCTATTTTGTTTATTTTCTCAAAGAACCAGCTCTTCATTTCAGTAATTTTTTCTATTGTTTTATTCTTCTGATTTTTATTTATTTCCTGTGTTTATTTATTATGTCCCTCCTTGCACTAAGTTTGGGCCTCATTTGTTCTTCTTTTTCCAGTTTCAATAATTGTGAATTTAGAGTATTCATTTGGGATTGTTCTTCCTTCTTTAAATAGGCCTGGATTGCTGTATGCTTCCTCTTAGCACTGCCTTCACTGCATCCCACAGAAGTTGGGGCATGGAGCTGTTGTTTTCATTGTCTCCATATATTCCTTGAACTCATGTTTTAATTTGGTCATTGATCCATTGATTATTTAGGAGCATGTTGTTAAGCCTGCATGTGTTTGAGAGCCTTTTTGTTTTCTTTGTACAATTTATTTCTAGTTTTCTACATTTGTGATTGAGAAGTTGGTTGTTACAATTTTAATCTTTTTGAATTTGCTGAGCCTCTTTTTGTGGCCTAGTATGTGGTCTATTCTGGAAAATGTTCCATATGCAATTGAGCAGAATGTGTATCCTGCTGCTTTTGGGTGGAGTGTTCTATAGATGTCTGTTGGTAGTATTCTATTTTTGTTTTAAAATATATTAACTTCTATATGTATAGAAAAAGTTCAGGAGGAATATAACAAACTAATAGAGTTATCATCTCTGTTTATTGGTTAATGAAAGTCTTTGATTTATTATATCAGATACCTGTAATGTTTGAAGTGTTTTGTTTATAAATATAAAGTAAATATGCCTCTACTAATTGGAGCCTTCAACTGTGTTTTTTTCCCTAATACTTACATTTTTAGTATACAATGACAGCTGTATTTGGCTTTCTCTGTTCTATGTGAATACGTGTTCTCAAAAACAAGAATTAGTATTCCTTTTCCTTTCCCCTCCCCTCCCACCATGGTAGCCCTCCTTTCCAGTGAGTATGGCCAGCTGAATATCTGAAGAGTAAATAAAAAAGAGATTCTCAAAAATTTCACATTTCAGCTTTGTGATTGCCATGGAGTAGCATGCTTTTAAATATTTATTTACCACAACATATGGATCTTAGTCCCTTTTGGTTTATATGTTTTATTTTGTCTATAATTATTATCATCATAATCATCACACTGTTTAGTCAAAATATGTAGTTTTAAATCAGCTTATTCTCTAAAAGTACTACTTTTCCCATTCCTGTATAATCCTTTTATTTATAGTGTAAAAAAATGTTAAACTTTGAGTAAAATTTTCCAGGGAAAGTTTTGTAAATATCTTTCTTAATGGGATATTTGGGAGACTCGATACTATGGGTGAATGTAGTTTTTCATGTGAAACCTTCATTTGAGTGTATATCGATGATACCTTAATTTAAAAAACTTTCTTAAAATATTTTATGTGTATTTAAATTTGGCATGAAACTTGATTAAACCCATTTTTGTTTGACCAATTTTAATGTTTCAAATTACCGAATTAAGGTTTTTGAAAATTTGTAAGACATTTTTGTTATAATAATTTGATCATGTTAAGAGTTAAATTCGTGGGTTTTGTTTGTTTGTTTTTAGCATTTCATATTGGAAGAGGAGATTTCTGTAGATGAAAAAAATGCCTTTGTTTAGTAAATCACACAAAAATCCAGCAGAAATCGTGAAAGCTCTGAAAGACAACATGGCCATCTTGGAAAAGCAAGACAAAAAGACAGACAAGGTATGAGATTAAACAATAATGTTATTATAAAGCATATGTATTCCAAGACCAAAACCCAATGTAAAAGCTTAATGAGGAATTCCAAAATGGCCTGTGATGTGCACATAGGGTCTCTGTACCTTCATTTAAAGTGACTTCAGGTTTTATGCAACTGATAATTGTTGATTCTGTTGTCTTATATTCTTGGATTATTATCTCCAGCCTCTGACCAACCTTGGATCCCTTAGACTATAGAACTTAAAAATCTAAGGAGTTATATTGACATATAACATATAATGTTACACTGACATGAAAGGTAAAAAGGTTTCATTTAAAGATCAACTGATTGAAAGTTTCTACCTTGGTGCAACCTCATTTTTAACATTGTTTAAAGTCCTAATAAGAAGGACTTCATCATAGGAAGCACTTTTTGTATTTTTGTTGTTCCTTCTAAGGGATATTAAATCCTACATATTCGATTTCTTCCTTAAGTGACTAGTTTATGGCAAGATTCAAGATATGTATACACTAAACTTGAGTTCATAGTATTTTTCTGTCCCAGTGTATGATATATCCTGTATACTTGTAAGGGTATAGAAATATTTTTTATATCCTGAACCCTGTGAGGGATATAGAAATGTATTTTTAGTTCTAGTGTACCATGCAATATCGAGCCAGATATTGGCCCAAATAGAAGGAAGGAATGACCTTCATAAAATAGTAGATCTAAATGGCAAAAGAAAGAAAAAGACATAAAAAGATACTCATTGTCATTAATAATCTGAAAGAGTCCAATTAAAACCACAATACATTCATATTATACACCTTGGCAAAATGAAAAGTTTTGACAATTCAGTGGTTTTTGGTATACTCACAAGGTTGTACAGCCACCACCACTATGAACTTCTAGAACATCTTACCACCCCAAAAAGGAACCCTATATCAGTTAGCATTCATTCCTCATTCTCCTCTCCCCTGGCCCTATCACCTACTAGTCTGCTTTCTACTTCTATAGATTTTCCTGTTAGCTTTAAAATATAGGGAGGTTTTTTTTTTAAGTTTCATAGGTAGCAAAAGGTAATGATTATGTGTGAAGGATAAGTGAATTGACAAAGTGTATGGGTTTTGACCAGTTATAATTAACTTAAAGTTTGTTTCAATTTATGTTGGCTAAGTAGAAATCAGTAGAGATACTTTTGTATAAACAAATTTTAATAATCTTTTCCAAAATAAAAAAAGCAATGTCTACAAAATGGTATTTCGTTCCTTTGTAATGATATATATATAGTGTTCATTGATCATACGTAAAGAGGGCCTAACAAGAGGTTTTTGTTCGTTTATAGCCCAAAAGTTTTTCTTTGTTTTTTTTTTTTTTTTGGTATCATTAATCTACAATTACATGTGCAACATTATGGTTACTAGACTCTCCACATCATCAAGTCCCCACCACATACCCCATTACAGTCACTGTCCATCAGCGTAGTGAGATGCTATAGAATTACTACTTGTCTTCTCTGAGTTGTACAGCCCTCCCCGTGCACCCCCTATATTATGTCTGCTAATCGTAATGCCCCTTTTTCCCCCTTGTCCCTCCCTTCCCACCCATCATCCCCAGTCCCTTTCCCTTTGGTAACTGTTAGTCCATTCTTGGGTTCTGTGAGTCTGCTGCTGTTTTGTTCCTTCTTCAGTTTTTTTCTTTGTTCTTATACTCCACATATGAGTGAAATCATTTGATACTTGTCTTTTTCCACCTGGCTTATTTTACTGAGCATAATACCCTCTAGCTCCATCCATGTTGTTGCAAATGGTAGAATTTGTTTTCTTCTTATGACTGAATAATATTCCATTGTGTATACATACCACGTCTTCTTTATCCATTCATCTACTGATGGACACTTAGGTTGCTTCCATTTCTTGGCTATTGTAAATAGTGCTGCGATAAACATAGTGGTGCATATGTCTTTTTCAAACTGGGCTGCTGCATTCTTAGGGTAAATTCCTAGGAGTGGAATTCCTGGGTCAAATGGTATTTCTATTTTGAGTTTTTTGAGGAACCTCCATACTGCTTTCCACAATGGTTGAACTAATTTACATTCCCACCAGCAGTGTAGGAGGGTTCCCCTTTCTCCACATCCTCACCAACATTTGTCGTTCTTTGTGTTTTGGATGTTGGCCATCCTCACTGGTATGAGGTGATATCTCATTGTGGTTTTAATTTGAATTTCTCTGATGATTAGCGATGTGGAGCATCTTTTCATGTGCCTGTTGGCCATCTGAATTTCTTCTTTGGAGAAGTGTCTGTTCAGATCCTCTGCCCATTTCTTACTTGGATTATTTGCTTTTTGTTTGTTGAGGCACATGAGCTCTTTATATATTTTGGATGTCAACCCCTTATCGGATACGTCATTTATGAATATATTCTCCCATACTGTAGGATGTCTTTTTGTTACACTGATGGTGTCCTTTGCTGTAAGAAGCTTTTCCGCTTGATATACTCCCACTTGTTCATTTTTGCTTTTGTTTCCCTTGGCCGGGGAGATATGTTCATGAAGAAGTCGCTCATGTTTATGTCCAAGAGATTTTTGCCTATGTTTTTTTCTAAGAGTTTTATGGTTTCATGACTTACATTCAGGTCTTTGATCCATTTTGAATTTACTTTTGTGTACGGGGTTAGGCAATGATCCAGTTTCATCCCCTTACAGGTAGCTGTCTAGTTTTGCCAACACCAGCTGTAGAAGAGGCTGTTATTTCCCCATTGTATGTCCATGGCTCCTTTATCGTATATTAATTGACTGTATATGTTTGGGTTAATATCTGTGCTCTCTAGTCTGTTTCACTGGTCTGTGGGTCTGTTTTTGTGCCAGTACCAAATTGTCTTGATTACTGTGGCTTTGTAGTAGAGCTTGTAGTCAGGGAGCGTAATTCCCCCTGTTTTATTCCTCCTTCTCAGGATTGCTTTGGCTATTCGGGGTCTTTTGTGGTTTCATATGAATTTTAGAATTATTTGTTCCAGTTCATTGATGAATGCTGTTGGTATTTTGATAGGGATTGCATTGAATCTGTAGATTGCTTTAGGTAGTATAGCCATTTTGACAATATTTATTCTTCCTAGCCAAGAGCATGGGATGAATTTCCATTTGTTGGTGTCCTCTTTAATTTCTCTTAGGAGTGTCTTGTAGTTTTCAGGGTTCTTTCACTTCCTTGGTTAGGTTTATTCCTAGGTATTTCATTGTTTTTGATGCAGTTATGAATGGAATTGTTTTTCTGATTTCTCTTTCTGTTAGTTCATCATTAGTGCATAGGAATGCAACAGATTTCTGTGTATTAATTTTGTATCCTGCAACTTTGCTGAATTCAGATCTTAGTTCTAGTAGTTTTGGAGTGGAGTCTTTAGGGTTTCCAAAAGTTTTAATTTCTCTTAACTCTTAGCATCATTTTGGTCACCAGGCTTCAGAAGAAGTGTCAAAATTACTGCAAGCAATGAAAGAAATTCTGTGTGGGACAAATGATAAGGAACCCCCAACAGAAGCTGTGGCTCAACTAGCACAAGAACTCTGTAATAGTGGGCTACTGGTGATGCTGATAGCTGACCTACAGCTGATAGACTTCGAGGTAAGCTGTCATAAAAGGTACAACTGTAAATATTTGACTTTACTTTTTATTGTTATTGTTAATATATTATTTTGAAATCCAGTGTTTTCCTATCTCTAGTCTTATTTATTTGTTTTGCAGTACTTTTCATCCCATGCCTTATTTATTGTAAAATTGGAAGGTTAGAAATACATCTTTTTAAAAGTAAAAAGTATACTATATTTAAGTATTGTGCAGCTGAGTAGCAAGGTTAGGCTAGTAACAATAATAATGATAATAGATGACATTTGTTGAGCACATGTGATACAGTTCCACAGATTTGTCTTATTTAATTCTTTTTTTCTTATTAAGATATCATTGGTATACACTCTTACGAAGGTTTCACATGAAAAACAATGTGGTTACTACAGTCACCAATATTATCAAGTCCCGTCCGTACCCCATTGCAGGCACTGTCCATCAGTGTCGTAAGATGCCACAGAGTCCCTACTTGTCTTCTCTATGCTACACTGTCTTCCCCATGATCCACCCCCACACCATGTGTATTAACCATAATACCCCTCAATTCCCTTCTCCGTCCCTCTGAACCTGCCCTCCCCTCCCCTTTGGTAACCATTAGTTCCTTCTTGGAGTCTGTGAGTCTGCTGCTGTTTTGTTCCTTCAGTTTTGCTTCGTTGTTGTACTCCACAAATGAGGGAAATCATTTGGTATTTGTCTTTCTCTGCCTGGCTTATTTCAGTGAGCATAATACCGTCTAGCTCCATCCATGTTGTTGCAAATGTCTCATTTAATTCTTAACCCAACCTATGTAATTAGTACTATATTATTAGCCTCATTTTATAGATGAAGAACCTAACGTTCAAAGATGTTCATTTGCCTCAAATGACTCAGTTGCTCAGAGCCTAAGCTGGGATTCAAACTCTGTCTCTCAAGCCTGTTCTTTTAATTAAAATATACCAATAATTTCAGAAGTTTGGTAAGTGCTAGTAATATACTATTTATTTCATTTTGAAAACAATTATTCCTAATTTACCTAAATAAATAATTAACAAAATAAAACAAAAACCTAGAAACTTAAGTGGTGAATATGTGCAGGCATTTAATATCTATGGTATATCTAACTGAGAACAGTGATTTTTCAGTGAAAAATGTATATGTAAGTAAGGCAAGTTTGAGCTGTAATTTCAGTAACAAAAATCTTGGTTTTGAGTTGTTTGTTGTTTTGTTACTAAAATCATACTTACATTTTTGTTTTTTAATTAAAAAGTTTTAATTGGAATAAACAATATTATATTGGTTTCAGGTATACAACAGTGATTTGACAATTTGTATATGTTACTAAATGTTCATCATGTTAAGTGTAGCTATCATCTGTCAACATACAGAAATACTACAATATTATTGACTATATTCCCTATGCTATACTTTCATCCCCATGACTAATTTATTTTTAATTGGAAGTTTGTACTTTATCTCTTTCACCATTGTATTTTTCCTACTATCAGGTAAGTAAGTGCTTGGATCTCCGTTAATTCTCTGCGCAGATTTCTGAAGTAAATGACTTTTAGTTTTGTCCCTGAGGAAATGAAAGGAAAACTAATTACAGTGGTTGCAATGACTGGACCAAGATAAGGTCAGGGCTCTGGGATCTGTGGAAATACTAGCCCACAGCTCTCTGGACAGCTTAGGCGGGAAATGGTTTTTGGCAGAGCAGAGTGGGCCCGCCTGGGGGTGTGAGCCTGCTGCACTGGCTGAAAGCAGAACTGAGTGAGGCCCCAAGGACCCAGACTTCAACTCGTCCTTTCTTTGAGATACACCTGTCTTTTTCTTTCTTTCCCTCCCTTACTTGTTTTTCTATCTTTGACATTTTTCTGCCCCAAAATCTCTTATCACACTTTTTCCTCTTGCCTGCTTGCTCACTCTCCCTACCCAGCTTACTTCCCATTTCCTTTTAAAACTGGCTATATGTGGAGTTAAAGTGTAGTTTTATCATTGTATATGTTTCTTTGCTTTATCATGTTTCTTTTATTTAGTTTAAGATGAGATACATGAACATCTGTAGGAGCTGTACGTAGTGGAAAAGCTCTTGGCTTGGAATTTAGAGTCCCTTCTCTCCCATTTAGTAAGTAGTGTAACCTCTTTGAGATTAAATTTTGTCATTCAGGTCCAGTGAAGTCTTGAGCAGCCACAGAATAGCATAGGTTCAAAGTGCTCTCCAAGAATCAAGGAGATAATGGGTACATCAAAATAACTTTGAGTATCTTACAACTTTGCTTAGCATTGGCTTAGATAATGAAAGAGGAACAATAAGAAACACTTGGGCAAGCTTCACTTTCTTTATATGGTATACTAAAAATAAATAATTTTAGCGAAGAAGTTCACTTAAAATTATTTTGGGATTAAGACATTCAATTGCCTAAAATTTGACTTATGCAATATAAAGTAAACTTTCTGCTCTCTGGAATCTTTAGGGAAAAAAAAGTATCTTGCTGAATACTTGAAGTTTCCCTGTAACTGAAGATTAATGCTTCAAGTGCAGAAAGTTAATTTTTAAAATAGATTACTTTTGTGGATTACTTTACATTTTCCTTATAAAATGCATTATGTACTTGTCTCTCTTGAAAATAATAATCTAGATATAATAAGTTTTTACTGATGATTCAAAACTATCATGAAGATCTGTTATTGTAGTAATAAAATAACAAGCAGTTCTTTTTTTTCAACCTTATTGAGGCATAATTGACTAGACAGTTCTTGACTTTGTTCATTCAATTGATGTAACATGATGCCTAGAACAGTTGTAAATGAATGTGATATTCAGTAGATGCAGCTGTCCTTCTCAAGCCCACAGAAAATAAGCACTTAAAAGTACTTCGTGAAATGAAAGAATGAAAAGCAGTTAAAATTTAGGATAGCTCAATTTTAAGCCTTCCGCCAACTATATACTCACCATATTACTAGCATTATTAACCCACTTTCAGAAATGTGCTGTGTATCTCTATGGACTGGAAGAACTAATGATCAGCCCACGGTAGCAGCTTCCCTTCTCAAGCTTAAAGTACTCATATAAGCTAGTAACAGCTTCATAAATTCCTCCTAACTTCAAAGCTCAGTCTAATCGTGCAGAACTCTGCCCTCCTTGTCTCTTGGTTCATAGGTAACTCTGGGACAGCCCCTTCTGGATTGAGAGTATCTTGAGTGGATAGAATTGTGTTTCCCATGCCTGGCACAATGTTTATTGGATGGTTGAGTGAATGAATGAATGTAGGAATGAGAATGAGTGACCAGAGCAGAAGTAAGCGAATTGGACCAAGGAAGGTGTCTTAAGACATAGTGATAAGCCACTTTTCTTGAGGAATTAGTAAATTGTTTAAAAGATAATTCAAGAATTATGATAATATCATTCCAGTAAGTGACTAGCTTCTCATGAGGCTTCTTTGAAAAGTACAACAGTCATTTGGCTATAAAATTTCTGGTATGTTTTGCCAGATAACCTAAAAGGATAGAGCATTCCTTACAGAGAAAAAAAAAGTGAAATTTTGTTTAGAAGACACCTAGGTGGGCTTTTTTGTTAGTTGTGAGAGGTTGGGTCTCTAGATAATGTCTGGAAAAAAAAGACTGAAATAAAAGAGCTTAAATTCCCCTTGTAGAGTAAAGTAACAGAAATTTGAGACATACCCTCTCTTTGGCCAATATTGATATGAGTAGGAAACAAGAGAGATAGGAGAAACGTTTGAAGTTAGGGAGAGGGAAGGCTCCAGAACTATGACAGAGGAAGGGGTTAAGGAGAAAGATGATCAGGCGTGCTGAACCCTATTAATAACAGTGATACATAGAATTCAAGTGGAAGTCATTTCTGCACTGTGCTATAATTACCCCTTATTACCCTTAAACCTTCTCATGAAAGAGCTATGCGCTAATAATATTTGTTGAGTGAAGAAGAAGGAATGGTTTCCTACACTTGGGATAAACAGGGTGTCAAGAAAATAACTAGTGGCAGGACAGGACAATGAACAGGAGTTGAGTGGAGTTGGGTCAGGGAATGTGGAGCCCAGAGCTGACGGCTGTGACGGTGGCCCCTGGCAGTGGCTTAGACTGGGTGGCAGAGACTGACATGGGAGTCTGTGCGACAAACCCGCTTCTCCTTCAGGAGCCCCCAGGAAAGTGGCCCCCTGGGTGGAGAAAATACTGAGGATCCTGCTGCTGTGTGAAAGGGCTAGTTAGGAGACAGACCTTTGGGTTAAAATTGTTTCTAAAGAAAATCTCATTACTTTATAACCATACATTTTAATCTAATCCTTTAAACCTGAAAATTGCTGACAGAAAAGAACCACTTCAGCACAATATTATGAGGTTAAAAAAAAAAAAAAGACATGTGGCTGAGATTGCAAGACTTCTGATTTTGTGGGCCCAGGATTGAACTCAGAGCTGTGTTTTTTGAGGTCTGACTCCTCTTCAAAACACAGCTTTACTCTTTGATGTTTCAAAACACAGTATGTTCATCAAAGGATGAAAATGTATTGCGTGTTAAGAGTTGATGCGTTCATTTATATGCAGGTGTGCCTTGCAAAACTAGGGTGGAATCAAAGTCAGCTGTTGAGGCTGAATTAGAAAGCAGCTCAAAGAAGCAGAAAACTTTCTACTGTGATAATTTAATCTGTAATAATTATTTCTTGCTATGTTTGAAAAAAATCAGCAAAAAAAAAAAATACTCCAGGATAAGCTTTTCATTAGCCCATTTCACGATCCTGAGTTTTTGAAAATTTCTGCCCCTTTTTAAAAATCATTTTCTGTTCCCTGGCCCTGATTAAAGTGGTCATTCACCTTTAGTTTTATTACTGTAAAAATGAAAAATCATAAAGCCTTAAGGAACAAGCTTTGATGGTACTTCATGCATTTAGCAATTCAAAATGCTTACCATGTGTGTAGAGAATTGACTCTATTTGGTTGTTTATGTATTTTGCACCCGTCATTAGACAAATTAAGGTAGAGAATTTATAATGACAGGTTGGTAATACTATATCATATTGAATGAAATTTTATGTTATTGTTACTCTATTGTCTTCTTTAAACTAATGAACACAAACTTTAGAAACATTTATCCTATAAGGGTACATAATTTATGGGTCATTAAAAATGGCATTTGACATCAGGCCTTTAATCAGAGGGTGACCTGTAGTTTGTATTCCCCCTATAAAAATTAAGACAATGACCATTTTAGTTTGATCTTACCATCCTTTTTAAGGAATGTAATCTGCCATAAGGATAAAGACTGCTAATGCCATGTATAGAAATGTTTTGTCTGTCCAGCTGCTCTGCTTTCAGGGGAATTCTCCTTCCCTCCCCACCCATGTGACAATGAGACCAACGATTTTGTGCAACATGACATCCTGCCCAACACACACTGATTGGCCTAGTATTGGACATCTGACCAAAGCAGGCCTGAGTATTTTTGTGGGATTCTAGACCTAGAACTGAGATAGAACCCCACCCAGTCTTTAACCAGGAGCTAAAGATATTAGATGTAGTTTCTGCATCAGTGGCCAGGTTTCCTACCATGTAGGCTAAAGATGTAGAGAAGGCAGCCTACGGAGAAAGACTGAAAGAAGCATGAAGAAGATAGTAGAGAGATGGAGCGGTCAGGGTGTGGGGTTCATGGGATACGTAAGCTTCATTACACAGGCACACCTCATTTTATTGCTCTTCGTTTTGTTTCATAGACACTATGTTTTTTACAAATTGAAGGTTGTGGCAACCCTGTGTTGAATAAGTCTGTCAGTGTTATTTTTCCAATAATACTTGCTTACTTTGTGTCTCTATGGCACATTTCGGTAATTCTTACAATACATCAAACTTTATTATTATTATATTTGTTATAGTGATCTATTATCAGTGATTACAACTTGCTGACTTGCTTTATTACATTATATATTATATTAACATAACATAATATATAATTTACAGAGTATACCTATTTTATTATATTAATTCACTTGACTTGCTTTATTGCAATATTCACTTTATTGCAGTGGCCTGGAACTGAACCTGAAATATCTCTGAGGTATACTTGTTACTTAAAAGTTTTTTCTGAGAGCAGCTAATTTTGAGATAGCCTGTACTTGAGTTCTCTGAAACTTTCTCAATATCTGTACATTAGTTTAGTTTGAATGTTAGTCCCCTGCAAAAGAGTCCTTCTTCCTTCTAAGCCATGTAGTGAACAGCCCCTTGCTCCACAGACTGCTCTGCCCATCTAGTTCTGCTACTGAAATTCAGCACAATCATTTGCCCTACCTACCTCAACTCCCTCACCTCACAGCCCCAAGCCAACACATACAGAGCAGAATAGAAGTGTCTGTGACTTCAGTGGATGTAATTATGTTTCATTTTTTTTAATTAAATAATTTATAAGCAGCAACTGTCTCCCTCTTTGATACACAGTTTTGTGATATAGAACAACTCCATCACCCCCCAAAATTCCCCCATGCCCCTTTGTAATCAGCTCCTGTTCCCATCCCCAGCCTCTGGCAATCACTGATCTATCTTATGTGTGTATTTTTGCCTTCACAAGTCTGGCTTCTTTCACTTAGTATAGTGCATTTGAGATTCAGCCCTATTGTTACCAAGTATCAGAAGTTTGTTCCTTTTTATTGCTGAGTGTTATTCCATTGTGTAATGTACCACAGATCATTTGTCCATTCCACAGTTAAGAGATATTTGCAGAATTTGCAGCTTTCAGCAATTGCATATGAAAAGAAAGCTCTATGACCATTTTATGTACAGTTTTTTTGGTGTGTGAATTTAGGTTTTTAGTTCATTTGGATAAATACCTGGGAGAATTGTTATGTAGTGTCAGTTTTTTTGTTTGTTTGTTTGCTTTTGGCTTTCATTTTTCAATTTTAGCCATTCCACTAAGTGTTGATGCTTTATCACTGTGTATCATTTGCATTTTCCCCTAATGACTGCTGATTTGACCATCTTTTCATGTGTTTATTTGCTGCCATATTACTTCTTCTGAGAATGTCTATCCAGATCTCTTGCCCTCCTTTCATTTGGTTGTTAAATTTGGGGAATTCTTTATATCTTTTGTTTATAAGTCAGTGCTGCAGTTTAAAGTTCAGTGTCTTCTTTTCCAATCTCTGCCCTCTTTTACTCTCTCATTTCCCTTTTCCCACTTCTGTTGTCAGTAAAGGATCCTCTTTATCAGCATTTACTTCTTTTTTTTAATTGATGTACAGTCTTATTTTAGTTTCAAGTATACAACACAGTCGTTCAGCAGTTACCCATACTATTAAATCCTCACTCCCACTAGTACAGCTACTATCTGTCAACATAGGAAGATGTTACAGACCCATTGTCTTCTCCATGCTGTACTGCTATCCCTCTGATTAACCTATATTGTGACTGAGAATTTTGTGCCCCTTTATCCCCCTCACCCTTCCCACCTCCCCACCCCAGCCCTCCACCTTGGTAACCACCAGTCATTTCTCAGTGTCTATGAGTCTACTGCTGTTTTGTTCCTTCTGTTTTGCTTTGTTTTTTATATTCCACAAATAAGTGAAATTATATGGTTCTCTATCTTTGCCCAGCTTATTTCTCTGAGCACAATACCCTCTAGATCCATCCATGTTGTTGCAAATGACAGGATTTTGGTTTTTTTTACGGCTGAACAATATTCCATTGTGTATATGTTCAACATCTTTATCCATTCATCTACTGATAGACACTTAGGTTTCTTCTTGTCTATTGTGAATAATGCAGCAGTTACATAAGGGTGCATATATCTTTCAGATCAGAGATCTTGTTTTCTTCAGGTAAATTCCTAGGAGTGGAATTGCTGGGTTAAATGGTATTTCTATTTTTCTATTAGTTTTTTGAGGAACCTCCATACTGCTTTCCACAGTGGCTACACCAATGTACATTCCCACCACCAGCAGTGTAGGAGGGTTCTCTTTTTTCTAAATTCTCCTCAAACTTGTTATTTCTTATCTTTTGGATAGTGGCCATTCTGACTGGTGTGAGGTGATATCTCACTGTGGCTTTGATTTGCATTTCCCTGATGACCAGCGATGTGGAGCATCTCTTCCTGTGCCTGTTGGTCATCTGTATTTCTTCTTTGGAGAAATGTTTGTCCAGGTCCTCCTTCTGGTTATTTGTTAATCAGGTTATTTGATTTTTGGGTGTTGAGGCATATGAGTTCTTTATATATTTTGGATGTTAATGCCTTATCAGATGAGTCATTTACAAATATATTCTCCCAATATATTCATAAATGACATATCAGATAAGGGGTTGACATCCAAAATATTTAAAGAACTCACGCACCTCAACAAACATAAAGTAAATAATCCAATTAAGAAATGGGCAGAGGACATGAAGAAACTCAGATGGCCAACAGGCACATGAAAAGACGCTCCACATCACTAATCATCAGAGAAATGCAAATTAAAACCACAATGAGATATCATCTCACACCAGTGAGGATGGCCAACATCCAAAACGCAAACAACAAATGTTGGCGAGGATGTGGAGAAAAGGGAACCCTCCTACACTGCTGGTCGGAATGCAAATCAGTTCAACCATTGTGGAAAGCAGTATGGAGGTTCCTCAGAAAACTCAAATAGAAATACCATATGACCCAGGAATCCCACTCCTAGGAATTTACCCTAAGAATGCAGCAGCCCAGTTTTAAAAAGACAGATGCAACGCTATGTTTATTGCAGCACTATTTACGATAGCCAAGAAATGGAAGCAACCTAAGTGTCCATGAGTAGATGAATGGATAAAGAAGAGGTGGTACATATACAGAATGGAATATTATTCAGCCATAAGAAGAAAACAAATCCTACCATTTGCAACAACATGGATGGAGTTAGAGGGTATTATGCTCAGTGAAATAAGCCAAGCCGAAAAAGACAAGCACCAAATGATTTCACTCATATGTGGAGTATAAGAACAAAGAAAAAAACAGAAGGAACAAAACAGCAGCAGACTCATAGAACCCAAGAACGGACTAATAGTTACCAAAGGGAAAGGGAGTGGGGAGGATGGGCGGGAAGGGAGGGACAAGGGGGAAAAGGCGGCTTTACAATTAGCAGATATAGTGTTGAGGGGGCACGGGGAGGGTTGTACAACTCAGAGAAGACAAGTAGTGACTCTATAGCATCTCACTACGCTAATGGACAGTGACTGTAATGGGGTTGGTTGGGGAGACCTGATGAAGGGAGTAGTTTAATCACCATAATATTGCACATGTAATTGTAGATTAATGATTCCAAAATAAGCTATAAAAAAATAGATGCACAAAACAAAACAAAACAAAAAAATAAATATATTCTCCCATACTGTAGGTTGCCTTTTGTTCTGCTGATGGTGTCCTTTGCTGTACAGATTTTAGTTTGATGTAGTCCCACTTGTTCATTTATTATTTTGTTCCCCATGCCCAAGGAGATGTGTCCAGGAAAAAATAGCTCATGTTTATGTTCAAGAGATGTCTGCCTATGTTTTTTTTTCTTCTAAGAGTTTTATGGTTTCATGTCACATTCCGGGCTTTGATCCATTTCAAATTTACTTTTGTGTATGGAGTTAGGCAGTAATCCAGTTTCATTCTCTTATGAAGCTGTCCAGTTTTCCTAACATCAGTTATTGACTATGCTCTCTTTTCCCCATCAAATATTCATGGCTCCTTTATCATATATGAATTGACCATATATGCTTGGGTTTATTTCTGGGGTCCCTCTTCTGTTCCATTGATCTATGGATCTGTTCTTGTGCCACTACCATATTGTTTTGATTACTGTGCTTTTGTAGTAGACCTTGAAGTCAGGGAGCATAATCCGCTCAGTTTTACTCTTCTTTCTCAGGATTGCTTTGGTTATTCTGGGTCTTTTGTGGTTCCTTGTAAATTTTAGAACTATTTGTTTTAGTTCATTGAAAAATGCTGTTGGAATTTTGATAGAGATTACATTGAAATCTGTAAATTGCTTTGGGCAGGCTAGTCATTTTGACAATATTAATTCTTCTTATCCATGAGCATGGGATAGATTTCCACTTATTGGTGACTTCTTTAATTTCTCTCATGAGCATCTTATAGTTTTCGGAGCATAGGTCTTTCACCTCCTTGGTTAGGTTTATTCCTAAGTACTTTACTCTTTTTGTTGCAATTGTAAATGGAGTTGTTTTCTTGATTTCTCTTTCTGCTAGTTCATTGTTAGTATATAGGAATGCAACAGATTTCTGTGTATTAATTTTGTATCCTGCACCTTTGCTGAATTCAGTCATTAGTTCTAACAGTTTTTTGGTGGAGTCTTCAGTGTTTTCTATGTTAACATCATGTCATCTGCAAATAGTGACAGGTTAACTTCTTCCTTACCAATTTAGATGCCTTTTATCTCTTTGTGATATCTGATTGCTGTGGCTATGATCTCCAGCACTATGGTGAATAGAAGTGGTGAGAGTGGACATCCTTGTTTTGTTCCTGATCTTAGAGGAAAAGCTTTCAACTTTTCACCATTAAGTATGATGTTAGCTGTGGGCTTGTCATATATGGCCTTTATTACATTGAGGTATGTACCCTCTATGCCCATTTTGTTGAGAGTTTTTATCATGAATGGATGTTGAATTTTGTCAGATGCTTTCTCAGCATCTGTTGAGATAATCACGTGGGTTTTTTCTGTCTTTTTGTTAATATAGTGTTTGATATTGATTGATTTATGAATATTTTGCCATTGTTTCATCCATGGAATAAATCCCTCTTGGTCGTGATGGATGATACTTTTGATGTATATTTTTATTCAGTTTTCTAATATTTTGTTGAGAAGTTTATCAGGGATGTTGGTCTGTTATTTTCTTTTTTTGTGGTGTCTTTGCCTGGTTTTGGTATTAGGGTGATGCTGGCCTCATAGAATGAGTTTGGAAGTATTCCCTCCTCTTCTAATTTTTGATCCTCTTCTAAGATGGATGGGCTCCTCTTTAAATGTTTGGTAGAATTCAGCTGTGAAGAATAGGTTCTGGGATTTTTTATTGGAGTTTTTTGAATGCCAGTTCAATATCATTGCTGGTAATTGGTCTGTTGAGATTTTCTGTTTCTTCCTGGGTCAGTCTTGGAAGGTTGTATTTTTCTAGGAAGCTGCCCATTTCTTCTAAGTTGTCCAGTTTGTTGGCATAAAATTTGTCATAGTGTTTTCTAGTAATTCTTTGTATTTCTGTGGTGTCCATTGTGACTACTACTTCTCTGTTTCTGATTTTATTTGTGTACTCTCTCTTTTGTTCTTGAAAACTCTGGGTAGGAGTTTATTGATTTTGTTTATTTTCTCAAAGAACCAGCTCTTAGTTTCATTAATTTTTTTCTATTGTTTTATTCTTCTCTATTTTATTTATTTCTGCTCTGATCTTTATTATGTTGCTCCTTCTATAACTTCAGTTTTCATTTGTTCTTCTTTTTCTAGTATCTTTAATTGTGAGTTTAGACTGTTTATTTGGGATTGTTCTTGTTTTTTGAGGTAGGCTTGTATTGCTAGGTACTTCCCTCTTAGGTTGGCTTTTGCGGCGTTCCACAAATATCGAACTATTGTATTTTTGTTTTCATTTGTCTCCATGTATTGCTTTATTCTGTTTTAATTTGGTCATTGATGCATTGATTATTTAGGAGCATTTTGTTTAGCCTCCAGGTGTTTGTAGGCTTTTTTATTTTCTTTGTCTAATTTATTTCTAGCTTCAAATTATTGTGGTCTGAGAAGTCAGCAGTTACTTCTAATCTTTGTGACTGCTGTTCATTGCTTCTTTCTTCCCTCTTTTTCTTTTATTTGATTCTGGATGATACTTCCATACATTCATTCTGAAAGTAACTGTTGAGCATCTCACGTCAGGGCTAACCTCTTTGAATTTGCCAGCTAACACAAGTGCCTCTTCAGTTTTGATATCTGATCAGTTACATTATATGCACTCACATTTAATTGCTAATTTATAATACTTTTGGTCATTTCTAGATGTACCTTCATTATCATCAACATGTTTTTAGAGTTTTTTTTTCTTTTCTGGCAACTTGTAATTCAGAGTTTGAGACCTGGCTGTCTGAGGATTGCTGAAGACTGGTTTTGAAATAGTTAAGATTTTACTCCTTACACACTAGATATACTGTGATGAATGAATATCTACAAAGGTTACATATTTTGTAGAAACCATCATTCATCATCTTGTACCTGTTTAAATTTTCTCTAATTCTTTCCATTATGATCCTTTTCTCTGTTTCGGGAAGATATCCCTGGTGGCAGAACTTGTTTTTGCTATCCACAGGGGGCTTCCTTTGCCTTTGCACTTATTTGCTAATGAACTAGAAGAATGTTTCCCTCTGTGCAGAAGTCGGTAGAATTCTGTGGCGCTTCATTTCTGCCCTTCACTGGAATGCCATATGGAAACATTCTGTGGCATTTTACTGGGAAGTATGAAAAACACGCACTTACGACATTTCAAAGAAGACTGATATTCTGCAGTATTACTGTAGAGTCTAGAAATGTTTGAATAAAACAGATGACTTCTTTTATTTTTAATTTCATTCATTTTTAAAGATATACCTCTTTTATACCACAAATATGTTTTTTATCATGAGCATAAGTGAAATACATGTACTGGGAATATTTCTTAGTATTTTTAAATTATGAGTGCAACTGATTGTAAAGTCCTTTCAAATTGAAGGCTCACCTCCCAATTTTCTATTAAGATTTGGATTTCACATAGTATTTTTCTTGGAGGAAGATACAGTTTGCTTTCCTATGTACCTGTTCTTTAGCTCTCTGTCTCCCTTCCCTTAACTCCTTCTTTCTTACTCCCTGGCTGTCTTTCCTTCCTTCCTTCTTCTCTTTCATTCTCACTCTTCCCCCCATCATTTACAAACTTCTCTTTATTCTCTCCTTGAAATAAACAGAAACCAATTTCTAGCCATAGTATTTCTTATATTTAATCATTGCTTAAATTTTGATATTCCAGTTTATTATTTCTGCCAGTTAGATACACCTAATTTATTTAACCATGCCTTATTCTGGGTACATTATTTCTTTTTTTTTTCTTTAGTTCATACTTCTATTTCAACAGATATTTTAAATATTCTGCAGCCTTTAGTTTCCTTTCTATTATGATGAATAATCTTAATCCTGTGCTATACTACATTAAGATACTCAAGGAAAGCTACGCTGTCCAGTCAATATTACATTTTCTAAGGCACATGGCATTATTTTGACATTTTCAATTTATACATTATTCCTAGTCAAGTGTTATATCCTGGAATTCTCTGTCCAAACACAAATCCCAAGTATATCTCATCCTTGCCTATCTGAATGAGCTGCCAAATAGCATCATTAAATCTCAATTTGAATTTTTCCTAACTACTATTTTTTTTTAACAATTTATTTTGGTATCATTAACCTACAATTACATGAGCAATACTATGGTGATTAAACTCCCCCCTTCATCAGGTCCCCCCCACCAACCCCATTACAGTCACTGTCCATTAGCGTAGTGAGATGAGTATCACTACTTGTCTTCTCTGAGTTGTACAGCCCTCCCTGTGCCCCCCTACCTTACGTCTGCTAATCGTAATATCCCTTTTACCCTCTAATCCCTCCCTTCCCACACATCTTCCCCAGTCCCTTTCCCTTTGGTAACTATTAGTATGTTCTTGGGTTCTGTGAGTCTCATGCTGTTTTGTTCCTTCAGTCTTTTTCTTTGTTCTTATACTCCACATATGAGTGAGATCATTTGATACTTGTCTTTTTCGGCCTGGCTCATTTCACTGAGTATAATACCCTGTAGTTCCATGCATCTTGTTGCAAATGGTATGATTTGTTTTTTTCTCAAGGCTGAATAATATTCCATTGTGTATATGTACCACATCTTCTTAATCTATTCATCTACTCATGGACACTTAGGTTGCTTCCATTTCTTGGCTATTGTAAATAGTGCTGCAATAAACATAGGGGTGCATCTGTCTTTTTAAAACTGGGTTGCTGCGTTCTTAGGGTAAATTCCTAGGAGTGGGATTCCTGGGTCGAATGGTATTTTTATTTTGAGTTTTTTGAGGAACCTCCATACTGCTTTCCACAATGGTTGGACTAATTTGCATTCCCACCAGCAGTGTAGGAGGGTTCCCTTTTCTCCACATCCTCGCCAATATTTGTTGTTGTTTGTGTTTTGTATGTAGGCCATTCTCACTGGTGTGAGGTGATATCTCATTGTGGTTTTAATCTGCATTTCTCTGATGATTAGCGATGTGGAGCATCTTTTCATGTGCCTGTTGGCCATCTGAATTTCTTCTTTAGAGAAGTGTCTATTCATGTCCTGTGCCCATTTCTTAATTGGATTATTTGCTTTTGTTTGTTAAGGTGCGTGAGTTCTTTGTATATTTTGGATGTCAACCCCTTATCAGATACATCATTTATGAATATATTTTCCCATATTGTAGGATGTCTTTTTGTTCTACTGATGGTGTCGTTTGCTGTACAGAAGCTTTTCAACTTGATATAGTCCCATTTGTTCATTTTTGCTTTTGTTTCCCTTGCCCGGGGGGATATGTTCATGAAGAAGTCGCTCATGTTTATGTCCAAGAGATTTTTGCCTATGTTTTTTTCTTAGAGTTTTATGGTTTCATGACTTACATTCAGGTATTTGATCCACCTTGAGTTTACCTTTGTGTATGGAGTTAGACAGTAGTCCAGTTTCATTCTCTTACATGTAGCTGTCCAGTTTTTCCAACACCAGCTGCTGAAGAGGTTATCTCCCCATTGTATATCCAAGGCTCCTTTATCAAATATTAATTGACTGTAGGTATTTGGGTTAATGTTTGGATTTTCTATTCTGTTCCACTGGTCTGTGGGTCTGTTTTTGTGCCAGTACCAAATTGTCTTGAATACTGTGGCTTTGTAGTAGAGCTTGAAGTCAGGGAGCGTAATTCCCCCTGTTTTATTCCTCCTTCTCAGGATTGCTTTGGCTATTCGGGGTCTTTTCTGGTTCCATATGAATTTTAGAATTATTTGTTCCAGTTCATTGAAGAAAGCTGTTGGTAGTTTGATGGGGATTGCATTGAATCTGCAGATTGCTTTAGGTAGTATAGCCATTTTAACAATATTTATTCTTCCTAGGCAAGAGCATGGGATGCATTTCCATTTGTTAGTGTCTTCCTTAATTTCTTCTAGGAGTGTCGTGTAGTTTTCAGAGTATAGGTCTTTCACTTCCTTCGTTAGGTTTATTCGTAGGTATTTTATTCTTTTAGATGCAATTGTGAATGGAATTGTTTTTCTGATTTCTCTTTCTGTTAGTTCATCATTAGTGTATAGGAAAGCAACAGATTTCTGTGTGTTAATTTTATATCCTGCAACTTTGCTGAATTCAGATATTAGTTCTAGTAGTTTTGGGGTGGAGTCTTTAGGGTTTTTTATGTACAGTATCATGTCATCTGCAAATAGTGACAATTTGACTTCTTCTTTACCAATCGGGATGCCCTGTATGTCTTTGCTTTGTCTGATTGCCGTGGCTAGGACCTCCAGTACTATGTTGAATAACAGTGGAGAGAGTGGGCACCCCTGTCTTGTTCCCGATCTTAGATGAAAAGCTTTCAGCTTCTCGCTGTTAAGTATGATGTTAGCTGTGGGTTTGTCATATAGAGCCTTTATGATGTTGAGGTACTTGCCATCTATACCCATTATGTTGAGAGTTTTAATCATGAATGGATGCTGAATTTTGTGAAGTGCTATTTCAGCATCTATGGAGATGATCATGTGGTTTTTGTTCTTCTTTTTGTTGATGTGGTGGATGATGTTGATGGATTTTTGAATGTTGTACCATCCTTGCATCCCTGGAATGAATCCCACTTGATTTGCTAATATTTTGTTGAGTATTTTTGCATCTACGTTCATCAGGGATATTGGTCTGTAATTTTCTTTTTTGGTGAGGTCTTTGCCCGGTTTTGGTGTTAGAGTGATGCTGGCTTCATAGAAAGAGTTTGGAAGTATTCCCTCCTCTCCTATTTTTTGGAAAACTTTAAGGAGAATGGGTGTTATTTCTTCTCTATATGTTTGGTAGAATTCAGAGGTGAATCCGTCAGGTCCGGGGGTTTTGTTCTTGGGTAGTTTTTTGATTACCGATTCAATTTCGTTGCTGGTGATTGGTCTGTTTAGTTTTTCTGTTTCCGCTTGGTGAGTCTTGGAAGGCTGTATTTTTCTAAGAAGTTGTCTATTTCTTCTAGGTTTCGGAACTTGTTAGCATATAGATGCTCATAATATTCTCTTATAACTCTTTGAATTTCTGTGGGGTCCGTCGTTATTTTTCCTTTCTCATTTCTGATTCTGTTTATGTGTGTGGATTCTCTTTTTCTCTTAATGAGTCTGGCTATGGGTTTATCTCTTTGGTTTATTTTTTCAAAGAACCAGCTTTTGGTTTCATTGATTTTTTCTATTGTTTTATTCTTCTCAATTTTATTTATTTCTTCTCTGATCTTTATTATGTCTCTCCTTCTGGTGACTTTGGGCCTCATTTGTGCTTCTTTTTCCAATTTCAATAATTGTGTCTTTAGACGTTCATTTAAGAATGTTCTTCCTTCTTTAAATAGGCCTGGATTGCAATATACTTTCCTCTTAGAACTGCCTTTGCTGCATCCCACAGAAGTTGTGGCTTTGTGTTGTTGTTGTCATTATTCTCCATATATTCTTTGATTTCTGTTTTGTTTTGGTCATTAACCCATTGATTCATTAGGAGAATGTCGTTAAGTCTCCATGTATTTGTGAGCCTTTTTGATTTCTTTCTAAAATTTATTTCTAGTTTTATACCTTTCTGATCTGAGAAGTTGGTTGGTAGGATTTCAATATTTTTTACTTTACTGAGGTTCTTTTTATGGCCTAGTATGTGGTCTATTCTGTAAAATCTTCCATGTGCACTTGAGAAGAATGTGTATCCTGCTGTTTTTGGGTGCAGAGTTCTGTAGATATCTGTTAGATCCATCTGTTCTAGTGTGTTCTTCAGTGCCTCTGTGTCTTTACTTATCCTCTGCCTGGTTGATCTATCCTTTGGAGTGAGTGGTGTGTTAAAGTCTCCTAAAATAATTGCATTGCTGTCTATTTCATCCTTCACTTCTGTTAGTATTTGTTTCACATATGCTGACACTCCTGTGTTCGGTGCATATATGTTTATAATGGTTATATCTTCTTGTTGGACAGACCCCTTTATCATTTTGTAATGTCCTTCTTTATTTCTTGCTACTTTCTTCGTTTTGAAGTCTATTTTATCTGATACAAGTACTGCAACACCTGCTTTTTTCTCTTTGTTGTTTGCATGAAATATCTTTTTCCATCCCTGCACTTTTAGTCTGTGTATATCTTTGGGTTTGAGATGAGTCTCTTGTAAGCAGCATATAGATGGGTCTTGCCTTTTTATCCACTCTGTTACTCTGTGTCTTTTGATTGGTGCATTCATTCCGTTTACGTTTAGGGTGATTATTGATAGATATGTACTTATTGCCATTGCTGGTTTTAGATTTGTGGTTACCAAAGGTTCAAGGGTTGCTTCTTTACTATCTAAGAATCTAACTTAACTTTCTTGTTTAGTTATTGTGAACGCCGTCTGATGTTTCTTTATCTCTCCCTTCCTATTCTTCCTCCTCCTTTCTTTATACATTAGGTGTTTTATTCTTTGCCTTTAGTTAGTGTTTGGATGGTCTGCTTTCTTTGCTATGATTTTATTTTCTCTGGTGGCATCTTTTTAGCCTTAGGGGTATTTCCCTCTAGAGCAGTCCGTTTAAGATATCCTGTAGTGGTGGTTTATGAGATGCAAACTCTCTTAACTTTCCTTTGTCTTGAAATTGTTTAATCCCTCCATCATATTTAAATGATAATCGTGCTGGATACAATATTCTTGGTTCGAGGCCCTTCTGTTTCATTACATTAAATATATCATGCCATTCTCTTCTGGCCTGTAAGGTTTCTGTTGAGAAGTCTGATGACAGTCTGAAGGTTTTTCCTTTGTAGGTGATCTTTTTTCTCTCTCTAGCTGCCTTTAATATTCTGTCTTTATCTTTGATCTTTGCCGTCTTAATTATTATGTGTCTTGGTGTTGTCTTCCTTGGGTCCCTTGTGTTGGGAGATCTGTGGGCTTCCGTGGGCTGTGAGGCTATTTCTTTCCCCAGCGTTGTAAAATTTTCAGCAATTATTTCTTCAAGGCCACTTTCTATCCCTTTTCCTCTCTCTTCTTCCTATGGTACTCCTATAATGCGAATATTGCTCCGTTTGGATTGGTCACACAGTTCTCTTAATATTTTTTCATTCTTAGAGATCCCTTTCTCTCTCTCTGCCTCAGCTTCTTTGTATTCTTGTTCCCTGTTTTGTATTTTATTGATCGTGTCTTGAACCTGATCCAGTCTGCTGTTAAGCCCGTCGATGGCTTGTCTCATTTCTGCTTTGTCTTTCCTCATTTCCTCCCTCAGCTCTTGCACATTTTTCTGTAGATCCGTCAGCATTGCTATGACTTTTATTCTGAATTCTTTTTCAGGAAGACTGTGCATGTCCATTCCTTCAGATTCTCTCTCAGGGGTGTTTGTCTGAAGTCTTGTCTGTATCATATTCTTCTGTCTTCTCATGACTATAGAGTTGGTTGTTGGTAGTTGTCACGTATGTCAGCTGGGCTCTTTATGACTTTAAAAAGGATAGAGAAGAAATGAGAGAAAAAGAAGAGAAGAAAAAAATTTAAAAAAGATACTAATAATAAGAAAAAAAGTAAAAAGAGAGAGAGAAAAAGGAAAAGAAAGGAAAGAAAAAGAAAAAGCAGCAACACACACACGCAAAAAAAACCCTCCCACCGGGAGTGGGTTCTGTGTGAATGCTGTAGATGGCACTGTTGCTCCACTATTTCAGAGCCATCGCCGCGCTGCTCTGCAAGGACCTTTATAGCTCTGACTAGGGTGGTATCGAATGGGAGGCTATTGATCTCTGTGGGAGCCTTAAGCGTGGCCACCTTTTCCCAGTAGCCAGCTAAGGGGTCCGAAGCTCCCCAGGACTCCCAGCCTGCTGGGCTGAGTGTGCCACAGAGATCTGGCCCTTCCACTGTGCTCTTGTCTCTTTAAGACCGCTGAGAAAAAGCGCGCGCTTTTCTTCCCTTTTTTTTTCTTCCCTTTCTTTTTCCTTCCCGGAGCCTGCTGCAGGCAACTCGCACGTTCCCTGCTGAGATCCTGCGCCCTCTGTCTCTCCAATCTCTGCTACACCGCACGCTATGTGTCAGCGCTCCTTGCGCAGACTTCCACTCCCTCCCGGCTCTGAATCATCTCCTCCCGTCGGTGCGTTGCAGTGAGGGAGCGCTCGGGTCCCGCCCGGTCGTGGCTCCGTATCTTACCCGCCTCTCCGGGTGCCAAGTCCTCTCTCAGGTGTAGCTGCACGCTGTGCCCTTTCCTGTGTATTCTGGTCTCTCTTTTAGAAATAGTTGTATTTGCTGTGTTTTCGTGAATAAATATAATGTTGGGAGGAATTTTTCTGCCGGTCTGTTCACGTCGCCATCTTCCTGGAAGTCCTCCTATCTACTATTTTTAAGTCACAAGTTTCCCAGCCAATCTATAAGAAGTGCCTACTATTCCAAGTTTCTTTAAGAGGTCATCAATATAGTTTTCTTTTACTGACTCTCAATCTAATGAGGCAGGCAGTTACATTTAATAAACTACAAAGTTGAAATAATTTATGGAGAAGAGTTATAGATTCATCTATATTTGGAAAGCTTTGTCATGGTGTGTATCTTTTACTGGCTAAAATTTCTTGCTTCTGTCCTTCCCGGAATATGGTATGTCTTCATTTCTCCAAAAGCTTTTCAGAGGCTATGTTCAAGTGTTCCATCACTACAAACCTTCCAGTGTACTCCTTTCCACTGTTCCCAGCCAAAGCTTACTTTTCTCTCCCACCAAGTAAGATCTTATATTAAGATACTCACATCCTGTCCTCATTAAAATCTGTCTGAATCCCTGTAAATTGCCATTACATATAACTCTGGATTATTTGCACTCCAAAAAAACCTGGAAACCACCACCGTATTAGCACACAGTAACTGAACTTAGGGCAGAAATTTTTAAGCCATTTAACAAAAACACTTATTACAAAGAGGAACAAATCCACTTTATTTACTTACTTATCAAAAGTTTAAATCCTTGAAGGGGACAGCATCACACGTATTCTGTGTCCAATGGCCTTAGTGATGCCGGGGTTCTCGTTCACGAAGCCGGAGAATGAGCTTCACAAACACCAAGGTAGGAGAGCAAGGTACAGGCTTTTATTTAGAGATAAAGTGAAAGAACAGAGCTCCCGGCTCATGCCAGGAGGGGACAAGAGAGTCCCCTGTGGTGCTAAGGGGTTTTATAGGCAAACTGAGGATTTTTCTAGAACATGAAGAAAAAGGCTTAGGGATGTAGACCTGCTAAGTGGTGTCTGAACACCCAGAATTAACACAAGGAATTTCCCACCCCGATCTCTCTCCGGGATACTGGCGTCTTGGTCTAGGAGTATATCAAAAGGTGGCCTGCCCAGCTCCCAAGGTGGGCTGATGTATTGTCTGTTTGCTAAAGAGTAAGTTAAGAATCTTACTTCTTAAACTTCTTGGGTTTTAAAATGCAATCTTATCTTTAAGGTGGAATCTTCTCTGCCTTTTCATATGTTGTTTACAGCTGGGTCTGCATGCTAAATTAGTTGCCCAGTTTGTCCTGGGCCTTTTAGCATGCTCAAGTGAATCTTACAAATGATTAGCATAATAAAAGCATGGGCTACTCTTCTTTATCTGGTGAACATTAACTGATCTTACTTAAGAATGACTCTAGAGCTTAATGCTTAACACAGAGTTTTGGAAGGGGGTTTCCTTGCATGTAGTTACATTGCTCTGACTGCAAATATTCTGCCTTGCTTTTTCCGGAGGCCCTCCCCCTACTCTGACTACACCCACGGTCCCTGTCTCATTAGCAGGAAGGTTGCTTTGGAATTTGGCATGAACCATGCCACTGTTCCCAGGAGCACGAGCTACCTTTCCATAGATAACTTTGGTTTTGTTTGGTTTGCCCCAGGAGTCACTGTGTTTGTTCTTTGCTTTTTACACATAAGCACCTCTCCTGCCTCGATAGAATTCAGTTTCATCTCGAGCATAAACTCTTCAGTTTTCAGAAGCACTGTGTGCTCCCTCTGGTTCTAGAAACCCTACTTGTAGCTGGCAAAAATGGCCTTGAACCACACCTTCCATACATATTTGTTTGTTAAGAAGTCCTAGTTCCAGCAGGTCTCCAGAGGCTCCAAGATGGTGGAAAGAGCCGTTATTTCTCTTTATTATCACCACTATGATGAAGATCTCTCTGTGCCTAAGAGACTTTTTCTGTTTTAAGGTTTTTAGAATTATTTTCTCAGGCTAGATTTCCCAATATGGGGTTCTAAGATATTAGTCAGGTAGGTGTTATTGGATTGCTTTATGTTCTTACCAACAGTGTATGAAAGCCAGCATTGAATTTTATCATTTAAAAAATTACTGGCATTTTGGACCAAGATAGCAGTGAAGCTCCTGAATTTCCTTCTTCCCTTGGACACACAGAATGCAATTACGCATGCACTTTTCCAGCTTAGCTGTGAAGTGGAAGGCATAACTGGAGGACACTCTTTAATAGTTCAGGTGAAGGACGAAGGCCTGAGGCCATAGTAACTGATAATGGCATTCCATTCTTGTCCTTATTTTCTGTGTAAACAACTCCATTTCAGTCCAGGGCTTCAACTGGAGAAGGAGGCCAGAAGCAGACTTGAGTATGTGAGAGTGAAAGTCTTATAAATAAAAATTCTAAGAAGCTCTATCCAAGACAGACTGTACTTCGTCTGGCTCAGCCTACTGGGAGTGAGTGGTACTATCTATTTGCCTAGGGTAGATATGATTTCTTATATCACATAAGTCAAATATATCCACCTAACAGAAAATTCACTTTAAAAATGCATCAGGGTGGAAGGGGAATGGATAAATGGATAAAAAGCAAAAAAGGAATTTGATTCTAACCTACATTTGCTAAAATCCATATTTTCTTCATCTATATTCCTCTCCTTATTTATAAAAATTTTTAAATTTTTATCATAATTTGCTTCTCATATAAAGCTAAAAGGTAAAAGAAACATAAGGGATTCAATTTTGTCATATTCACTGCTCTTTTATGTTATTCTGTGCCATTTCATCTACTACTATGGGAAATAGACTTCTAATTGTTCAAATTTCCCAGAGTGCAGATCCGGTGGGAAGGGGCTGCATCCATTTCCTGGACTCTGGGTTTGAATGTTTGGAAGCACAGCTGACTAAAGATACACAAAAGAGTAAATTAATGTTTTCACATACATTAAAGGACAATGTTATTTCTGTTTGTATGTGTGTATATAAACAGCTTTTGAGATGTATTTCACATGCTATACAATTCACCCATTTCAAGTGTACAATTTAATAGTTGCTTGTTTCTTTAACAGGGAAAAAAAGATGTGACCCAGATATTTAACAACATTCTGAGAAGACAGATAGGCACTCAGAGTCCTGCTGTGGAGTACATTAGTGCTCATCCTCGTATCCTGTCTATGCTCCTCAAAGGGTAGGTGCATGGTTTCCTTTAAAGAGGGTTTGAGTTCAGTAATTAAACAATGCATAGCATTGGTCTCATTTGAGATATGATAGGTTCTGTTCTGAAATCACACTAGCTGACCCTTGAACAACACAGGGCTTAGGGACACCAGCTCCCTATGCAGTCAAAAATCTGAAATAACTTTTGGCTCCTTCCAAACTGAACTACTGATAGCCTACTGTTGACTGGAAGCCTTACCAATAACATAATAACATAATCTAATAACATTTTGTATGCTATCTGTATTATATGCTGTATTATATCTGTATATATGTGCTGCATATTGTTGTATTCTTACAATAAAGAAGCTAGGGGAAAAAATGTTTTTTGTATATAAGCCTGTGTGTAAGTGGACCCATGCAGTTTAAACCCATGTGCTCAAGGGTCAACTGTAAAGGTATTTTCCGTGCTTAAGGACAGCCCCAAATGTGCATCTCCATGATTACTTAGGCCACAGCAATGTCCTTTCTTTGCATCTTTATGTTTCTAAGTAAAGTTCCTTCCATTTATTGCTTCTCTTTCCTCCACTTTTCTGTTATCTCTGTCTCTTCCTATTAAGTTACTGCTTGTGCTTCCCAAACTGCCCTTTCCCTAGCTGCCCAGTTACCCTTTTCCCATTTGCATGAGACTGAAATCTCTAACCCCTAACACTCATCACACACACACAAACACACACACTTCTTCCAATGGCTAGTGTCTGCCAAGGTGACATGCTTCTATGTGGGACAGAGTAAGCATAACAGTATGTATAGAGGACCTTAGGAGAGCCAGAAAACTAATATCTTGTCAGATAACAGAATCCCTGACTTTTTCATCTATCTATCTATCTATCTATCTATCTATCTATCTATCTATCTATC
>JAQQAC010019963.1:59684021-59760078 GCA_029783875.1 Phataginus tricuspis | reverse complement strand
ATCTATCTATCTATCTATCTATCTATCTATCTATCTATCTATCTATCTATCTATCATCTATACTTACAAACGTTTCTGGGGCATTATGAGGTTACTCTAAGGCTAAAGACTGGAGATCTGGCCTGGGGACAGCAGACTATTTTCTTCCTCTTTACCTATCTTTCTACTCCACCATCTCAAATCTAGCATGCTGTTTCATATCTTATCCATCTCATCTGTATTCAATTCCCAATTCCTCCCAGACATTTTTAAACATTTAATTATATCAAAGTAATTCATAACATATAGTTTAAATATTAGATATCTACAAACAGCAGCTCTTTGCTTTTTTCCTTCTCTATTCCCCAGTCCCATTGCCCAAAGACTGGTATTCACTTTTATATTTCAAATAATGAGTTTATTCCAATTTTTTTATTTATCAATTTTAAAAACTATCTTTTGACTTTCTCATAGGCTAGATAATAATTTAGTATTTTTCACCACCACCATTACTCCATTTTGCTTCCCCTTATCCTCCCAATATACTTAATCACGATTTAAAATTTTATTAAAAATCACGCTTAAGTTATTGTCACTATGTAATTATTATTCATTGTTGAACAAAGTAGTGTATAGTGATTACTTAGTTTTTTAGTACAAAATATTGTTTTTACTGGAGAATTATGTCTTTCAATTCTGGAAGGGAAATATATATGTATCATGTGTTAGAGTAGGCTAAACTTTTAATAAACTTTATAACAAATAGACCCCAAAATGGAGTGGCTCCATCATAATATAAGTTTATTTTTCATGTAATTGTGCAGAGCAGATGTTCTAAGGCAGCAAGGGGTTCTGCCTCTTTATCATGTGTTTCCTAAGATCATTTTGTACATTGCCACTTCACTCCACAGGGAGGTGAAAACACACGGGAGAATTTATAAGCCAGGCCTGGAAATGGCTCACATTACTCTCATTTACATTCCATTTGAGAGCACTTAAGTCACATGGCCCCTTAATTCTTAAGGGAATCTGAGAAATGTAATCTAGCGCCCAGGAAGAAGAGGAAAATGGATTTTGGTGAACTGCTAACATTCTGTGTCATATATTGTTTCTTTGAAAATTTCCTCCCTTCCCTTTTCTCTGTTCCCATGTTCTAAATCTACTTAGTCAAAATTGAATCTCCAGGACTGATTTCTCATCTCTTCTATTTTCTTTTTTCTTTTTTTTTTCTTTATAATTTATTTTGGTGTCATTCATCTACAGTTACATGTGCAATATTATGGTGATTAAGCTACCCCCTTCATCAGGTCCCCCCCACCAACCCCATTACACTCACTGTTCATCAGTGTAGTGAGATGCTATAGAATCACTACTTGTCTTCTCTGAGTTGTACAGCCCTCCCCTTGACCCCCAACATTACTTCTGCTCATCGTAATGCCCCTTTTACCCTCTTGTCCCTCCCTTCCCACCCATCTTCCCCAGTCCCTTTCTCTTTGGTAACTATTAGTCCGTTCTTGGGTTCTGTGAGTCTGCTGCTGTTTAGTTCCTTCAGTTTTTTTTTTTTTCTTTATTCTTATACTCCACATATGAGTGACATCATTTGATACTTGTCTTTTTCGGCTTGGCTTATTTCACTGAGCATAATACCCTCTAACTCCATCCATGTTGTTGCAAATGGTAGGATTTGTTTTCTTCTTATGGCTGAATAATATTCCATTCTGTATATGTACCACCTCTTCTTTATCCATTCATCTACTAATGGACACTTAGGTTGCTTCCATTTCTTGGCTATTGTAAATAGTGCTGCAATAAACATAAGGGTGCATATGTCTTTTTCAAACTGGGCTGCTGCAGTCTTAGGGTAAATTCCTAGGAGTGGAATTCCTGGATCAAATGGTATTTCTATTTTGAGTTTTTTGAGGAACCTCCATACTGCTTTCCACAATGGTTGAACTAATTTGCATTCCCACCAGCAGTGTAGGAGGGTTCCCTTTTCTCCACATCCTCGCCAAAATTTGTTGTTGTTTGTGTTTTGGATGTTGGCCATCCTCACTGGTGTGAGGTGATATCTCATTGGGGTTTTAATCTGCATTTCTCTGATGATTAGCGATGTGGAGCATCTTTTCATGTGCCTGTTGGCCATGTGAATTTCTTCTTTAGAGAAGTGTCTATTCATGTGCTCTGCCCATTTCTTAATTGGATTATTTGCTTTTTGTTTGTTAAGGTGTGTGAGTTCTTTATATATTTTGGATGTCAACCCCTTATTGGATACATCATTTATGAATATATTCTCCCATACTGTAGGATGTCTTTTTGTTCTGCTGATGGTGTCCTTTGCTGTACAGAAGCTTTTCAGCTTGATATAGTCCCAGTTGATCATTTTTGCTTTTGTTTCCCTTGCCCAGGGAGATATGTTCATGAAGAAGTCGCTCATGTTTATGTCCAAGAGATTTTTGCCTATGTTTTTTTCTAAGAGTTTTATGGTTTCATGACTTAATTCAGGTCTTTGATCCACCTTGAGTTTACCTTTGTATATGGGGCTAGACAGTAGTCTAGTTTCATTCTCTTACATGTAGCTGTCCAGTTTTTCCAACACCAGCTGCTGAAGAGGCTGTCATCTCCCCATTGTATATCCAAGGCTCCTTTATCAAATATTAATTGACTGTATACGTTTGGGTTAATGTTTGGATTTTCTATTCTAGTCCACTGGTCTGTGGGTCTGTTTTTGTGCCAGTACTAAATTGTCTTGATTACTGTGGCTTTGTAGTAGAGCTTGAAGTCAGGGAGCGTAATTCCCCCTGTTTTATTCCTCCTTCTCAGGATTGCTTTGGCTATTCGGGGTCTTTCTGGTTATATATGAATTTTAGAGTTATTTGTTCCAGTTCATTGAAGAAAGCTGTTGGTAGTTTGATAGGGATTGCATTGAATCTGTAGATTGCTTTAGGTAGTATAGCCATTTTGACAATATTTATTCTTCCTAGCCAAGAGCATGAGATGCATTTCCATTTGTTAGTGTCCTCTTTAATTTCTCTTAGGAGTGTCTTGTAATTTTCAGAGTACAAGTCTTTCACTTTCTTTCTTAGGTTTATTCCTAGGTATTTTATTCTTTTTGATGCAATTGTGAATGGAATTGTTTTTCTGATTTCTCTTTCTGTTAGTTCATCATTAGTGTATAGGAAAGCAACAGATTTCTGTGTGTTAATTTTATATCCTGCAACTTTGCTGAATATAGGTATTAGTTCTAGTAGTTTTGGAGTGGAATCTTTAGGGTTTTTTATGTACAGTATCATGTCATCTGCAAATAGTGACAATTTGACTTCTTCTTTACCAATCTGGATGCCTTGTCTTCTATTTTCTATTTCTCATCTTTTTTTTTTTTTACTTGTTGGAAGATATTCTTAATTTTCCCTTCCATTGAAGAGAAACTAATTGAATTTTCATTGTTACCCTATTTTTAATTTGTAAGAACTCTTTTTTTTGCTTTCTGATTATTCCTTTTTCTGATCTCTTGTACTTCCTGACTCTGTGACCTTGGGCAAGTTACTACTCCTTTCCAAACCTCAGTTTCCCTATCTGTAAAATAAGAATAAAATTTGTAGTATTACTTTCACACTGAAGTTATGTTGCATTAATGCCATTGACTATGCATTGGCAGAATGACCTGTGTTTTCTGTCTGGGTTCTGTGCTTACTTGCTACAAGGCCTTGGGCAAGTTATTTTACTTCCTTAAGTCTTGCTATCCTCACTGCAGTAGGGAGACAGTAATGATATCTGCCTAAGTAGGTTGTTATAAGTCTTCAGTGAGATGATGCTTGCAAAGCACAACACCTAACACATGGTACTTAATAACTATTAATCTAAAAACTTCTTATCTCTACCCCTCTTATGTGCTGCAGTTCACACTGAAATATATGTACAGTTTTAAACAAATATAGTTAAGGCAATAGATAAGCGCCAGAATAGCTCTATAAAGTAAAGAGCTCATTTCTAGCTCAGGTGGATCTGCAGGATTTAATGGAACTACCAGGACATAATCTGCACAGCTGGGCATTAACTGATAAAGGCCAAAATGATCAATTTGTACCCACTACTGGAGATGCAAGAATGTTAAGCTAAAGCATTTGAAATTGTCCTTTAGGAAATGAGAGCCGTAGAGGACTTTTGGAGAGGAAGAATATCAAATTTATATGTCAGGAAATGAAGATAAATTAAAAGCAGTTTAACATTGGCTTGTAAATAAATGATCCCTTGAGAATGCTGAAATTTGTTCTAGGAATGAACTGGAGATCATGTTGGCTGATGGAGAAGAGTAGTGGTGTGGGTGACCTAACATAGCACCTGCCATAGTGGGGTCGTTGTGCAAAGGGGTTGCAAGCAGCTCCATGAGCTTCATTTCTTCAGTGGGAATTATCTGTTTGAAGGATCTCCTGTAGCTGCTGTCACTGAATAGCAGTCAGGTGATGAATAAATAAATTCCGTTTATTTTGTGCAAACGGCCACACCAGATTCTAGCGGCATGCTTTATAAAAACATGGATTTGGTGTCTTATCAAGGAACTTATAGATAATGGAAAACTATAACCGTTAAGCTTTAAATATTCAAATTAATAAAGAGGAAAGAGAATCCAATGTTACAAAGTTAAAGTTAATTTCATTTCTTTTATATATGGCATAACATGTAAAGTTTATACATTTATGCATTATATGTATATATTATGCATATATCTTTGTAGAAAATATAATAATTCAACATAATTGGATATTTATTTTGAAAATTAAGTTGGTGAAGAATTACAACTTACATTGAAAAAAATAAAACTTTATTTTCCCTTTCCAGAAAGAGTGAGACAGAAAATAAACAACAAATTATTCTTTATTAATAATTTAACTGCCAGAACATAGTACAGATATTGTGACAAGCACAGGATTCATTAATGTGTAGTTGTACCCACCGAGCTCCTGCCCTTTCCTCCTTTTAGTAGACAGGCGAGAAGAGAGTTGGTCACAGGAAGCCACTCAGGGTAGTAGTTAAGTCAGATGTTACTTTCACTTGCACAAATAAGCCTTGGAGATGAGGAGGAAGGAATCAGAATATGTGGGACCTTGGCTTTTTTTAAATTAGTATTATGTACAAAGTTTACTGACTATGAATAATTGGTATATCTTTATTATATCTTTAATTATTTGAAAATGTGTGTCCTATCTGATGGTGAATTTTCTGATGAACTCAAAGACTACTATTCTTTATACAAATTACTTGATGCAACAGGTCATTCAGTTTCTAAACAAATTATTAAGTTAATGTAAGTAGAAATCTTCCTTATGTTTGAAGTATGAGCCTTTTACTCATTAATCGCCTATATTTGTCTATGAGCCTATTTTAATGAATAAATTGTAATAGGTAATTATATGTCTTTTTTTCTATATTAAAGAAAAAACTTTAACAGCTTTTATTCATTTTTCTAATATGTGGGAAATAATTTTAAATTGTTTAAAAAACCACTTTATTAATATACAGATTTCTAAGTTCTAAAACTCTATTTCCATGAGTTATAGCACACTATAGATAAATAGGAACTGTTTGTTTAAGCATAAATCCCTAAAATCTGATTCATTAGGAAAGTTTTATAAACTCTCCATTTCTCCTGAAAAGTTAATATTCAGGTTAATTTGTAAAGCTAAAACTGCTAGGTCATTTAATAAGGGCCTACAAAAATAATAATAATAACACAATTAATAATAAATAATAGTAATAGTACTACTTAGCATATTACTTACTACACGTCAGGCCCTGCGTTGTATTTGTATAATAGTCCTGCGGGTAGTTATTGTTATTATTATTATATCCAGTTTATTAGATGAGGACACTGCAGCCCAGAGAGGTTAACTAACTTATATGAGGTCACATAGCTAGTGTGATTTAAATCCAAGTAATCTGGCTGTAGAGATAGTTCTCTCAGACCACTGTCCAGCTTTCCAGTCCAAAGCAGTCATAGTCTCCAATGAGAAAAGACAACTTATTACAACTCACGGTTGTAACTTTACCTGTGTATTATATGGGAACACAGATGAAAGACCCATGATCTCTGCCTAGGATGTAAAAAATGAAGCAGGTCTTAAAGGAGAAAATTTGTAGGCACAGAGAATAGAAAATTGGCAACTTTCGTGCAAAGGCACAGAGGCACCAGAGTGCACAGTGTGTTTGGAGGATGACAAGAATTCTGATGTGGCTAGAGCCCAGTGTAAATGGGAGCGGAGGATGGGGGAAAGAGTTGGAAGGCCTGAGGTCAGATATGAAGAGTCTTTGATGTCCTACCGGAGTCTAAAAGTTGTTTTATAAGCAACATGGAACCATTCAGGGATGAGACATGATACAGCGATGTGGAAATGTGGAAAATGGCTTGGAGGATGGGGGTACTGAGATTCCAGCTTGGAAGAGTCCAAGCAAGAGATAATTATGGCAAGAACTGTATGTTGATATTAGAAATGAACAAAGTGGATATTAAGACATTTTGATTTTTATCAATTTCAAAGTATTACATATTTACTATTTAAAAATCCTAACGTTTTAAAAATGAGTACCATAGAAAGGGAGTACATACCATAATCCCTCCCAAAGAAATAGTTATCAACAATTTGGTAATGACACTTCTGGGTTTTATTCTCTTTCATTATGATTTTTTTTTAAACCCATTCCTTCAAGCAGTATGGAGTTTACTCAAAAAACTAAAAATAGAAATACCATTTGACCCAGGAATTCCACTCTTAGGAATTTACCCTAAGAATGCAGGAGCCCAGTTTCAAAAAGACATATGCACCTCTATGTTTATCACAGCACTATTTACAATAGCCAAGAAATGGAAGTAACTTAAGTGTCCATCAGTAGATGAATGGATAAAGATGTGATACATATACACAATGGAATATTATTCAGTCATGAGAAGAAAACAAATCCTACCATTTGCAACAATATGGATGGAGCTAGAGGGTATTATGCTCAGTGAAATAAGCTAAGTGGAGAAAGACAAGTATCAAATTATTTCACTCATCTGTGGAGTATAATAACAAAGAAAAAACTGAAGGAACTAAACAGCAGCAGACTCACAGAACCCAAGAATGGACTAACACTTACCAAAGGGAAAGGGACTAGGAAGGATGGGTGAGAAGGGAGGAATAAGGGGAAAAAGGGGCATTATGATTAGCACACATAATGTGGGGTGGGAGGACGGGGAAGGCAATATAGCACAGAGAAGATGAGTAGTGATTCTATAGCAACTATAGCATCTTACTATGCTGATGGACAGTGACTGTAATGGGGTATGTGGTGGGGACTTGATAATGGGGGGAATCTAGTAACCACATTGTTGTTCATGTAAGTGTATATAAATGATACCAAAAAATAAAATAAATAAATAAATAAGTAAAAAAAAACAAAAAACAAAAGCCATTTCTTCACGTCTTGTTTTATAGACACCATTTATTGAGTGGTTGCTATGTGCCAGGTATTGCATTCAATCTCTTACCTTATTTCATTTAATCCTTTGAGGACTATGTATTATTCTTACCATTTTACAGTTGAGGAAACAGAAACTTAGGGAGAGTAAAACTATTCCTTAAGGTTGTACAGCTAATAAATGACAGAGCCAAGTTTTCAATACAGACCTATTTCTAAATCCCATGTTCCTTACCATTAATACATCCTGAATAAGATTTAAGGACCATTCGCACGAACCTTGAGGAAGATGGCGGCGTGAGAAGGGCGGTGGAAATATCCTCCCCAAACCATATATATTTATGAAAATACAACAAATACAACTATTTCTAAAAGAGAGACCAGAAGATACAGGACAACAGCCAGGCTACAGCTACACCTGCGAGAAACTCAGTGCCTCACAAAGTGGGTAAGATATGGAGCCGCATCCCGGTGGGACCCGAGCACTCCCCCACCCCAGCACATGGGCGGGAGGAAAAGATTCAGAGCGGGGAGGGAGGGGAAGCACAGGTTCGCCAAATAACCAGCCCTGGTGATCTGCGCTGGGAGCACTGACACACATCGCGTGGTGTATCAGAGATTAGAGAAACGGAAGGGCAGGACCTGAGTTGGAGGCAACAAGCGGGTCCTCTCAGCTGGCTCCTCAGGACAAAAGAAAAGCGGGCGCTTTTATAAAAGTCTTAAAGAGACAAGGGCCCAACAGTGGAACAGAATTGTCCCAGAGCACTCAGCCCAGCAGGCAGGGAGTCCTGGAGAATTTCAGACCCTTGGCCAGTGACTGGGCAAAGCAGCTGTGCCAAGGCTTCCCACAGAGATCAGCAGCCTGATAGGCTAGGCTGAGGGCGACCCCACACACAGGGAGTTCAGGGGATTATCCCCGAGACTGCCTCCAGGGGTGCAGGAAAAGAGCTCAGGCCCGGGAGAAGGGCAAGGAGAACAACAAGCAGGAAGGGACTTTGTTCTCCCAGGTGAAAAATGTGGTGCCTACCAGCGACCACTTCTATCACCATGAAAAGACAGAGGAATATGGTACAAACAAAGCTTAGCCAGACAACCCCAGAGAGGGAGCCTGATGGGATGTACATGAACAATCTTCATGAAAAAGAATTCAGAATAAAAGTCATAACCATACTGATGGATCTACAGAGAAATATGCAAGAGCTGAGGGAGGAAGTCACTAGGGACATTACAGAAATGAAACAATCGACTGACGGGCTTAAGAGAAGAATGGATGAGGTGCAAGAGACTGTTAGTGGAATAGAAATCAGAGAACAGGAATACAGAGAAGCTGAGGTAGAGAGAGATAAAAGGATCTCTAGGAATGAAAGAATATTAAGAGAACTGTGTGACCAATCCAAATGGAACAATATTCGCATTATAGGAGAACCAGTAGAAGAAGAGAGAGAAAAAGAGAGAGAAAGTGTCTTTGAAGAAATAATTGCTGAAAACTTCCCCAAGCTGGGGAAGGAAATGGTCTCTCAGACCACGGAAGCCCACAGATCTCCCAACACAAGGGACCCAAGGAAGACAACACTAAGACACATAATAATTAAAATGGCAAAGATCAAAGATAAGGAGAGAGAATTAAAGGCAGCTAGAGAGAGAAGAAATATCACTTACAAAGGAAAACCCATCAGACTATCATCAGACTTCTCAACAGAAACCTTACAGGCCAGAAGAGAATGGCATGATATATTTACCATAATGAAACAGAAGGGCCTCGAACCAAGGATATTGTATCCAGCATGATTCTCATATAAATTTGAGTGAAGGATTAAACAATTTCCAGACAAGTGAAAGCTGAGGGAATTTGCCTCCCATAAACCACCTCTACAGGATATCTGAAAGGGACTGGGGACTGCTCTAGATGGAAGCACTTAAAAGGCTAAAAAGAGGTCACCTGAGAAAATAAAATCATAGCAAAGAAACCAGACCATCCAAATATTAACTAAAGGCAAAGAATAAAACACAGTATATAAAGAATGGAGGAGGAAGAATAAGAAGGGAGAGAAATAAAGACTCCTCAGACTGTGTTTACAATAACTTAACAAGAAAGTTAAGTTCGACTGCTAGATAGTAAAGAAGCTACCCTTGAAAATTTGGTAATGACAAATCTAAAGCCAGCAATGGCAATAAATACATATCTATCGATAATCACCCTAAATGTAAATGCACTGAATGCACCAATCAAAAGACACAGAGTAATAGAATGGATAAAAAGTAAGACCCATCTATATGCTATCTACAAGAGACTCACCTCAAACCCAAAGATATACACAGACTAAAGGTGAAGGGATAGAAAAAGGTATTTCATACAAACAACAGGGAGAAAAAAGCAGGTGTTGCAGTACTTGTATCAGACAAAATAGACTTCAAAACGAAGAAAGTAACAAGAGATAAAGAAGGACATTACATAATGATAAAGGGGTCACTCCAACAAGAGGATATAACCATTTAAAATATATATTGCACCCAACACAGGAGTGCTGACACATGTAAAACAAATACTAACAGAATTAAAGGACGAAATAGAAAGCAATGCATTCATTTTAGGAGACTTCAACACACCACTCACTCCAAAGGACAGATCAACCAGACAGAAAATAAGTAAAGACACAGAAGCACTGAACAACACACTAGAACAGATGGACCTAACAGACATCTACAGAACTCTGCACCCAAAAGCAACAAGATACACATTCTTCTCAAGTGCACCTGGAACATTTTCCAGAATAGACCACATACTAGACCACAAAAAGAACCTCAGCAAATTAAAAAATACTGAAATTCCACCAACCAACCTCAGATCACAAAGGTGTAAAACTAGAAATAAATTGTACAATGAAAACAAAAAGGCTCACAAAGACATGGAGGCTCAATAACATGCTCCTAAATAATCAATCAATAAATGAAGAAGTAAAAACAAAGATCAAACCATATATGGAGACTAATGACAACAAAAACACAAAGCCAAAACTTCTGTGGGATGCAGCAAAGGCAGTTCTAAGAGGAAAGTATATTGCAATCCAGGCCTATTTAAAGAAGGAGGAACAATCCAAAATGAATAGTCTAAAGACACAATTACTGAAATTGGAAAAAGAAGAACAAATGAGGCCCAAGTCACCAGGAGGGACATCATAAAGATCAGAGAAGAAATAAATAAAATTGAGAAAAATAAAACAATAGAAAACATCAATGAAACTAAGATCTGGTTCTTTGAAAAAATAAACAAAATAGATAAACCCGTAGCCAGACTTATTAAGAGAAACAGAGAATCTACACACATAAACAGAATCACAAATGAGAAAGAAAAATCACGACGGACCCCACAGAAATGCAAAGAATTATAAGAGAATACTATGAGAATCTATATGATAACAAGCTAGAAAACCTAGAGGAAATGGACAACTTCTTAGAAAAATACAACCTTCCAAGACTGACCAAGCAAGAAACAGGAAACCTAAACAGACCAATCACCAGCAACGAAATTGAATCGGTAATCAAAAAACGACCCAAGAACAAAACCTCCGGGCCATATGGATTCACCTCTGAATTCTATCAGACATATAGAGAAGAAATAATACCCATTATCCTTAACGTTTTCCAAAAAATAGAAGAAGAGGGGATACTTCCAAACTCATTCTATGAAGCCAGCATCACTCTAATACCAAAACCAGGCAAAGACCTCACCAAAAAAGAAAGTTACAGACCAATATCCCTGATGAACGTAGATGCAAAAATACTCAACAAAATATTAGCAAACCAGATTCAAAAATACATCAAGAGGATCACACACCATGATCAAGTGGGATTCATCCCAGGGATGCAAGGATGGTACAACATTCGAAAATCCATCCACATCATCCACCACATCAACAAAAAGAAGAACAAAAACCACATGATCATCTCCATAGATGCTGAAAAAGCATTTGACAAAATTCAACATCCCTTCATGATAAAAACTCTCAACAAAATGTGTATAGACGGCAAGTACCTCAACATAATAAAGGCCATATATGACAAACCCACAGCTAACACCTAACATCATACTTAACAGTGAGAAGCTGAAAGCTTTTCATCTAAGATCAGGAACAAGACAGGGATGCCCAGTCTCTCCTCTGTTATTTAACATAGTACTGGAGGTCCTAGCCATGGCAATCAGACTAAACAAAGAAATACAAGGCAGGCAGATTGGTAAAGAAGAAGTCAAATTGTCACTATTTGCAGATGACATGATACTGTACATAAAAAACCCTTAAAGACTCCACTCCAAAACTACTAGAACTAATATCTGAATTCAGCAAAGTTGCAGGATACAAAATTAACACAAAGAAATCTGTTGCTTTTCTATACACTAATGATGAGCTAACTGAAAGAAAATCAGGAAAACAAATCCATTCACAATTGCATCAAAAAGAATAAAATACCTAGGAATAAATCTAATGAAGGAATAGACAGACCTCTACCCTGAAAACTATAAGACACTCCTAAGATAAATTAAAGAGGACACGAACAAATGGAAATTCATCCTCTTCTCTTGGCTACAATGAATAAATATTGTCAAAATGGCTGTACTACCTAAAGCAATCTACAGATTCAATGTAATCCCTATCAAAATACCAACAGCATTCTTCAATGACCTGGAACAAATAGTTCTAAACTTCATATGGAACCACAAAAGACCCCAAATAGCCAAAGCAATCCTGAGAAGGAAGAATAAAACATGGGTAACTATGCTCCCAGACTTAAAGCTCTTCTACAAAGCTTCAGTAATCAACACAATTTTGTATTGGCACAAGAACAGACCCACAGACCAGTGGAACAGAATAGAAAATCCAAACATTAACCCAAACATATACGGTCTGTTAGTATATGATAAAGGAGCCTTAGATATACAATGGGGAGATGACGGCCTTTTCAGCAGCTGGTGTTGACAAAAGTGTACAGCTACATGTAAGAGAATGAAACTGGACTACTGTCTAACCCAATACACAAAAGTAAACTCAAAATGGATCAAAGACCTGAATGTAAGTCATGAAATCATAAAACTCTTATAAAAAATTATAGGCAAAAATCTCTTGGACATAAACATGAGCGACTTCTTCATGAACATATCTCCCCAGGCAAGGGAAACAAAAGCAAAAATGAACAAGTGGGACTATATCAAGCTGAAAAGCTTCTGTATAGAAAAGGACACCATCAGTAAAGCAAAAAAACATCCTACAGTATGGGAGAATATATTCATGAATGATATATCCAACAAGGGGTTGAAATCCAAAAAATATATAGAACTCACACACCTCAACAAACAAAAAGCAAATAATCCAATTAAGAAATGGGCAGAGCACATGAATAGACACTTCTCTAAAGAAGTAATTCAGATGGCCAACAGGCACATGAAAAAATTAGCTCCACATCGCTAATCATCAGAGAAATGCAGATTAAAACCACAATGAGATGTCACTTCACACCAGTAAGGATGGCCAACATCCAAAAGACAAACAACAACAAATGTTGGCGAGGATGTGGAAAAAGGGAACCCTCCTACACTGCTGGTGGGAATGCAAATTAGTTCAACCATTGTGGAAAGCAGTATGGAGGTTCCTCAAAAAACTCAAAATAGAAATACCATTCGACCCAGGAATCCCACTCCTAGGAATTTACCCTAAGAATTCAGCAGCCCAGTTTGGAAAAGACATATGCACCCCTATGTTTATCACAGAACTATGTACAATATCCAAGAAATGGAAGCAACCTAAGTGTCCATCAGTAGATGAATGGATTAAGAAGAGGTGGTACATATACACAATGGAATATTATTCAGCCATAAGAAGAAATCAAATCCTGTCATTTGCAAGAACGTGGACCCAGCTAGAAGGTATTTTGCTCAGTGAAATAAGCCAAGCGGAAAAAGACAAGTATCAAATGACTTCACTCATATGAAGAGCATAAGAGCAAAGTAAAAAACTGAAAGAAAAAAAACAGCAGCAGACTCACAGAACCCAAGAATGGACTAATATTTACCAAAGGGAATGGGACTGGGGAGGATGGGCGGGAAGGTAATGATAAGGGGGAAAGAGGGGCATTATGATTAGCAGACATAATGTTGGAGGAGCGTGGGGAGGGCTGTACAACTCAGAGAAGACAAGTAGTGATTCTATAGCATCTCACTACGCTGATGGACTGTGACTGTAATGGGGTTGGTGGGGGGGACCTGATGAAGTGAGTAGTTTAATAACCATAATATTGCACATGTAATTGTAGATTAATGATACCAAAATAAATTATAAAAAAGGCATATGCACCCCTATGTTTATTGCAGTACTATTTACAATAGCCAAGAAATGGAAGCAACCTAATTGTCCATCAGTAGATGAATCGATAAAGAAGATGTGGTATATATACACAGTGGAATATTATTCAGCCATAAGAAGAAAACAAATCCTACCATTTGAAACAACATGGATGGAGCGAGAGGGTATTATGCTCAGTGAAATAAGCCAAGCAAAGAAAGACAAGTACCAAATGATTTCACTCATTTGTGGAGCACAAGAGCAAAGGAAAAACTGAAGGAACAAAACAGCAGCAGACTCAGAGAACCCAAGAATGGACTAACAGTTACTGAAGGGAAAGGGACTCGGCGTGGGGTGTGGGAAAAGAGGGAGAAGGGGAATAAGGGGAATTACGATTAGCCCACATAACATGTGGTGTCGGGCACAGGGAAGGCAGTATAGCACAGAGAAGAGAAGTAGTAACTGTGTAGCATCTTAATATGTTTTTGGACAGTGACTGTAATGGGGTATGTGGTGGGGACTTGATAATAGGGGGAATCTTGTAACCAGAATGTTGCTCATGTGATTTAATATTAATGATACCAAAAAAAAATTAGTGGTCCCTGGAATTTTAAAAATGAATAAATCAAATGATGCTTCTCTTGACAAAAAAAAAAAAAAGCCTATATACTAAAGGGTAGTGGGTTGAAATTATATATGTGAATTACAAATTCTTAAAGGGTACTGTGGTAAATTAGGAATTTACCCATATATCCCAGTGTATTACTAACTTTAAGAAATTGTCATCTCAGAGAAAGACATTTCCGCTCTTGTGCACAAATTTTGGGGATGGAATGACAAGTGTTATGAATCAAAGGAGTATTTTCTTTAATTCTCTTGATTGTCTTTTTTTTTTTTTTTTTTTAGTTTTCTTGGTTCTCAAAAATAAATAGCGCAGCACAAATGGTTCCAGTAAACTTCAACAAATGAAGTGAAGAAGAGAACTAGTTATACACAAAAGTTGGAGTACAAACTTTTTATAGATCGTTTCAGTTTGGAAATTTAATTACGAAATGAGAAAATGTTGGGTAGAGATTGTGCAGTTTTCTTTGTGTAAGCCAGATTGGGTCTCATTAAGATCCTCTAGTATTAAGAATTTTAGGGAGCATTCGAAATTCTTTAAATTCATTATGTCTACTTTGTGAGAAGCATTTTGTTAGGCACTCTTTGGAAAATGGAGTGGGAGTGAGGAAAGATAACAAATAAGATATAGAACCAAATGGAGGTGGGGGTAGAGGAAAGGGGAAAATAACAAGATAAGTAAAACTTATCCCCAATAATGTTGTTTGAAATAAGGAAAAGAAAACAGATAAAACAAGTTTTTACAATGTAACATAATACAGAATAAAGAAAATGCTAAAATGGAATTACAGACAAGCTGTTGCAAGAATATGAAGGAGGGAGAGAATATTTCTGAATGTTAGGTGATTACAAAAGACTTCAAAGAGCAGGTGGCATTTGAACTCAGCCTGAAAGATGAGAGAGGATCTTAGAGATGGAAATGTGAGGAGAAAGGTACTCTAGCTTAAGAGAATGGCATACTCCAAAGAATTAGGGAAGGTGATGGGAGATGAAACTGCAAAAGTTACGTTTAGGGCCAAATTATGGAAGACCATAAATATCTTACTAATAAGTGTGGATTTTATTGTCTGTCCCTTAAGTTCCTTCTCTAAGCAGTCTTTATTTTGTATTCTCTTAGGTACTCTATTAATAAATGACAGTGTTTTTCTACTTCCCATTTCAGGAAATGTACCACTTTCTATAACATCCTGAGTATTTCCCCTCCTATATAACTCTTCCATGTGTAACAGTAGGCCAATTTTCAGATTCTTTTGATAGGAGAAATTCTTAACACTATAAATTGATATTTTTCAATATTTTGCAAATAATCATGCCTATGTGAATATATTGCCACTTAATGTTCAAATGAGTTATTCAGGGAATACTCAAATGATATTCATAAATATTATTCAGCATAGAACTGGACAGAAATGAATAAATACAAACTTGGCTTAATGAATTCTTTCGAAAATCCTTGTTTGCCATTTCCCCTACTGTATTTGTAAATTTGATATTGCAAAGTAGCATATTTCCTAAAGTAGTACATTGTGGGAAGGAGATTTTTTTCTTGAATCTGAATTTCCTGTAGATATTAAAAAGAATAGTGCATTCTTCTTCACTGTTCAAAAGAATGTTAACATTTGTATTTGGTGAGTAATATCTTGAAGTTTTACGTAAGGGTGGTTTGGTTTGGGTTTTCAAATGTTTGATTTTTCTCATATGTTTAGTTTCTCACCTGTTCAGTTCAGTTCTCATCTATTTAGTGATCTTTTTTCCCTTTAAAAATATTTTTATTGGAATTTTTTTAACTTGCAGAATTAATGGTAAATTTGAAAGATTACATAGGCCTTTGTGGATGTCGTTTTTCTCCTAGTCTCAACATAGGAAAGCACTTTTTCAAGAATTGAGATAACTGAAGCTTTTTTCCCCCACAGGGAGCTTTGTACTTAGAATCATAAAATCTAGGAATTCATTGGAACGTTAAATTATATAATATTTTTTTTAACCTTATACTCTACTCCCTTCCCATTCTTTTACAACTCTATGTTCCTTTGTTCTATTCTTCCAGTATTTACCACACCGTTGTCAACTGTATCATTCCAGTACTGGACTTGTTTTGCTTGGACTAAGTTTTGTTCATTTTCTTAAAACTTCATTGTACACTAGAATGTACCTGAAACCTAGATTTAGTTCAGTGTTGAGTTTGATACTTGAGACACTGTTATTAAGTAAGAAATGGAACAGATCTAGTGTGCCAGTCCTGGGTTGTATCCTGGAGTAGATACTGTGTTTTTCTAGTGTAATTTCTGCTGTGAGCTGTAATTCTACTTCATGATTTCAATGGGTCAGTCAATCCATAGCTATTTGTTATTGGTCATCTATTATATGTAGATCATATATATGTATATATGTGCATATGTATGTATCTTTTTCCTGAACTCCAGATGGTTTTATTTTTACAGCCAAGAAGATATCTCTACTTAGATATTAGGCATCTCAAAGTGAACTTGGTCAAAAGCAAATCTTAATTTTTTCACTGACCTATTCCTCTACTAGTTTATTCATCTTAATAAACAGAATTACCAACTACCCAATTATTCAAGCCAAAAATACAGGAATCATTCTTCAATCCTCTGTTTCCCTCATCCCGAATTTACTCCTCACCCTTCCCTGGCTACCATGTTGGCAAGTCCTGTTGACTTTCCCTCTAAACCCTGCGCACAGTCTGCCCACGGCCCCTGGCCCTGCTCCAAGCCACCATCATCTTTAGCTGGGCTTTTGCTCCTCCTCCTGCCTAGTCCCCCTGCTTCCACTCTAGCTCCCCAACTCACTCTTCTCTGTTTTATAAAGGATTCTGCACAGGTAGCCAGAGTGATCTTTTTAAAGCATACATTGTGCCATGTTAATTTTTTGCCTTAAACTCTCAAAGATTTCTTAACACACTTAAAAACCAAACTCCTTACCTTGGTTTGCGAAGCTGTATATGATCTAGTTCCTGCCCCTCTGTCCACCTGGGCCTCATTTCACACCATTCACTACTCTTCCCCCTACATTCCAACCACACTTGCTTTACTTCCCTCACCCATCAAGCAGATTCTTGACTTGGGGCCATCTCGCAGTTTGTTCCCTTTGCTCCGAACACTTTGCCCCTTCCCTCACTACTCAATCTAAAGTACATTAGCAGTCATACTCTATAGCATCCCTATTTTATTGGCTTTAGTTTCATAACACTTCTCAGAATATGAAATTATCTTTTCACTTTTAATAGTCTGCCTCTTCCCCTATGACACATGCTCTCACTAAAACACGAAGTCTAGGAGGGTAGTGACCCTGTTGTGCACACTGTCGAATCCCTAGCATCTGGAATCGTGCCAGGCACATCATAAATATCCAGTGGGAGTTCAGTGAATTATATGTGAATGAACTGTGACAAATTCTATCTCTGCTTCCATTAACAGCTGTTTTGAAATGATTCTTTTGATACCATTAATGTTATTTTGTTAAGATAACAGAGTTTTCTATTTCTCTCTTGTTTATGCTTTAGATATGAAGCCCCACAGATTGCCTTACGTTGTGGGATTATGCTGAGAGAATGTATTCGACATGAACCACTTGCCAAAATAGTCCTCTTTTCTACTCAATTCAGAGATTTCTTTAAGTATGTGGAGTTGTCAACATTTGATATTGCTTCAGATGCCTTTGCTACTTTTAAGGTAATTTTTTTTTCTGAATCAGCTAAGTCATTTAGTTTTAGGATGTAATTAGTCAGTTGGCCTCAGAAGAGGCAGTTTAATTTTAAAAAGCATAAAATTCTATTCCTTATGCGTGATCATAGCCAACTGTGTACGATGTGCATCAGTAAATAAAATGCAGTCTGTTAGGCCAGTCTATCTCATTGTAGAATAAACAACTAAAAGTACTTGTCACAGTTCATACAGAATGAAGTCCAATATATAACTGAAAAAAAGAACATGGAGCTCTCTGTGCTTTCCTTTATGTTAGAAACAAAAGATAAAAGTTGCTATTTAAGGTGCATATACACCTAGTCCCTCTGGCAGGGTATCTGGGAAGCACTAACAGTGTTTACCTCCAGGAAAGTGAACTGGGTGGTGAAGGGAGATGAGAATTACATCTTGAATATGAAGGACATCACATTATTTCATCTTTGTAACTATAATTCCCACATGGGGAAACAAAATACTAATAACTGATATATTTTTTCATAACCACTTATGTTCTTATAAACTTATTATCTACTTTGTTTTTATATAGGAAATAAATTTAATATAACTTAATATTTAAATAAAAAAATTAATTGTGATAAAATACACATAACGTAAAATAACCATCCTACCCATACTTTAGTGCCCAGTTCAGTAGTGTTAGCTGTGTTCGTATTGTTGTGCAACCAACCTCCATTAAACAACGACTCTCCATTTCCCTTCCCTCCAGCCCATGGCAGCCGCTAGTCTATTTCCTGTTTCTGAGTTTGACCATCAAAAAGATGTTCAGGAGGCATATTAGAAAATAATGTAGCTAATTTCCAAAGCAAAGCACTGGCACTTATCCATCCGATGGATGATGTTATCTTCAAGCTTTTTATTTTAGAAAACCGTCTACCTATTCTTGTGACTCTGCTATTATTTAATGTATTTTGAAACCGGTATCAGTGTCTGTGCCATGTTCCTTTTTCAGTAATGGCAAATCTTTATGTTTCAAGAGCAGATAGAAGTTACAGAAACAGTAAAAAACTATTTGACATTCAAGTTAGTGGATAAAATGGATGCTGAGTTTAGCTAGACCTGTTTTTCTTTTCGTTAGTAATAATTTTAATAATAATAAAAACAAATTTTCAAAAATAAAATAAATTTTAAAGTGAATAAACTGGAGTCTGATTTTCATCAAAGTTTACCAAGTGGGCTCTGAAGACCATTTTAGAAGAGGAATTCCAATAATATTTTAACCTGATGATGTAACAACATCATTGAAAAAACAGATCTTAAAGTGGATTATAAAATAGACAAGACTCAGAATACTGTATCTAGCACGATTATCATTTAAATTTGAGGGAGGGATTAAACAATTCCTAGACAAGCAAAAGCTGAGGGACTTTGCCCCCCACAAAGCACCTCTACAGGATATCTTAAAGGGGCTGCTCTAGAGGGAAGCACTCCTAAGGCTAAAAACATGTGACCAGAGAAAACAAAATCATAGTAAAGAAAGCAGATCATCCAAATACTAACTAAAGGCAAAAACTAAAATCAACGGTCCACAAAAACAGTCAAAGGAAATGTAAAAGAGTACAGAATAAAACACCTACAATATAAAGAATAGAGGAGGAGGAATAAGAAGGGAGAGAAATAAAGAATCATCAGACTGTGTTTACAATAACTTAACAAGAAAGTTAAATTAGATTGTTAGATACTAAAGAAGCAACCCTTGAACCTTTGGTAACCACGAATCTAAAGCTAGCAATGGCAATAAGTACATATCTATCGATAATCACCCTATATGTAAATGGACTGAATGCACCATTCAAAAGACACAGAGATACTGAATAGATAAAAAAGCAAGATCCATCTATATGCTGTTTACAAGAGACTCACCTCAAACCCAAAGATATACACAGACTAAAGGTGAAGGGATGGAAAAAGATATTTCATGCAAACAAAAAAAGGAGAAAAAAGCAGGTGTTGCAGTACTTTTACCAGACAAAATAGACTTCAAAACGAAGAAAGTAGCAAGAGATAAAAAAGGACATTACATAATGATAAAGGGGTCAGTCCAACAAGAAGATATAACCATTATAAATATATATGCACCCAACACAGGAGCACCAACATATGTGAAACAAATACTAACAGAATTGAAGGAGGAAATAGACAGCAATGCATTCATTTTAGGAGACTTCAACACACCACTTACTCCAAAGGACAAGACACAGAGGCACTGAACAACACACTAGAACAGATGGACCGAACAGACATCTACAGAACTCTACATCCAAAAGCAGCAGGACACACATTCTTCTCAAGTGCACATGGAACATTTTCCAGAATAGACCACATACTAGGCCACAAAAAGAAACTCAGTAAATTCAAAAATATCGAAATTCTACCAACCAACGTCTCAGATCACAAAGGTATAAAACTAGAAATAAATTGTACAAAGAAAACAAAAAGGCTCACAAATACACAGAGACTTAACAACATGCTCCTAAATAATCAATGGATCAATGACAAATTAAAACAGAGATCAAACAATATATGGAGACAAATGACAACAACACAAAGCTGCAACTTCTGTGGGATGCAGCAAAGGCAGTTCTAAGAGGAAATTATATTGCAATCCAGGCCTATTTAAAGAAGGAAGAACAATCCCAAATGAATAGTCTAAAGACATAATTATTGAGATTGGAAAAAGAAGAACAAATGAGGCCCAAAGTCACCAGAAGTAGGGACATAATAAAGATTAAAGAAGAAATAAATAAAATTGAGAAGAATAAAACAATAGAAAAAATCAATGAAACCACGAGCTGGTTCTTTGAAAAAATAAACAAAATAGATAAACCCGTAGCCAGACTTATTAAGAGAAAAAGTGAATCTACACACATAAACAGAATCAGAAATGAGAAAGGAAAAATAACGATGGACCCCACAGAAATACAAAGAATTATAAGAGAATATTATGAGCATCTGTATGCTAACAAGCTGCAAAACCTAGAAGAAATGGACAACTTCTTAGAAAAATACAACCTTCCAAGACTGACCAAGCAAGAAACATAAAACCTAAACAGACCAATTACCAACACGAACTTGAATTGGTAATCAAAAACTACCTACAAACAAAACCCCGGGCAGGATGGATAGACCTCTGAATTTTACCAGACATATAGAGAAGAAATAATACCCATTCTCCTTAAAGTTCTCCAAAAAATAGAAGAGGAGCGAATACTTCCAAACTCATTCTATGAAGCCAGCATCACTCTAATACCAAAACCAGGCAAAGGCCTCACCAAAAAAGAAAATTACAGACCAATATCCCTGATGAACATAGATGCAAAAATACTCAACAAAATATTAGCAAACCGAATTCAAAAATACATCAAGAGGATCATACACCATGATCAAGTGTGTTTCATCCCAGGGATGCAAGGATGGTACAACATTTGAGAATCCTTCAACATCATCCACCACATCAACAAAAAGAAGAACAAAAACCACATGATCATCTCCATAGATGCTAAAAAAGCATTTGACAAAATTCAACATCCATTCATGATAAGAACTCTCAACAAAATGGGTATAGAGGGCAAGTACCTCAACATAATAAAGGCCATATATGACATACCCACAGCATACTTAACAGTGAGAAGCTGTAAGCTTTTCATCTTAGATCAGGAACAAGACAGGGATGCCCACTCTTGCCACTGTTATTCATCATAGTACTGGAGGTCCTAGCCACGGCAATCAGACTAAACAAAGAAATACAAGGCATCCTGATTGGTAAAGAGGAAGTCAAATTGTCACTATTTGCAGATGACATGATACTGTACATAAAAAACCCTAAAGACTCCACTCCAAAACTACTAGAACTAATATCTGAAATCAGCAAAGTTGCTGATTAACACACAGAAATCTGTTGTTTTCCAGTACACTAACAATGTAGTGTAACTAACAGATACAAAATTAACACACAGAAATCTGTTGCTTTCCAGTACACTAACAATGAGCTAACAGAAAGAGAAATCAGGAAAACAATTCCATTCACAATTGCATCCAAAAGAATAAAATACCTAGGAATAAACCTAACAAAGGTAGTGAAAGACCTTTACCCTGAAAACTATAAGACACTCCTCAGAGAAATTAAAGAGGACACGAACAAATGGAAATTCATCCCATGCTCTTGGCTATGAAGAGTAAATATTGTCAAAATGGCTATATTACCTAAAGCAATCGACAGATTCAACGCAATCCCTATCAAAATACCAACAGCATTCATCAGTGAACTGGAAAAAATAGTTCTAAACTTCATATGGAACCACAAAAGACCCCGAATAGCCAAAGCAATCCTGAGAAGGAAGAATAAAACAGGGGGAATTACGCTCCCAGACTTCAAGCTCTACTACAAAGCTACAGTAATCAAGACAATTTGGTTTTGGCACAAAAACAGACCCACAGACCAGTGGAACAGAATAGAAAATCCAAACATTAACCCAAACATATATGGTTAGTTAGTATATGATAAAGAAGACTTGGATATACAATGGGGAGATGACAACCTATTCAGCAGCTGGTATTGGCAAAACTAGACAGCTACATGTGAGAGAATGAAAGTGGACTACTGTCTAACCCCATACACAAAAGTAAACTCCAAATGGATCAAAGACCTAAATGTAAGTCAGGTAACCATAGAACTCTTAAAAAAAAACATAGGCAAAAAATTTTTGTTCGTAAACATGAGCAACTTCTTCATGAACATATTTCCCTGGGCAAGGGAAACAAAAGCAAAAATGAACAAGTGGGACTGTATCAAGCTGAAAAGCTTCTGTACAGCAAAGGACACCATCAGTAGAACAAAAAGACATCCTACAGTATGGGAGAATATATTCATAAATGGCATATCCGATAAGGGGTTGACATCCAAAATATATAAAGAACTCACGCACCTCAACAAACGAAAAGCAAATAATCCAATTAAGAAATGGGCAGAGGATATGAATAGACACTTCTCCAAAGAAGAAATTCATATGGCCAACAGGCACATGAATAGATGCTCCACATCTCTAATCATCAGAGAAATGAAAATTAAAACCACAATGAGATATCACCTCACACCAGTAAGGATGGCCAACATCCAAAAGACAAATTACAACAAATGTTGGCGAGGATGTGGAGAGAGGGGAACCCTCCTACACTGCTGGTGGGAATGCAAATTAGTTCAACGATTGCAGAAAGCAGTATGGAGATTCCTCAAAAAACTCAAAATAGAAATACCATTTGACCCAGGAATCCCATTCCTATCAATTTACCCTAGAAATGCAGCAGCCCAGTTTGAAAAAGATAGATGCACCCCTATGTTTATCGTAGCACTATTTACAATAGCCAAGAAATGGAAGCAACCTAAGTGTCCATCAGTAGATGAATGGATAAAGAAGAAGTGGCACATATACACAATGGAATATTATTCAGTCATAAGAAGAAAACAAATCCTACCATTTGCAACAAAATGGACGGAGCTAGAGGGTATTATGCTCAGTGAAATAAGGCAAGCCGAAAAAGACAAGTATCAAATGATTTCACTCATATGTGGAGTATAAGAACAAGGAAAAAGTGAAGGAACAAAACAGCAGCAGACTCACAGAACCCAAGAATGGACTAACAGTTACCAAAGGGAAAGGGACTGGGGAGGATGGGTGGGAACAGAGGGACAAGGGGTAAAAAGGGGCATTACGATTAGCCGACATAATGTTGGTTGGGCACGGGGAAGGCTGTACAACTCAGAGAAGACAAGTAATGATTCTATAGCATCTCACTACACTGATGGACAGTGACTGTAATGGGGTTGGTGGGGGAGACCTGATGAAGTGGGGAGTTCAGTAAACATAATGTCGCACACATAATTGTAGATTAATGATATAAAAATAAAAAAAATAGACAAGACTCATTTAAGTGTATATATTTAGATTAATATCTTTAGAAACTCCAGCAATGTTCCATTTACATAATTCCAAATTTACTTCTACTGTTTTTAGGATATAAATATATATTTTTACTTAATTGTAATCCATGTATGACTTTCTGTTTTTTTATATATTATCTCAATACATATTTCAATAATACGTTTTCATTGTTCATGTTACTAATATAATATGTACTTTAATCTTTTTATTTTATGTAAATGATTTGAAAGTTGCATGTGAGCTGGATGATAGTTTTTTAATGGCTCTCCAGAGGTGGAGAAATGTGAAAGCAGTAGTTTGCTGTACTGTGAACCACATATTATCTATAGACTAGGTATTTGCTCAGCCTGCTCTGAGAAGGTTCCTTAAATCTACTAAAAGATATTAACTCACATGGTGGCAGGGAATGTGAAAAAGTGTCAGAGAGCAGAAAGAGTCAGGAAAGGGCAGAGACTGGAGTGGAGCAGGAGGAAGGGGGTACCTCAGAGGAAGAAAGCCCGGTGAAGGGACAGGGACGTGATGGGGTTCACGTGGGGATGGGCCTGTAGGCTGGGCAGCAAGAGGGCCTTGCTGTGACCCACAGAAGGGATCACTGCTGAGTGGACTCTGCCCTGAGTGCCTGCTTATGGGACAGGCCAGGCTGGTCAGCTGCCTGGCCACAATCCGTAGAGGGACTGAAGACATCTCCAGAAATATAATGAGGACAATTGACTCAGTAAGAACTCCCATCAGGGAATATTATTTGAGGATGACAGTTTATTGTGGCACTTTTGTTTTAAAAAAAAGGGTGTGCAGGTTTGGGACAGGGCCAAATTGCCTGAGACAGCAGAGGGAAGGGGCTGCAATGCCATCGGTCCCTAAAACTCCAGCCAGGCCTGAAATAAATGTGGAACCAATCCAGGATCTCAGCTGGCAGGAGTGATCACCAGCCTGCTCTGATTTCCCACACATCTCCATCCATTCCTGCCTGTTCCTGAGAAAACAGGGGAGAGAGGAAGAGCCCATGTCTGGACGTCTGGGGGAGATGGAGAAGGGCTAGGGAAGGAAAGAGAAGGGAAGAGGCGGGAGTCAGGGAGTATGAAGAAGACAAAGGCTAGAAAGAGGAAGAACGCTGGCTAGAAGAGCCGAGAGAGGGGAGGTAGGAAAGGAAAGAAGGAAAGGGCCTGGGACAGACTCCCAGGGGAGTCGTCTGGTGGGCGGAGGGAAGGGGCCCAGGGCGACAGACAGGGACACGGGCTCAGTGCTGATGGCACAGGCCGCTCGGTGCGCCAGGCGCAAAGGAAACTGTGCGGTGGCCGCAGGGGAGCCCCCGGCGAGTATACTTAGAGCGCAGTGAGAGGCCTCAGTGCGTCAGCCCCGGAACGACATTTAATACAAAGGATGATTCCGTTTCTTTCTAGCAAAATGTCTGTGCCTGAACAACTAAAGAGATGTTTTATATTAATAGATACTGAAGCCCCATTTTTGCCCCTTTTCTGTCTGACTCTTTGCTGTCATGGAAACAAGTTAGTTCCTTTTTTTAAAACGCGTAAGTAAGACATCACAAATAATTACAAACATAAGACAAACTCTGATAGAGGGAAAAAGCAGACATGAATGAATATGTATTTTTGAAAATTTCCCCACAAATCTTTCAACATTTAATAGAATAAACTATACTTGATAATAAGGTCTTGTATACATTCAGCCCAATTTAATTTTCAGCACGATATTGAATCATAAAAATAAATTATGATGTTTTGATTTGTACTTAATGTATTTTCCATTGAACTTAAGTGTAGTCCTTGAAAATATAAATAACCATAAAAAGTTTTCTAATTTGCGAACCATATTGGCAGTGCCAATTTTATTTATTTTTCCAAAAATGCTATAGTTACTATAATGTAACAAGGATCATAAGTCACTTTTTTTTAAGTAGCTGGTTTCAAGGGGTTTTGTTTGAATTTGGTTTTATTTTCGTTTTTATTTCTAACGTCTTAGACTTACCTGTTTTGTCTTGAGCTCCAAGATGACTGTTGCCCAGTTTGATCATTGATGCTTTAACATTGTTTATGTTTTGGTCATGGTATTATCTACAAATTGTCCTGTCCCAAAAAATATTCCTTACAACCACAATTTCTTTCATCCCTCTCTTTAAGAATGGATATGATAGAAGTGTTTGCATTCCATCTCTCTGCTGCCTGACTTAGCTGTGTGTCCTTGAGCAGTAGTTAACTTTTGAGTTTCATTTCCTCATCTGTGAGATGAAGAAAATAACCCCAGCTTTGCAGAGTTGTGAAGAAAAGAAATAGCACGTGTAAAGTGCTCAGATGTTCCCTGGCACATAGTTGCCCATCAACAGATGGCAGCCACTGCAGCTGCCCAGTCTGTCGTCAGGTCCCTGCTACTGAGTGTGTCCCTCCACCCTGGCTTTCTCCCAACCTGTGCAGAAGTCACTAAAATGCTAGTGTCAGACTTTCTTTTTAGCATAAAACTTCAACTCTGCAAAACCTTGTCCTGTTAAAACAGAGTTGTTAGGAAATGAAAGAGTGCAGTACTTCAAATAACTTTTCAATTTTTCAATTCTTTAAATTCTGAACTTTATTTTTCTTTGCAATTTCTGCTTTTTTCCTTTTTGGGTAGCATCCTACCTAGTTGTTTCTTTTTCCCACTCAGTTATATGGTATGTAATGATACAACAATTTTATTTGTATATTATGTTTGTATATATTTGTATACACACACACACACACACACACACACATATGAAAGTGGTGGTGGGGTTGCTGGGGAATGAATCATTTCTTGCCTGTATCCATCATACATGTGTGCTGGAGAAATTCTACCCTACTATATTTTATTTTTCTGTTATTGGAATTTTAAGTTATTTTAAGTTTTTTCCTTGGAATTTGAAGGAACTGCTACTAACAGAGCTCCTTCCTGCTATCTCTTTCTTTGGTGTAGTACTAATATGTAGTGAATGGAAAACCTTTCCAGGCAGCCCCCACCTACAGAGGGCTCTCCCCATTGCCGACCTCACTGCGCCCGGGCTCTAAGCCTGGGGGAGAGCGCGGTTCTCACACGCAAGCCTGGTTGTAACAAGTGGAAAATTTCCACAGGTGCAGCATTCCCCAGTGTCTGTCACAGATCTTGGAAAGAACAGCTGCCTAACCTGGGTCACCTCAGAAAATCACTGGTACTGCTCAGGAGATGTGGAAAGGCAGTGTCTGAAAATTCTGGACATCCCCTTAAAAAAAGATTAGGAGCCCTGAAGAAGGCTGTGGACCAACCTTACTCTCCCGGGGACCTCCTGATAGAGTTTGACTTCTGAATTCCAACAGGCCAGGCATGAATTCCTGCAGAGGGTTTTCCTTTTTTGAAATTACAGTTCCAGAACAGGACTGAATGTTCGACTAGAAAAAAAAGGTGCCACATTTCCACTGATAGGCCCAATGGTCAACAAGTTGTGATGATAAGTAATATGAAATGAAAATATACTTATACTTTACTGGCCTCATTGCTTTTGAACTTAAAAATTATAGCGCTGAGTGCTTTAAATATTATTCATTTTATTAAAATAGAAATAAGTAGGTTTTGCCATTGCTGCTGCTTTCTTTTTCTCTGTGAGTTTATGTTATGTATCTTCTATATGCTTTTAGGAAGTTTCAATTAAATATGTATTAAAGTATAAGAATTTATTTTGGAAAACTTTAACATTCTTGGTATGTTTTTAATTAAATTCTGCATCTATCTAGACAGCGTATTTAGCCTCTAAGCACATAAAAGGGATTAGGTGAGGCTTGTTTTCTTTCAACGTTAAGGTGAATTAAGGATATAATTTAGGTGTGAGCTCAAGACAGTCAAATGTTCCTTTATGCTTTTGTTCATTTTTCTGAGTTACGTCTGTAAGAAGGTCAGGCTCCTTGTCCTGACTCTGAAAGCGTGCACTGTGTGATTGGTTTAGCACCCGCACACACCACAGCCATTAACCCGGAGCAGGATGACATTGAGTTGACACTGTTAAAACACATTCTGTGCTTCTTATCATCCTAGGCACCTTACTTTAAAAGTGGTTAAGGAAAAAAATAGAGGTTAAATCCTCGAAAATCTGCTCAGTTAACTCATGAGACATGGTTTTAGACCATTCACAATTTTTTTTAAAGAAACGATTAGTTATTAATGACACTTTAAAAAGATCATCATAAACTTTATTGTACTATTTATTATATCATTATCACAACATAGAGTCAGGACTTGAGGAAATATATGGTGAACTTGTCTACTAGGTGCCGTTTGTCTCACCAGTTCAATTACTTCTATCATAAACCTAACAATGATAGGAATTTAAAATGCTGTTGTTTTTAATATGAAGCAAACTTGTATTTCACATCTTAAGCTAAGAATGGAAATAATATTGTGATGTAAATGAAAATATTCTTATGGAACTTTATATTTCAGATTAATGGACATCTAAAATCTTAGAAGGAAAAGACTAATTTGTAAAATTTATTGGCTGTAATAATTTTGTTTCCCTTGACTGTTCTTTTTCTAGGATTTGCTCACCAGACATAAAGTGTTGGTAGCTGACTTCTTAGAACAAAATTATGATACTGTAAGTAGAAGTTGTTTTTCAGATTTACCTCATTCTCTCTTCCTTCCTCCCTTTCTGGCTGTGTATCTCCTTGTTTGATCTAAGGGCACTGACTCCTATTTATGACCCACAACAGAAACCAGCATAGCCAGCCGTGTACTCAGTATAACCGTTTGCCTAGAAGTCAGGTCATCAGGAAACTTCATGAGAAACCGAGGATGCCAGGTGGTCAGGGCTCTTGCATTCTTCCCATCACTTCCTGTTATGTCTGCATCTCCAAGAAATGACTGGCACCTGCTTGCATTGATCTTGATTTAAGAGCACCATGTTGCCTTTAAGAGACAATAGGTAACCCCAAATGGAAAATCACCCCACTCTTTTTCTCAATAATTAGTTTTACTTACCAATAGAAATACCAGTTTATTTTTGTCATCCAGCTCTCTTCTCTACTGGTGAATCATTCTTTTGAGATTTGACTGAAATGTGACTCTTGTAGGTAGCTTTCCCTAATCCCACCCCTACACACACACACATTCTCTCTCTTTCTCTCATTCTTCACATTGTATTATGGTCTGTCTGCATCTTCCTGGCTTGTCCCTGAGCCCCCTGAGAGCCAAGAACCTTATGTGTCAGATGCAGAGGCTCAGAGCACAGTACAGGCTTCAGACTCTGCTTGTTTGGGCTTCAAGACCTGCTTCTGCCTCTTACTAATTATGTTGCCCTGGGCAAGTTACTATACCTACTGCAAAATGAAGGTATTAATAATTCCTACCTCATAGGGTTGTTATAGGACTTTGACAAGACAATGTTTTTAGAATAGTATCAGTATTAATTTTTATCGTTACTACTTATATCACTAATACCTAACTCAATGCCATACATTTGGTGGTATTCAATGAATGTTGAGCAAATAGAGCAGCTACGCTTTTGCTAACTCTATAAGCGATAGAAACCACATGATTAAAATGGAAGATGGCATAAACCTAGAAGCAAAACTTTGCAAGTTTTGCTCTAGTATTGGTTCAGTTGCTCTAAACCAATGCTGTCCAGTTGAAATGTAATGCAAATCACTATATAATTAAAATTTTCTAGTTAGCCACACAAAAAGATAAAAGGATAAAAGGAAAGAGATGACTGGGAAAACATGGAGTACCCTTCCTATCAGTATCCTGTATCTTCACACATCCAAATCACAGAAATTCAACTATGTCTCTTTTATTCTTCTTTTAGTTTTCTTTTTTTAAATTAAGGTATCATTGATATACAATCTTATGAAGGTTTCACATGAATAACCTTGTGGTTTCATTCATCCATATCGTCAAGCCCTCCCACCCCCATGGCGGCCACAGTCTCTTTTATTCTTAAATTGTTTGCTGGTCTCCCTTTGATTCAAAATTAAGGATCAGCAATATAATCGTGAACAAACATGACTTCAGTGCCCTAAAATTATCAGTATAATATCCATGGGATCAATCGGAGTACTTTAATCAAGTGAAAACATGAAGGGAGACTTTATTTTTATTTATATGCATAAGGTATCCAAAAACTTCAAAACTAAAAGAAAATATGTTGGGACTTAGGAAATAAAATGTTGTTTTAGCTTGCTTGTTTGGTTATAGATACTAGATGGAATGTTTAAGACTCATTAGAGGTTACATTTATAACAGATGAAAATAAAAGAGCTAAGATAGCTTATGACAAAACCTATAGTATCAACTGCTAATCTTTTCTATAGAATGAGTGAGGTAAATATATTGTGCAATAATGCTTTGAATTCAGGGATAATACACAACAATTTGAGAGACTATTAACTCATTCTCTTTGACTCCTTATTTGCCTTTTTTGTGTTTGTACCTATAGTCACTTCTTGTGTAACTCAGTAGTTTCACAGACACTGTACCTGCAGCACTGAACGCCGGCTCTAAGAGCTCATGCTTCCTCAGACAGTCCACACTTCTTGAGTCTCATGTTTCTTTAGCAGGAACCTGTGAGACTGGAGCACATGATATATGACTCTGAAATAACGAAACTGGTAGCTTCGGGAGTCAGTCATACCTTATACATGTATTTGTGTTTTCTGGTTACAATAAAAACTTAACCACAATGTTTTTCTGATAAATTTAATGGCCCAAAAAATCCTCCTCCTGTTTCATGACAATTAGAATAGCTACAGTGTAAGTCCTTCATGAGAAAAAGTATATTACATGACTTTAATGTGAGGTACACATTTCTGTTTCTACTTTTCACCTTCTCAGTTCTCTGTTACTGATCATCTTCAGTGCACTCGCCCTCATCACACACATGCGCTCACACCTTATGCTTGGCCTTCTGAGGACCCAGGGCTCCTTTCTACCCTCCTTAGGTCCTGAACTCTCTCGCCTTCAGTTCTCTGCTTGGCCTGCTCTGACCACCTCAGTGGTCTCTGGAGCGGGTGCACATGGTGGGAGGTTGGTGCTAGCTTCCCCAGCCCATGGCACTCTGTGTCAAGCCGAAAGACCTAGGTAATGCTTGGTGACCGCACTGGAGAGCAGGGGCTTCCAGCACCAGTATCCCCCAGCTTCTGCTTAGAGTGGGAATGTTCCGGAGAAGCCAGTGGGAATTAGAATGGCCGTTGTGTGGCGCAAGTTGCCCCACCCCATACCTCTGCCTGTTTGCACCCTGAGTTTGACAGTTTGATTCTTTATGGGTTGCCAAGTGAAGCCCTAAGTATGTTTAATCTTTTCCCCAATTATTCATATGCATAAGGACTAATAGTTACCAGCAATGCTACATAAACAGGTCTTTAAAATGAGATAAAAAATGAGTTATCTTGCAATTCATTTAATAAATGAGTTAATAGATGTTTTATTCAAAATGATTTACTAGGAGGACTCAAATACTCCATGATTCTACTCAGTTCTTAATTTGCAGAACTAAAATAAAAGAGATGTCTCTTTATCACCTGACCTCCCTGACCCCAGTGTCTTTATGTGTGAATGAGGAAGGAAATGGGGAAACCAGCGGGTGGACAGTGTGATCAGCCCAGGGTCAAGCCCATGGAGACAGAAAGCGCAGCAGGTGGGCTGAGCTGGCCTGGCAGGCCAGGGATTTACTCCTGAAGCAAGAGAGCAGGCAAACTGGTGTAAGAGAAATCACTGTTGGTTTTACACTCTAATATTTATTTTCTTTTAATTAGATTTTTGAAGACTATGAGAAATTACTTCAGTCTGAGAATTATGTAACTAAGAGACAATCTTTAAAGGTAATATCAAATTTCTTTAAATTAGAGTCTGTTAGTTGAAATCTTGTTAGTAAATGATTGGTCTATTAGTGGACAAGTAAATGCAGAAGAATTAAAGTATCCTTTTTTCATAACTTGAAAAGTATGTGTTATGTTAAGACTATACTTTGTACCAAAACAGTGTAAGTGTCCTCTCAAATACTTTTGGAAATAACAATAAAAATAATAAGTACATGATAAAGTAAAACTTAGTGTATTTCTGCTTAGAAAGTCAAGCTAAAGTTAATTTAAATAAAACCACACTTCTCTGCAATGAAATATTTTCTGAAGATGAAAAAAATTACTCCTAGTTTCAAATTAAGAAGTGAATTACTGTTTATAAGGACGAGTCAGAGAGATTCTCTTGTAATTCAGTATATCTTGAAACAAAACTGACAGGAAGAAATGGTCATATGTCTCTCATATATCTCTGTAAACTAGAATTAGTGGGGTATTTTGCAGAGAAGGGAGAGGAAAACATGACAATGACAAAACATGACACATAAAATGCAAAATTTAAACTTCACCTCGAAGTTTAAGACAGTAATTGAGAAATTTTTAAGAGGGAAAACATCTTTCTACCATGAAATGGCATTTATAGAGTTGAAATGCTTTAGGGGTTCTGGGAAGCACTTAACCCAAAGATTTGTAACGTATTTTTCTGAAGAGTGTTTTGTTTTTTTGGTTTTTTTTACCATATTGCATTGCTGGGTTCCATTCTCTGAGAATTCTAGTTAGCCAGTATTTACTGTAGGTCATTTTTAAAACTCCACAATTTAACATGACATGTTTGAATTATATTCACAGCAAAGATTCTGAAGTATTAAACATGGTCATTCCTTAAGAGTTAAAAGAATAATCTTTTAAAAAGCAACTCTAACAAACAGATATGTGAGAAGACTACATGAGCATATATACAAGACTGCTTTTCTAAAAATTGCCAATATTACACTGAAACAATCTGGAAAGAGATTAAAAATGGCATCACTAGCTGGAAAATAAAATAAAATAAACTCTTAATGATCTATATATAGCTTAGTTGATGAATTGTTGGGAAGGGTGGTAAGGGAGGTAATAGGACATTCCACTCACTCAACAGATTTTTATGTGCTTGTATTCCTGGCATTACCATGACAGCCAAGAGCAAAATAAAGTTCCAGCTTTATGGACCTTACATTCTGTTGGAAGAGAACAGATAATAGATAAATACATATATAATTCTCAAGTGGTTTTAGTGCTAAAAAGAAAGTTAAGCAGTGCACGGGTGAGGGGCCAGAAAGTGACAACTGTGTGTGTGTGTGTGTGTGTGTGTGTGTGTGTGTGTGGCCAAGTGGCATTCGCTACAGAGATTGTATCTCCCATGCAACGCCTGTGGAAGTGCCGCTGTCTCTTGTGTAGGGCCACGTCTGTCTGTGACTGGCCGTCCCTCCCTCAGTGGAAGGTGCCTGGAGGCCGCCATTTGGCCGGGAGGAGGTGGAGCTGCTCCCGAAGGAGCGCAGCACCGGCGAGAGCTGTGCCTTTGCCCTTCAGACCCCACTCCTGGGTGCGAGAGGATGCTCGTGGCCCGGGGTGGTTGGCTGGATTTTGTTAAGCAATTTGCATGATGTTTGAGCTTACTAAATGTCACTCTTGTATTATTTTTATACATTGGGATTCATAAAAATACATTCATAGGAAAATGTGTTTCTAAATATTGGATACAGTTTTAAGCTAAAACAATAAATTCAGTCTATTTTGGACCACATTTTTGTTGATTGACTTTAAGTTTACCCATGATTTTGTTTTAGCTGTGACCTGCTTTCCCCTGTATCCGTGCCCTCACTCTTCCCGCTTTACTTACCGATGGACTGTGTCCGGCCAATCTTTCAGCACTCTTTATTGAGTTTCCCCTTGTGTAGAAACCCATACAAGGTGATCCATGCAGAAAAAAATGCCACAAGTACGCTGTTCTCCTTGCTGGAGCCTGGAGTGATGAGACCAAGTTCCAGGCAAGGCAGTGACATTATCGCCACGCTCTCCCATATCCAAAAAACTTGTTAAAAGCAGTTGAAGATAAGGATACATCCTGTTGCTGCAGCCATGTACCCCTAAAGAATAGAATTCCTTATTTGTCAAGGGCTCCCCAGGGTTAACCAAAACAGGTGGAGCTTGCCCATGTTATAAGAGGTAGTTGCCCTGGGAGGGAAGTAGAAATTGAAACAGTAAGCAGAGATGACAGTGCTCTGAAGCACCAGCATCTAGAAAGTCACTCACACATTTCCAAATCCTTCCTCTCACAGTGTGAATCTGTCAGATACTGAATCAAAGTAGAGTCACTAATGTGAACTAAGGTGACTGAACTAAATTGGGATCAAGAAAGCTGATGGTCATAGTCTTTAGAATTTATCCTTCTACCATTTTCAGCAGTGACAAGAACTTGTCAGAAATTTTTCTGTGATTGACTGTCTCTAGGTCTTTAGGCAAAATTCTAAAACGCGGACCGTTTTTTACCCACATCTCCCTCCTGGGCCTTTCTTTCCTAGTAGCCTATCATCCCTCCTTCCCATGTGCCCACTGCCTTCATTGTCCTCCAAGATGTCATCAGCCCTACCTGATTCTCTTCTCTCCTTAATATTTGTGAAGTGGTTAGAGCAGAACCTAGCTCATAGTAAGAAATAGATATATTTGTTAGTTAAATAAAAATAAATTTTATAAATAAATATTCCTCATATCTCCAGTTTAATTTCTAAAAGGTGTTGATGTATTCTAAATAAATAATTGGGACTAAGATAAGAAATAAACTTGTTCCTACTGGAATGCATTCGTATTTAAAAATAGAAGCCTGTTAATCCAGTGGATATGTGATTGGAACAATATGTAATACAAACTCAGTGGGTAGCAAAGGGGGACAAGGGGATTCATTCCTCACTGCTGTCTGCTGCCACCAGCCCCCCACTCGCCAGCCTTCCTTATCACGTGTCCTCCAGCTGGAGGCCTCTGCACTCTTCCCAGTGACACGAGCAAGGAGCAACCAAGTTTGTATCTGGTATTAAAACCCTCTGACTTCAAGCCAATTGTGTTTCCTACTTATTTACAGATGCCCCAGCCCACTCATAGGCTTTTTTTCCTATAAATCCACCCAGACATACTACATTGGCCACTATTTCTGCTGAAATTCTTTACAGTTGAATGTCTCCAAATATTTGGTTTATAATATGATAAAACCAAGCACTGGTTGGGCAGTGAAAAAGAAATAGTAAAAGGCAGATAAAGTGTATCTAAGAATGCAGAAATTCTTCAAATGGTTACTGAAGAGTTGCCTTTTTGTGAATGGCGGAGACCTTGCTAAAATTGTAACACTTACTCAAGGAAATGGCTCATTTAACATTGCTGATTCTTTTCTTCAGTAGAGAAACACTGTTTCGGAGAGCACTGCTGCGGTGCCGGCCTTTCCTTTTGAGAACTGGGGGTGGCAGCAGTATGTTCTGTTCTGACATGACCGTGTTTATGTATCTGGATTTGGTAATATTTCATACATATATGTTTCATAACTTTGGGAAATGAGAGACTAGTTTATTATAACAGCATATTTCCTTACAGTATTCTGTAAGTAATAAACTATATTAAACTATACTATTTTCTGATTCCAGAGTAGTTACTACCTGCTGTGTTTTGTTAAGCATATTCTGAATTTTCCTGAACTATCTTGAGGTGCTTATATTCCTGGTGTCAATAAAAAATAATTAACAGAGAAATTCCTTTCCCTCATGTGACTAAGCTTAAGAATTTATTTTTTTATCTTCCTCAGAGGCCTGGCATTTAATTACTTGATAGAAAGATTATAATTCAAAAGAAGCTTGGTCAGATTTGGGAGATTTTTGTGGTGCTGGTCAGTTCCATTAAAATACTAATGGAACTGATGATACAATGAGTTTTTTAAAAAACTCATTATTTCTATTTGCTGTGCATGGTTTTACAAGTAGCATGAAGCCTGTAAAATGAAATTTTAAAAAACTTTCTTTTTATTGAAGTATCATTGATACAGAATCTTATATTGGTTTCAAATATACAACACAATGTTTCAACAGTTACCCATATTACTAAATCCTTACCCCCACTAGTGTAGTTACTATCTATGTAGAAGATATTACAGAATCATTGACTATTCTCCATGCTGTGCTACTATCTCTGTGACCAACTTATATTATGATTGAGAATTTTTGTGCCCTTTTATCCCCCTCACCCTCCTTATCCACCCATCCCAACCCCTTCCCCATGGTAACCAACAGTCCCTTCTCAATTTCTATGAATCTAATGCTGTTTTGTTCCTTCTGTTCTGCTATGTCTTTATATTCCACAAACAAGTGAGATCATATTATTTGTCTTTCTCCACCTGACTTATTTCACAGAGCATAATGCCCTCTAGATCCATCCATGCTGTTGCAAATGGCAGGATTTCTTTTTTTATGGCTGAATAATACTTCATTGTGTATATGTACTGCATCTTCTTCATCCATTCACCTATTGATGGGCACTTAGGTTGTTTCCATATCTTAGCTATTGCAAACAGTGTGGCTATAAACATAGGGGTACATATATGGGGATTTTGTTTTCTTCAGGTAAATTCCTAGAAGTGCAATTACTGGGTCAAATAGTATTTCTATTTTTAGTTTTTTGAGGAACCTCCATACTACTTTCCACAGCAGTTGCACCAATTTACAGTCCCACCAACAGTGTAGGAGGATTCCTATTTCTCTGCACCATCACCAGCATTTGTTATTTCTTTCTTTTGGATAGTGGCCACTCCAACTGGTGTGAGGTGGTATCTCATTGTGGTTTTAATTTGCATTTCCTTGATGATTAGCGATGTGAAGCATCTTTTCATGAGCCTATTGGTCATTTGTATTTCTTCTTTTGAGAAGTGTCTGTTCAGGTCCTCTGCCCATTTTTAATTGGGTTATTTGGTTTTTGGGTGTGGAGCTATATGTGTTCTTTATATATTTTGGATGTTAACTCCTTATTGGATAAATCATTTATGCACATACTCTTCCATACCATAGGTTGCCTTTTTGTTCTGCTGATGGTGTCCTTTGCTGTACAGAACCTTTTTGGTTTGATGTAGTCCCACTTGTTCATCTTTGATTGTGTTTTCCTTGCCCGGGGAAATATGTTCATGAAGAAGTCGCTCATGTTTATGTTCAAGAGTTTTTGCCTGTTTTCTTCTAAGAGTTTTATGGTTTCATGTCTTACATTCAGGTCTTTGATCCATTTCAAGTTTACTTTTGTGTATGGAGTTAGGCAGTAATCCAGTTTTATTCTCTTGCATGTAACCATCCAGTTTTTCCAGCACCAGTTATTGAAGACATTGTCTTTTCTCTATTATGTATTCATGGCTCCTTTATCACATACTAATTGACCATATGTGCATGGGTTTATTTCCATGCTCTCTATTCTTTTCCATTGATCTATGGGTCTGTTCTTGTGCCAGCACCATACTGTTTTTATTACTGTAGCATTGTAGTATAGCCTAAAGTCAGGAAGCATAATCCCCTCAGTTTTGTTGTTCTTTCAGGATTGCTTTGGCTGTTTGGAGTCCTTTGTGGTTCTACATAAATTTTAGAACTATTGTTCTAATTCATTGAAAAGTACTGTGGGTATTTTGCATTGAATCTTTGAATTGCTTTGGGCAGGATTGCCATTTAAACAATATTTCAACAGTTACCCATATTACTAAATCCTTGTCCCCACTAGTGTAGTTACTATCTGTCAATATAGAATGATGTTACAGAACCATTGACTATATTCTCCATGACTATATTCTTCCTATCTCTGAGCATGGGATAGATTTTCATTTATTTATATCTTCTTTAATTTCTCTTATGAGTGTCTTATAGTTTTCAGAGTATAGATCTTTCACCTCCTTGGTTAGGTTTCTTTTTATTCTTTTTGATTAAATTGTAAATGGAGTTGTTTTCCTGATTTCTCTTTCTGCTAATTCATTGTTAGTATAGGGGAATGAAATAGGTTTCTGTCTATTAATTTTGTATTCTGCAACTTTGCTGAATTCAATTATTCCAATAGTTTTTTGGTGGAGTCTTTAGGGTTTTCTATAAATAATATCACGTTGTCTGCAAATAGTGACAGTTTAACTTCTTCTTTACCAATCTGGATGCCTTGTATTTCTTTGTTTAGTCTGATTGCCGTGGCCAGGACCTTCAGTACTATGTTGGATGAAAGTGGTAAGAATGGACATCCTTGTCTTGTTCCCGATCTTAGAGGAAAAGCTTTCAGCTTTTTGCCATTAAGTATGTTGTTGGCTGTGGGTTTGTCATATTTGGCCTTTATTATGTTCAGGTATGTACCATCTATGCCCATTTTGTTGAGAGTTTTTATGCATGGATGTTGAATTTTGTCAAATGCTTTTACAGCATCCATTGAGATGATCATGTGGTTTTATTCTTTTTGTTAATGTGGAAAATTAAATGTAAAGAAGTAAAATTTGAAATTCTTTACATTTCCTTAGTATAATACTGCTTTGTAATACTTTTTTCATAATGAAATGCAGCATTTTGTCATTGTCTGTATTAATTAAAATAGATTAATATTTAATGGCTCTAAGAGTCAGTGTTTTTGGCCACATGATTTAACACAATTGATTGTTTCAGAAAAACTGTAAAATTATGTGAGCAGAGGATAGATTATATAAAATTTCTATATAGGCATCCCCATGTAATAAAAATTGAAGTGACTTAATCTAAATTTTACTCATAAATGCCACATCAACAAAAGTTTATTGAATGTGTGTGCATGTGCAAATTTTAAGGATAAGTCTTTTAATGAAATTTCTTTGATGCTGAAAGACCTTTGGATATGTGTATGTATGTACAATATATATATATTTGTATATATAGCAATATATATATTTGATTGTATATCTTTATATAAATATATATCTTCAGATATATCTATATAGAAGCTACAACTACATATAGATAGATTTCTCTATAAAGAAGTTTTATACATACACACACACACACACACACACACACACCTATATATATCTTTGGAAGGCTTTTGTCAGTTTTACAACACAGAAATGGTTTTTTTGTTGTTGTTTTTAAATTTTAATTTCCTTCCTTCCTTCCAACCTTCCTTTCAGGTGTTTCTGAAATATAAATGTCAAGGAAGACAGCACGTCCATCTCCCTGTCGCTGGGGTTTCACCTTGGTGCTTCTCTTAAGCTGTAACCATTTCCTTGTCAGATTATTCTCTTTATTAATTGGACAAAGACAATCAGCTAAAACAAATAGCTACCTCAGTGACTGGGTGAATTCAGGGTGAACTGTGAAAGGGGTGCACTGTCAGGGCCTCTTATGGGGGCTAGTTACCTTTCATATTGAGAACATATGTATGAAATGGATTGTAGTTTCTTGGCTGTGTGAATACGGTGGAATTTTATCTGTCTTTGTAATGTCTTCTTCACAGATTACCTTCTGTGTTGTGTTTATTATATAATAAAACTACTTTCATTATTTTCTACATTTTGTGGACAGGATTCTGTGTTGGTAGGACTTTATTTCCCCAACAGTATCCACACACATCACAGTTAGGTTGTAAAGGGTACAAACACAAACAAGGTCTGACACATGCCGTATGGAGCCTACTTTCTAAAGAGGCTCACATATACCTCTGGACCACTAGGCAAAGGGAGTACAACTAGGAAAAAACAAAAGACAGAGGGGATAGAGGAGAGTCAGCCTAGGAGAAAAGCTGAATTCATAGAAAGAGCAAGTAGAATTGTGGCTGCCAGGGGAGGGGCGTGAGGGAAATGGGAAGTGTTGGTCAGTGGGTACCAACTATCAATTTTAAGATGAGTACGTTCCAGAAATCTAAGTTATAGCAATGACTAACAGTTAATAATGTATCATATACTTGAACATTGCTGAGTAGATCTTAAGCATTCTCACCACACACCAAAAAAAAAAAGGTAAATGTGAGATGATGAATGTGTTAACTAACTTGGTTGTAGTAAATATTTCACAATATATTGCATATATCAAATCACTGTGATACACACTTTAAGTATGTACGGTTTTGTCGGTTATATTTAAATAATACTAGGGAAAAAATTAGGACCAAGGGTGGTGCCAGAGAAGCAAAAGAATGAGGAAGACTGAGTAAGGGAGCAGCAGAGATGATTCCTGGCCACAGAGGGCTTTGAATGCCATCCTAAACCTGTCTGTTTATCCGTTCTCTTTATAAGCGGAGTTAGTAACATGAATAGGGCTGATGTTCAGGAAGATTCTGTTGACATATGTGCAGAATGGATTGGGTGAAGGCAGAAGAGACCATTTTGTGTGCCGTTGCCGAAGTCCAGGGGAGAAGTAGTGAGGGTTTAATGAGGATCCTGGCAACAAAAGTGGAATGGAGGCTGTTTAAGACACTTAAAAACAGAAGTTTGGCAAATCTTGGATATAGATTTGATATGAGGAGCAAGAGAAAGAAAGGAGCTGAAGAAGATTTCAACTGTCTCCCCTACGGCTGGTAGATCATGAAGGAATAACAATCATTAAATTGTTAACTCTCTGGGATCCTGTTATGAGAGCACTGACCCCAGTCAGGAGGGCTCCGCCCACATACCCTGACCTCCCAAGGCCCCTCCTCCTAACACCAGCGCATTGAGGGTTAGGATTTCACCGTATAGATTTGGGGGCAGGGGGTGGGTCCCCATAAGCACTCAATAACATGGAGTAATGCTGCATTTTGGAAACTATTTATTTGTCACCAGAAAATGTCATGCTTTACTTTCCTTAATAAAAACTTGCTGCATTAAACTTCATCTAGATTCAGGGTCAATGATTTTTTTCTTGGCTATATTTCAGGTTTTGTCATAAAAATCGGTGGGGCACTAAGGGTCACTTAACATGTTTTCCCAGTAAGATCCCTGAGTACATTTATTCAGGTAAAGGAGGTGTAACTACAGAGTCCACTTTGTCGTTCTTATGCTACCGCGGTGCCTAAGGAGCAGCACATCCTTAGGAAGCAAGTTAATTCAAGGAAGTGGTGAAAATAATGAACTCATTTCCGGCTAGCCCTTGGTGAGAGCTGCAGAGAGAGCTTTCTTAAGCTGCTACAATGACTGGCTTTAAAAAAAAAGGTTCAGAAATGCATTCAGCACTGACTTTAGCAACCCTGTGTGAAAAGATTAATAACTACTCCTTTCATGCCTGTGCTTTAAGATGCATTTAAGGATTCTCAGTTTATTTCATGTCAACGTTCTTAACCTACATTTATATATTATTTATTTTTTCACTGAGAAGAGTTCTGAGAAGAATATTCTGAGTACCATTACTGCCAGGTGGATCACAGCTTTGACTCTGTGTTTTCCTGCAGCTGCTGGGCGAATTGGTCCTGGACCGGCACAACTTCGCCATCGTGACGAAGTACATCAGCGAGCCGGAGAACCTGAAGCTGGTGATGAACCTCCTTCGAGACAAAAGCCCCAACATTCAGTTTGAGGCCTTTCATGTCTTTAAGGTAAAGTGCAGGCTACAGAAATAACGTGGGCATTTGTTTGCAGTTTCAAAGGGCAAAAGCTCCCTAACCCTATTCTCTATGCTTGAGAGGAAATTCAAATAGGCAGTCTTCCTGTTGCAGATGACTTAGGTGAGATTTTAGAGTTGCTTTAACGAAGACTCATTTGTTTAGAAAAGGTTTGCTGACTAATCTATGTGTCTAAGTTTTTTCATTTTTTTCACCACCAGAATAGACTGGTACTTTCCCAAAGTTACTGAAATGATCAGCGAATGAGCCAGAACACAATCCTGGAGTGTCAGAATTGGGATGCTTTGCTTTCTGCCTTTTCTTTCTTTGAACCTTAAATGAGGCACCAAAGTACTACTTAATTTTATTACTTATTTAGAAATGTTTTTAAAATTAATTTTTTATGAAAGAAAACTCACCCCAATAACACCTGCTTTCCTTTTTAATATTTTTCCTTTGATACAAAGATAATAAAATCACCTCCTAGAAACTGTACACAATAGATTTCTTTTTTTTATAAGTAGGGTAGGTGGGAGAAATCTATCTGTAATTCCATACTCCTAACCCAATTATTGTAAAGATTTTAGTAAATTTTATGTCCTGTCCACATATTTGAAAATGTTATTTTCTGCAGATGTATTCACATTGTATGTAAAACTGATAACTAATTTTATCACTTAATGCTCTAGGTGAACACTATTTCATTGTTATATATATAGTTTTTAGGGCCAGTAGTTTATCACTGGATATATTTATTCTAGTTTATTTGACTGTCCCTGTGTCATTAATATTTAGGTCATTTCCATTTTTTCTTACTGTAAGTAATGTGCAATAAACATCTTTTTTTGTATCCAGCTGGTTTTTCCCATATTTTGGATTACTTTAAGATAGATATCTAGAGTAGAACTAAGGGTTCAGAGAGTTCCAATCTTTTTTTTTTTTTGGCTTTATAATATATATTTGATGATTGAATTTATGTCTATAAACAGGAGGCACGGCAGTTTATTAGGCATGTAATTATTGCTTTGAGAATAAAAAAATGTTAGTCTGTCTTTCAGCCAACAGATCTTTATTGTCCAAAAAGCAGTTGAAATCCCAAATTAATTTATAAATTCCTTTCAACTACATGCAAAATACCAACAGGAATGTTCCTGGAACTTGACAAGCTGATTCCAAAATGTGTGTGGTAGAACAATGGCTTAAGACGGCTGTTTTGAAGAAGAGCAAGGTAGGGGAATCCACCCTACCAGATGTTAAGATTTACTGTGAATTTACAGTAAATGAACATAGTATTGTGTTGGCACAGAGATAGATAAATAGAACAACAAAACAGAGTAGAGGACCCAGAAACAAACCTGTGCAGATACAAAACTTGATATTTGACAGTGGAGAGATTACAAGTCTTTGAAGAAAGGGTTAACCAGTTCAGTAAGTCATTCTACTGCAATGGATTATCCACAGAGAAAAACCTATCATCCAGTGTACTCAAAAATAAGTTATAGGTAAAGATCTACACTTGAAAAGAAAAATGTTTTAACTTTTAGAAGAGAAAATAGGAAACTTTATGATGCTGGGGAAGGAGGAATTACTTTAAAAAGTATTTAAAATCAGAAACATAAAGGAAAAAATTAGTAAGTTTGACTACACTAAAATTTAAAACTTCTGTTGAAAAGGACATCCTAAATAAAATGTAAAGATAGACTAGAATGCGATGAACATAACTGACAAATCATTTAGAAAAGACAAATAATTCTTTAGAAGACTGGGAAAAGGATCCAAGTTGATAATTTATAGATGAGGAAACTTGATTGGGCAATAAATAGGTGAAAATGTTCATCTTACTTGTAATCATGAAAATGGCCATTAAAATATCAATCATTCTTCATATTGCCAAAAATAAATGTTTAAGTCTGACAGTATCAAATTTTGGCGAGGTTGGCGGGCAGTGGGATCTGTCACACACTGTAAATTGAAACAACCACTTTAGGGAACAGTTTAGCAAAATAAAGAATTGAAAGTTTTCCTAACCTTCAATCCTGAAATATCATTACTTGGTAGTTCCTAAGACCCTTGCACATATGCATGAGGAATCGTGCACAAAAATATTTATCGCAACATTGTTTAGAAGGTGTAAAATGAGAAAAAACAAATGGGCACCAACAGGAGAACAGGAAGTAAGTCGTGCTGCACTCAGACAGTGGCATACAGCCATGGGTCGGAACCTGGATAGACCTCGGAAACACTGAGTGTGATAAGCAAATGTTAGAAGGGTGTTACTGACTTAAAGTTGGAAAAGCATGCAAAACAGCATTTCTGGATTCTAAAAACCTGCATGGGAATGATAAATACCAAATTCAGGATATCAGTCATTTCAGGGAAGGAGTAGGAAAAGAATGGTATTATGAAGAAGTAACCAACAGCCTTTAATCATATCTGTAATGTTTTACTTTATTAAAAAATCTGAAGACAAGTATGGCAAAAATTCTAGATTTTGGTAGAGCTGATAGTGGGAACACGAAGTCCAGTATGTCACTGCTGTGCTCTTCCCTGTTAGAGCTACTTCATAAAACATTAACACAAATTAGATGAAAGAAAAATGGACTGCTGTAGGACTGGAAAAGGTCTATACAGTATAAATATTAGACTTTCTCAAGATCTTTGTGACTAGGGAAATTGTAGAAGGCTGTATGTCATGTCATTCAGCTCCCACAGAATTTTAATATATCATCCTAGATGAGAATAAGCTTCATATAATTTTGTTTAAAATGCAGTACTAATGAAGTATTCAGTGGGCGGCAAAAGAGAAATAACCTACTTCCATCCTCTGAGAAGCTCAGAATTTGGACCATCTAGTCATGGGAGAGGGTAGGTACATTTAAAAATAGCTGACCACTTGTTTACTTTTATGTGTATAAACGGAGCCTACCCTGTACCCTAACTATGTTCCTTCCACTGAAGTATGAGCTGAATTTTTTACCTGCCACAAATAATATTTTGTTATTTAGAAACAGTATCAGCTGAGTCTTAGAGTTCCTTCATAGTTCTTTATTAATAATTTTTCCAAAGCACTTTCCATAAGGTGCAGAAAGTGTGGAACACATTGCTAAAAATGTCTTTGTCAGATTATTAGTGGCTGGTTTTCCTTAGCCTGCTGATAAGTTCAAGGACTTAAATGACATGCTATTTCACTTTTTTTTTTTCTGCTAGTGACAAGTGAGGTGGTGTGGTGGAAAAGCTCTGGGTGGAACTCAAGAGACCTGGGCCTTTGTGTTGGTTCAATTGCCACCAGTGATTGAGCAAATCCACCTGGATCCATTTCCTTACTTGTAAAATGAAGGAGTTAAAGTCAAAAGTCTAGTTCAAAGATACTAAGTTCAGGAGACCTTTGTCTCTAGGCTCTTGGCTCTCCCAAAGATCTGTTAACCTCCTTAGTAGCAAAGGGAAGTTACCGCTTCACACCAGATGGTGTAGGGGAGAAGGGGGCTGTGCCTTTTGGTTCACCTCCCAGAGTTGCTGGGACTCTGCATGGCCAGTGCCAAGATGGTCCTGAGTGCGCTGTTCTGTCACTCAGATCCTAGCAGTTGGCCACAATAGCTATTTTCATGAAAACAAGAAGCTCCACCCCAGCTTATTCCAGAAGTCAAAGGCCAGCTTGACAATTCACCTTAAAAAAGTTTACAGAGCAAAAAACATCCTAGTTGAGAACAATTTCCATGTGGTCTTACTGAAAATAATGCAGAATTGCAGACTAATTTGGTGACAGCCTAACCATGAATTACCCACTTTCCTAGGGACCCATTTTTCACCAGGCCAACGACTCTGGGCACAGTGTTCCGAATCCAAGTCGGCTGATGGGGAAAGAGATTGAGACCAAATGAATTTAGGAATTGACCATTTAATAATAATTATTATTCTAACAATTAGAATAGCAAAGTGAAAAAAGAAAATATCAGCTTAATGTTTCATGAACTATGTTTAGTGTACAATGTTCAACTTTATCATGTCCTCATTTGAAGTTATTGTGCCCTTTTTGTTTATTTAACAAAGAGGCAAAGGAAACAAAAGTGAAAACCTGTAATTAAAACTTTGCTTCTCCTTTCTGCTCTTTAAAAATTCATAAACAATAGTCAAATAAAATGTTAATAGAGGTTTGCAATAGGTATTTGTGACCAACTTTAGCAACATCGCCAAAAAAGTATATAAATAAATTACTTATGGCTCAGTTTGATAATCCTGGTGCTGAATATTTATAATATTATTACTTAGTTTAAAAAATATATCTCCAGTAGTATGTAAGGAAAGTGAAGACCATGTTTAATGTTTTTGAACATTATTAGAATAAGAAATTTTGTAAAAGTTGTTTTCCCATATAATTTTGAGTAAATAGTTACCTACATAATTTCCACAATTAGGTATACTAGTTCGATTCCAAAACACCAAAGCAGTTGTAATAACAACAATGTCTATTATTGATCCTGACTATATCTTAAGTGTTGATTGGCTCATCTAATGTAAGAAGAAGCTATAAATGTTAAAAACCTATTATTCAGTGAAAAAGTAGTTTGAAAACCAGTATGCACAGAATGCAAGCCCAGTTTTGTCTGAAATATATGTATATATAGCTATATGCACGCAAAAAAAAAAGTTAGAAGGATGTGCACCAAATATTCACAGTGGTTATCTTTGGGTGGAGGAATTATTAAAGTGACTTTTTTTTTTTTTACTTTCTTCTTTGTGTCTTCTCTGTTTCCCTAGTTTTCCACAGGTATCACTTTTATAATCAGAGTAATGATAAGGATGGAGGATTTCAGGAGGTTCTAGAGATTTCTAGAGCACCCTGAACTTCCTGCCTGCTCCCTCCTTCAACCTCCCTCCCTGCGCAGGCAGCAGGGCCTTGGCTGGCCATTTGCAGGCCCCGTAGACACCAACCAGCTGGCAGAGGCAGGGTCGGGCCCTTCTTTCTTAAACAGGAAAAAGCTACCTGTCTCTGGTCCGTACAAACAAGTATTGTGTCAAAATATTCTAAACATTGTGCTGTTCAAATTTGTATTTGTTTGGGATAGTGAACATTTAGAAAGGAAAGGTCTTATTTCTACTTCCACAGATGGGATTTTTCTTTGAGGAACTTCCATGTCATTGTAACAGGAGCTGCAATTTCAAATCCCATTGTACAAAGCATTCCAGATGTACAGCATGCCTCATGAGCAGTAAGGTCAACAAAGCAGAAGACAGCCTTGTCCCGCACAGATCCCTCTTTGCAAAATAGAATTTGAACAAAATGAATGAATATACACGTAAAGCATGCTTTTTTGTTTCTCATAAAAAGCATTCAGGTTTAAAGTAGAGAGCAAAGTATTCTTAGTTTTCTGAGCTAAAAATATTTGAGTTGTGGTCATGGTATTTGCCTTTCTCTAAACATGCTTGCGAAGTCTATAAATCTCTCTTCTGAGACATGTTGTGTAAATGAAGGGATACAGCCAATAAGACCATTCTAAAAAGAGAAGACACTGATAGTTTTATTTGTTTAACTTCTTTGGGGGCAGTTTGAAAATAGCATTTAAAAAAATGGGTACAGAGGATTAAAGATGGCGGCATGAGAGGTGAGACAGAGGCTTCCTCCTAAAACCGCATATAATATGAAAATAAAGCTACTACAACTACTCTTGAAAGAGCAACGGAAAAGAGAACTACAATAAACTGCATACACCTGGAGACAAGAGCAGCCCTCACAGAAAACGGTAACGTACTAAAGCTGTGGTCCTGCGGGATCCAAGCCCTTCCCCCACCCCAGCTCACCGGCAGGAGGAACAGGTACGTAGCTGAGAGGAAGTGGAGAACTGGGACTGCTGAATACCTAACTCTGGAGATCTGCTCTGGGAGCACAAACCTATATTTCATGGTGCTTACATGATGCTCTTGTAATTAGGAGCTTGGAAAGCTAAGACAGGCGGAGCTCCTGGAGAGATTAAGATACCAGCTGCCTATGAGATGAGGGATCCTTACCCAGCTTCTCCAGGATGGGGGAGGGGCAGGCAGTCTGAGAGACTTTCTGGCAGGGAGGACCTTGGGAGGAGGCCTGCTGAGGGGGCAAGGACTGCACGGAGCTTGCTGCTCGGGAGAAAGGACAGGTGGACAGGATTGTCTGGGTGTACTCTGCCCAGCAGATTGGGGGTTTTCTGATCTTCAGGTGTGCCAGCTCCCTGGCTGCCTGCAGGGCTCCAGGAACCCCTTCTGTGACAGGCAGACTAGTGCACCTTTCGCCTGGCCAGCCCCACCGGGCTTGCAAACCTGGAAGCCCTTTCCTGGTGTTGGGCCAAATGGAGGGAGGATCTGTCTACAGCAACTTAAAAGGCAAAGCACAGAGGCTTATACCTGTGTGCTCAGCCCACCAGTTCAGACTGTGGAGACAGGCAAAGCAGCCAGGAACCAGGAAACAGCCCTTTCCTCCCCCGAGGCACCAATATGACTCCCCTACAATCCCTGACATTGCTTCAGGGGCTGAGCAGCTCCAGAGAGTAGAGCTTCTGGGCACTAGAGGGCTCCATACACAAATATAAAACGCCAAAGGAACCTGGTCCAGAGTAAAATTATGAACACAACTCCTAAGAAAGATTTTAATGATATGGACCTTATGACTCTCCCTGAAAGGGAGTTCAAAATAAAAATCATTCACATGCTCATGGAGGTACGGAAAGATATTCAAGAACTCAGGAATGAATTCCAGTCAGTGATCCAATCCTTGAGGAACAAAATGGATGCTGTTAAAAGCAGATTGGATACGGTGGAGGAGACGATAAATGAAATAAAAACTAGAGAAGAGGAATACAAAGAAGATGAGGTACTGAGAGAAAAAAGGATCTCTAGGAATGAAAGAATATTAAGAGAACTGTGTGACCAATCCAAACGGAACAATATTCGCATTATAGGAGTACCAGAGGAAGAAGAGAGAGAAAAAGAGATTGAAAGTGTCTTTGAAGAAATAATTGCTGAAAGCTTTCCCACACTGTGGAAGGAAATAGTCTCGCAGTCTATGGAAGCCCACAGACCTCCCAACACAAGGGACCCAAGGAAGACAACACCAAGACACATAATAATTAACATGGCAAAGGTCAAAGATAAAGACAGAGAATTAAAGGCAGCTAGAGAGAGAAAAAAGATCACCTACAAGGGAAAACCCATCAGACTATCATCAGACTTCTCAACAGAAACCTTACAGGCCAGAAGAGAATGGCACGATATATTTAACATAATGAAACAGAAGGACCTCGAACCAAGAATATTGTATCCAGCACAATTATCATTTAAATATGACGGAGGGATTAAACAATTTCCAGACAAAGGAAAGTTGAAAGAGTTTGCCTCTCATAAACCACCATTACAGGCTATCTTAAATGGACTGCTCTAGAGGGAAGCACCTCAATGGCTAAAAAGATGTCACCAGAGAAAATAAAATCATAGCAAAGAAAGCAGACCATCCAAATACTAACTAAAGGCAAAGAATGAAACACCCAAGATATAAAGAATGGAGGAGGAAGAAGAGGAAGGGAGAGATAAAGAAACATCAGACGGCGTTCACAATAACTTAACAAGAAAGTTAAGTTAGATTCTTATATTGTAAAGAAGCAACCCTTGAACCTTTGGCAACCACGAATCTAAAGCCAGCAATGGCAATAAGTACATATCTATCAATAATCACCCTAAATGTAAATGGACTGAATGCACCAATCAAAAGACACAGAGTAACAGAGTGGACAAAAAATCAAGACCCATCTATATGCTGCTTACAAGAGACTCATCTCAAACCCAAAGATATACACAGACTAAAAGTGAAGGGATGGAAAAAGATATTTCATGCAAACAACAAAGAGAAAAAAGCAGGTGTTGCATTACTTGTGTCAGACAAAATGTACGTCAAAACGAAGAAAGTAGCAAGAGATAAAGAAGGACATTACATAATGATAAAGGGGTCAGTCCAACAAGAAGATAGAACCATTATAAACATATATGCACCCAACAGAGGAGCGCCAACATATGTGAAACAAATACTAACAGAATTGAAGGAGGAAATAGACAACAATGCATTCATTTTAGGACACTTCAACACACCACTCACTCCAAAGGATAGATCAACCAGACAGAGAATAAGTAAAGACACAGAAGCACTGAACAACACACTAGAACAGATGGACCTAACAGATATCGACAGAACTCTGCACCCAAAAGCAACAGGATACACATTCTTCTCAAGTGCACATGGAACATTTTCCAGAATACACCACATACTAGGCCACAAAAGGAACCTCAGTAATTTCAAAAATATTGAAACACTACCAAACAACTTCTCAGATCACAAAGGTATAAAACTAGAAATAAATTTTAGAAAGAAATCAAAAAGGCTCACAAATACATGGAGACTTAACAACATTCTCCTAATTAATAAATGGGTTAACGACCAAATCAAAACAGAAATCAAAGAATATATGGAGACTAATGACAACAACAACACAAAGCCACAACTTCTGTGGGACGCAGCAAAGGCAGTTCTAAGAGGAAAGTATATTGCAATCCAGGCCTATTTAAAGAAGGAAGAGCATTCCCAAATGAACAGTCTAAAGACACAATTATTGAAACTGGAAGAAGAACAAATGAGGCCCAAAGTCACAAGAAGGAGGGACATAATAAAGATCAGAGAAGAAATAAATAAAATTGCGAAGAATAAAACAATAGAAAAAATCAATGAAACCAAGAGCTGGTTCTTTGAAAAAATAAACAAAATAGATAAACCCCTAGCCAGACTCATTAAGAGAAAAAGAGAATCTACACACATAAACACAACCAGAAATGAGAAACGAAAAATAACGACGGACCCCACAGAAATACAAAGAATTATAAGAGAATATTATGAGCATCTGTATGCTAACAAGCTCCAAAACCTAGAAGAAATGGACAACTTCTTAGAAAAATACAACCTTCCAAGACTGACCAAGCAAGAAACAGAAAAACTAAACAGGCCAATCACCAGCAACGAAATTGAATCGGTAATCAAAAAACTACCCAAGAACAAAACTCCCAGACCTGACGGATTCACCACTGAATTCTACCAGACATATAGAGAAGAAATAACACCCATTCTCCTTAAAGTTTTCCAAAAAATAGAAGAGGAGGGAATACTTCCAAACTCTTTCTATGAAGCCAGCATCACTCTAATACCAAAACCGGTCAAAGACCTCACCAAAAAAGAAAATTAAAGACCTATATCCCTGATGAACGTAGATGCAAAAATACTCAACAAAATATTAGCAAAACGAATTCAAAAATACATCAAGAGGATCATACACCATCATCAAGTGGGATTCATCCCAGGGATGCAAGGATGGTACAACATTCAAAAATCCATCAACATCATCCACCACATCAACAAAAAGAAGAACAAAAACCACATGATCATCTCCATAGATGCTGAAAAACATTTGACAAAATTCAGCATCCATTCATGATTAAAACTCTCAACGAAATAGGTATAGATGGCAAGTACCTCAACATCATAAAGGCCATATATGACAAACCCACATCTAACATCATACTTAACAGCGAGAAGCTGAAAGCTTTTCATCTAAGATCGGGAACAAGACAGGGATGCCCACTCTCTCCACTGTTATTCAACATGGTACTGGAGGTCCTAGCCACGGCAATCAGACAAAACAAAGACATACAAGGCATCCAGATTGGTAAAGAAGAAGTCAAATTGTCACTATTTGCAGATGACATGATACTGTACATAAAAAACCCTAAAGACTCCACTCCAAAACTACTAGAAATAATATCTGAATTCAGCAAAGTTGCAGGATACAAAATTAACACACAGAAATCTGTTGCTTTCCTATACACTAATGATGGACTAACAGAAAGAGAAATCAGAAAAACAATTCCATTCACAATTGCATCAAAAAGAATAAAATACCTAGGAATATATCTAACGAAGGAAGTGAAAGACCTGTACTCTGCAAACTACAAGACACTCCTAGGAGAAATTAAAGAGGACACTAACAAATGGAAATGCATCCCCTGCTCTTGGCTAGGAAGAATAAATATTGTCAAAATGGCTATACTACCTAAAGCAATCTACAGATTCAATGCAATCCCCATCAAACTACCAACAGCTTTCTTCAATGAACTCGAACAAATAACTCAAAAATTCATATGGAACCACAAAAGACCCCGAATAGCCAAAGCAATTCTGACAGGGAGGAATCAAACAGGGAATTACGCTCCCTGACTTCAAACTGTACTACAAAGCCACAGTAATCAAGACAATTTGGTACTGGCACAAAAACAGTTCCACAGACCAGTGGAACAGAATAGAAAATCCAAACATTAACCCAAACGTATACAGTCAATTAATATTTGATAAAGGAGCCTTGGATATACAATGGGGAGATGCCAGCCTCTTCAGCAGCTGGTGTTGGAAAAACTGGACCGCTACATGTAAGAGAATGAAACTAGACTACTGTCTAACCCCATACACAAAGGTAAACTCAAGGTGGATCAAAGACCTGAATGTAAGTCATGAAACCATAAAACTCTTAGAAAAAAACATAGGCAAAAATTTCTTGGACATAAACATGAGTGACTTCTTCATGAACATATCACCCCGGGCAAGGGAAACAAAAGCAAAAATGAACAACTGGGACTATATCAAGCTTAAAAGCTTCTGTACAGCAAAGGACACCATCAGTAGAACAAAAAGACATCCTACAGTATGGGAAAATATATTCTTAAATGATGCATCTGAGAAGGGGTTGACATTCAAAATATATAAAGAACTCACGCACCTTAACAAACAAAAAGCAAATAATCCAATTAAGAAATGGGCAGAGGACATGAATAGACACTTCTCTAAAGAAGAAATTCTAATGGCCAGCAGGCACATGAAAAGATGCTCCACATCGCTGGTCATCAGAGATATGCAGATCAAAACCACAATGAGATATCACCTCATACCAGTGAGGATGGCCAACATCCAAAACACAAACAACAACAAATATTGGCGAGGATGTGGAGAAAAGGGAACCCTCCTACACTGCTGGTGGGAATGCAAATTAGTTCAACCATTGTGGAAAGCAGTATGGAGGTTCCTCAAAAAACTCAAAATAGAAATACCATTCGACCCAGGAATCCCACTCCTAGGAATTTACCCTAAGAATGCAGCAGCCCAGTTTGAAAAAGACAGATGCACCCCTATGTTTATTGCAGCACTATTTACAATAGCCAAGAAATGGAAACAGCCTAAGTGTCTATCAGTAGAAGAATGGATTAAGAAGATGTGGTACATATACACAATGGAATATTATTCAGCCATAAGAAGAAAACAAATCCTACCATTTGCAACAACATGGATGGAGTTAGAGGGTATGATGCTCAGTGAAATTAGCCAAGCCGAAAAAGACAAGTATCAAATGATTTCACTCATATGTGGATTATAAGAGCAAAGAAAAAAACTGAAGGAACAAAACAGCAGCCGACTCACAGAACCCAAGAACCAACTAATAGTTACCAAAGGGAAAGGGACTGAGGAAAATGGGTGGGAAGGGAGGGATAAGAGGGTAAAAGGGATATTACGATTAGCAGACGTAAGGTAGCGGGGGCACAGGGAGGGCTGTACAACTCAGAGAAGACAAGTAGTGACTCTATAGCATCTCACTACGCTGAAGGACAGTGACTGTAATGGGGTTGGTGGGGGGGACCTGATGAAGGGGATAGTTTAATCACCATTATATTGCACATGTAACTGTAGATTAATGATACCAAAATAAATTGTAAAAGAAAAATGGGTACAGCAGAGAGAGAACCAAAAAACTCTCTATGCTGGACATAATATTCAAAGATTTGATTCCCCATACCTTCATTCAGAAGTGTGTTCCTTAAGATAAATGATTCATCTCAAGCCTTTAACAGGGCCTTTCAGGGTCCCAACTGCCCAGAGGGACTCATCAACTGTTGTATTAGTTGCCTCTAATCAGCAACTACCTTTAGAGGCAGAAGAGTTCAGGAGTCATAAAAATAAAAATAGGGAAAAATTTAAAACTTGAAAATGGATTTATCATTTTTTGGGTGTACACTGTGTTGATTCAGTGGAGTTGATCCAGTGATGCCTATCTGCAAATTTCACCACATTTCACATTTATTTTGGATTGAACTTAGAAGCTTAGTTTCTCCAATATATGTAACCTTTTTTTTAAAGACAGATTTGTTTATGGGTTATTTATGTAGTTACCACAAAATGCCAGAGAATTTCTCACTAAAACTTCACAGCAACTCCCTTGTAAACAAATGGTAACCAGAGGAGCCACACATTTGGCTCCAGCATGCAATTTCCTAACATACTGATAGGCATTATATGAACATCAGGCATTCATGTAAGAATGTAAACCAGTTTGGGGTACTTCTTTTTACAAGTAACAATTTTAGTTTATTGTAGTAAATTCACACAACATAAAATTCACAATTGTAACCATTTTTAAATGTACAATCCAGCAACACTTAGTATAGTTACAGTGTTGTGTAACTGTCACCACTCCCTAGTCCCAGAACTTTTCATCACCCCAAAGGAAACCCTGCACCTATTAAACAAGTTTCCCTCATTTTCCCTTATCCCCTGGCAACCACAACCACTGATCTGCTTTTGGTCTCTAAGTATTTGCCTATTCTGGACATTTCATATAAATGGAATTACATGATATGTGGCCCTTTTTGTCTTGTTTCCTTCATCAGCATAATGTTTTCAAAGTTTATCCATGTCATAGCATGATGGGTGCTTCATTACTTTATGTGGTTTAATAATATTCTATTGTATGGATATGCCAGGATTTGTTTATCCATTCTTCAGCTGATGGATTTTTTCACTACTGTGAATAGTGCTTCTAGAACATTCATGTACAAGTTTTTATTTGAACAAATGTTTTCAGTTCGTTTGGTCCAAACCTAGGAATGGAATTGCTCAGTAATTCAATGTGTATCTTAATTGAGGTACTGCCAAACTGTTCCACAGAAGCTACACCATTTTACATTCCCACTAGCAATTGTACAGGGTACTGTTTCTCCCTGTCCTCACCAATATTTGTTATTGTCAGTCTTATTTTATTGTAGCCATCCTAGTGGGGATAAAGTGCTATCTCATTGTGATTTTGGTTTGCACTTCCCTGATGACTAAGGATATTGAACACTTTTTCATATGCTCTTTGGCCATTTGTGTATCTTTTTTGGAGAAATATCTGTTCGGGTCCTTTGCCCCTTTTTAAAAAGGGTTGTTTGTCTTTTTGTTCTTGAGTTATTTTCATATATTCTGGGTACTAGTCACTGATCATATATATAATTTGCAAATATTTTCTCCCTTCTGTCTTCTCACTCTCTTGATAGTGTTCTTTGATACACAAAATTTAACTTTTGATGAAATTCAATTTATTGATTTTGTCCTTTGTTACTCATGGTTTTAGTGTCACAGCTTAGAAACCATCACCAAACCCAAGGTCATGAAGACTTACCACTATATTTTTCCTCTAAAAGTTGTATTAGCACTTATATTTAGATCTTTTATTAATTTTGAATTAACTTTTGTTTATAAATGTTTATAACTTTTGTTAATAAATTCATTATTTTGCATGTGGATATCCCATTTTGAAGCTGTCCCATGTTGAGTGTCTTTTATCATGAAAAAGTATGGGATTTTGTCAAATATTTTCTCTGCATCAGTTGAAATGAACGTGTTGTTTTTGTTCATTGTATTAGTGTGGTATATTAGTTTCCTAGAGCTGTCATAATAAAGTACCATAGACTGAGTGGCTTAAAACAGCAGAAAGTTACTGACTCGCAGCCTGAGACTAGAAGTCCAGGATCAAGGTGTCAGCAGGATTGGTTCCTTTTGGAGGCTCTCAGGGAGAGTCTATACTGTGCTGCTTTCCTTGCTCCTGGTGGTTGCCAGCAATCCTTGCCATTCCTTGACTTATAGATGTGTAATTCCAATCTCTGTCTTCATCTCCATTTGGTGTTTTCCTCTGTGTGTCCCTGTGTGTCTCTTTGTCCAAAGTTCCCTCTTCTCATTAGAATACTAGTTACAGGATTAGCACCCATGCTAACCCAGTATAACCTCAGCTTAATTTGATTATATCTGTGAAGCCCCTATATCCAAACAGTCATATTTACCAGGACTGAGGGCTAGGACTTGAACAGTCATCTTTTAGGGGGACACAGTTCAACCCAGTATGTTTGGTGAAGTACATTAATTGATTTTATTACTTTGAACCACCCTTGGATTTCTGGAATGAATCCTATTTGTTCATAGCATATAATCCTTTTAATATGATGGTGGACTTGGTTGCTCACCTTTTATTGAAGACTTTCATTGAAATCTTTATTCATAAAGGGTATTGGTCTGTGGTTTTCTTGTAATGTCTTTGTCTGGCTTTGGTATGAGAGTAATTCTGATCTCATAGAATGAGTTAGAAAGTGTTTCCTTCTCTTTAATTTTTGGAAGAATTTGAAATGTAGAGGCCTTAATTCTCCTTTAAAAGTATGTAGAAGCAAAATGCGATTAAAGATTGTGGCATGAGAGGTGAGACAAAGACCTCCTCCTAAAACCACATATAATACGAAAACATAATTTAATACAACTAATCCTGAAAGAGCAACAGGAAAGAAGACTGCACCAGACTGCATACACCTGGAGAAAAGAGCAGACGTCACGGAACAGGGTAACATACCAAAGCTGTGACCCAGAGGGGCCCAAGCCCTTCCCCTACCCCAGCTCACCAGCAGGAAGAAGAGGAAAGGTGTGGTGAGGGAGTGGAGGCCTGGGACTGCTGAACACCTAGCCCTGCCCTGGTGATCTGCTGAGGGAGCACGAACCTACATTGCATGGTGCTCTGGTGATTTAGTGCAGCTGGAAAGCTAAGACAGGCAGAATACCTGGAGAGACGGAGATTCCAGCTGCTTGTAGACAACAGGGATCCATATCTGGCTGTCCCGGGAGGGTACTCTGAGAAACTTCCTAAAAGTGAGAGGGATGCTAAAGGGGCAAGGATTGCACAGAGCTTATTGCTCAGGAGAAAGGACAGGTAGACAAAATTGTTCGGGTGCACTCTGCCCAGCAGGTTGGGAGCCGAAACGATCTTCAGGCGCTCCATCCCCCTGGCTGGCTACACAGCTCCAAGGGCCCCCACTGTGAAATGCAGTCTGCTGTGTCTTCCTCCCGGCTAGCCTGCACCTGGCTCAGGCTCGCAAACCAGCAACTCCTGCCCTGCAGTCAGGCCAGCTAAAGGGAAGCCCTACCTATGGCAGCTACAAACACAAAGCAGAGAGGCTTACACCTGTGTGTTCAGCACATTGGTTCTGGCAGTGGAGACAGGCATAGCAGCCGGGAAGCAGGAAACAGCTCTTTCTCCCCCCCAGGCACCAATACCACTCCCCTATGACCCCCGACATTGCTCCAAGGGCTAAACATCTCCAGAGAGTAGAGCTTCTGGGCACTAGACGGCATGACAGACAAATTATGAAATGTCAAAGGACCTGGTTCAAAGCAAAATTATGAATACAACTGAGAAAGATTAAAGTGAAATCGACCTCATGAATTTTCCTGAAAGATATTTCAAAATAAAAATCATTGACATGCTCATGGAGGTACAGAAAAATATTCAAAACCTCAGGAACGAATTTAGGACGGAGATCCAATCATTGAAGAACACAATGGAGGGTATTAAAAGCAGATTAGATGCGGTGGAGAAGATGATAAATGAAACGGAAATTAGAGAAGAGGAATACACAGAAGCTGAGGCACAGAGAGAAAAAAAGGTTCTCTGAGAATGAAAGAATACAGAGAGAACTGTGTGACCAATCCAAACAAAGCAATATTCATTTTACAGGGGTACCAGAAGAAGAAGAGAGAAAAAGAGATAGAAAGTGTCTTTGAGGAAGTAATTCTTGAAAACTTCCCCAATCTGGGGAAGGAGATAGTCTCTCAGGCCGTGGAGGTGCACAGATCTCCCAACACAAGGGACCTGAGAGAAAAACACCAAGACATATAATAATTAAAATGGCAAAGATGGAGAATAAAGACAGACTATTAAAAGCAGCCAGAGAGAGAAATAAGATCACATACAAAGGAAAACCCATCAGGTACCCATCAGACTTCTCAGCAGAAACCTTACAGGCCAGAAGAGAGTGGCATGATGTATTTAATGCAATGAAGCAGAAGGACCTCAAACCAAGAATACTTTATCTGGCAATATTATCATTTAAATTTGAAGGAGGGATTAAACAATTCCCAGATAAGCAAAAGCTGAGAGAATTTAGCTCCCACAAACCATCTCTACAGTGTATTTTGGAGGGACTACTATAGATAGAAGTGTTCCTAAAGTTTAATAGCTGTCACAGAGGTAATAAAAAGGGATAGACAAAGAGTACAGAATATGATACCCAATATATAAAGAATGGAGGAGGAAGAAAAGGGGGGGGAAGGAACCTTTAGATTGCGTTTGTAATAGCATACTGAGTGAGTTAAGTTAGACTCTTAGATAGTAAGGAACTTACCCTTAAACCTTTGGTAACCATGAATCGAAAGCCTGCAATGGCAATAAATAGATACCTACCGATAATCACCCTAAATGTAAATGGACTGAATGTACCAATCAAAAGACATAAAGTCACTGAATGGATAAAAAACAAGACCCAACTATATGCTGCCTACGAGAGACTCACTTCAAACAAAGACATACACAGACTAAAAGTGAAGGGTTGGAAACAGATATTTCATGCAATAGGGAGAAAAAAACAGGTGTTGCAGTACTTGTATCAGACAAAATAGCCTTCAAAATGAAGAAAGTCACAAGAGACAAAGAAGGACATTACAAAATGATATACGGGTCAATCCAACAAGAGGATATAACCATTATAAATATCTATGCACCCAACACAGAAGCACCTACATATGTGAAACAAATACTAACATAATCAAAAGGGGAAATAGAATGTATTGCTTTCATTCTAGGAGACTTCAACACACCACTCACTCCAAAGGACAGATCAACCACAGAGAAAATAAGTAAGGAGACAGAGGCATTGAACAACACATTAGAACAGATGGACCTAACAGATATTTACAGAACTCTCCACCCAAAAGCAGCAGGATACACATTCTTTTCAAGTGCACACAGAACATGTTCCAGAAGAGACCACATACTAGGTCACAAAAAGAGCCTCAGTAAATTAAAAAAGATTGAAATTGTACCAACCAACTTCTCAGATCACAAGGGTATAAAACTAGAAATAAATTGTACAAAGAAAACAAAAAGACTCACAAACACATGGAGGCTTAAAAACATGCTTCTAAATAATCAATGGATCAATGACCAAATTAAAACAGAGATCAAGCAATATATGGAGACAAATGAAAACAACAGCACAACGCCCCAACGTCTATGGGACACAGCAAAGGCAGTTCTAATAGGGAAGTATATAGCAATCCAGGCCTATTTAAAAAAGGAAAAATGATCCCAAATGAATACTCTAAATTCACAATTATTGAAACTGGAAAAAGAAGAACAAATGAAGCCCAAAGTCACCAGAAGGAGGACATAATAAAGATTGGAGAAGAAATAAATAAAATTGAGAAGAATAAAACAATAGAAAAAATTAATGAAACCAAAAGCTGGTTCTTTGAGAAAATAAACAAAATGGATGAACCCCTAGTAAGACTTATTAAGAGAAAAGGAATCTACACACATAAACTGAATCAGAAATGAGAAAGGAAAAATCATGACTGACACCATGGAAATACAAAAAATTATTAGAGAATACTATGAAAATCTACATGCTAACAAAACTGTATAATCTAGAAGAAATAGACAACTTTTTAGAAAAATACAACCTTCCAAGTCTGACCAAGGCAGAAAAAGAAAATCTAAACAGACCAATTACCAGCAATGAAATTGAATCGGTAATCAAAAAACTACCCAAGAACAAAACCCCCAGACCAGATGGATTCACCACTGAATTTTATCAGACATTTAGGGAAGGCATAATACCCATTTTCCTTAAAGTTTTCCAAAGAGTAGAAGAAGAGGGAATACTTCCAAACTCATTCTATGAAGCCAGCATCATCTAATACCAAAACCAGGCAAAGACACCATAAGAAAAGAAAACTACAGACCAATATCCCTGATGAACATAGATGCAAAAATAGTCAACAAAATATTAGCAAACCAAATTCAAAAATACATCAAGAGGATCATACACCATGATCCAGTGGGATTCATCCCAGGGATGCAAGGATGGTAAAACATTCGAAAATCCATCAACATCATCCACAACATTAACAAAAAGAAGGACAAAAACCACATGATCATCTCCATAGATGCCGAAAAAGGATTTGACAAAATTCAACATCCATTCATGATAAAACTCTCAACAAAATGGGTATGGGGGTAAGTACCTCAACATAATAAAGGCCATATATGACAAACCCACAGCCAACATTATACTTAACAGCGAGAACCTGAAAGTTTTTCCTCTAAGATTGGGAACAAGACAAGGATGCCCACTCCTCCGCTTTTATTCAACATAGTTCTGGAGGTCCTAGCCATGGCAATTAGACAACAGAAAGAAATAAAAGGCATCCATATTGGTAAGGAAGAAGTCAAACTGTCCCTGTTTGCAAATGACATGATATTGTATATAAAAAAAAGACCCTAAAGAATCAACTCCAAAACTACTAGATCTAATATCTAAATTCAGCAAAGTTGCAGGATACAAAATTAATACACATAAATCTGTTGCTTTCCTATACACTAATGATGAACTAGCAGAAAGATAAATCAGGAAAACAATTCCATTCACAATTGCCTCAGAAAGAATAAAATACCAGGGAATTCTGGGAATATGGCTGCGTGAGCAGGGCGATGGGACTCTACTCCCAAAACCATATGTATTTGTGAAAATACAACAAATACAACTATTCCTAGACCAGAAGATACAGTACAACAGCCAGGCTACAGCTACATCTGCAAGAACTCAGCACCGCACAAAGGGAGTAAGATACAAAGCCTCAACCCGGCGGGACCCGAGCACTCCCCCACCCCAGCACACCGGCGGGAGGAAAAGAATCAGAGTGGGGAGGGAGTGGAAGCACAGGCCTGCTAAATAACCAGCCCTGGTGATCTGCATCGGGAGCACAGACACACATTGCATGGTGTACTGGATATTAGAGAAACAGAAGGGCAGGATCCGAGACAGAGACTGCGAGCGGGTCCCCACAGCCGCCTCCCCTGGGACAAAAGAAACGCAGATGCTTTTTTAAAAGTCTTCAAGAGACAAAGGCCCAAAAGCGAAACAAAATCATCCCAGTGCACTCAGCCCCGCAGGCTGGGAATCTTGAGGAATTTCGGGCCCCCCAACTGGCTGCTGGGTAAAGCAGCCCAACGGTAGCCCCTCATGGTGATAAGCAGCCTGCCATTCATTCCCCCCTGGCCTGGGCTGCAAACCATCCGACACATCCGCCACAGCTGTGGATCAGCAGGAGAGTGGCTCCACCCAGAGCAATCACACAGAATCTCCTCCCAGCAGAGGCGCAGCTAACCAGGAAGGGCTGCGGAAGCCAGATCAAGGTCTGGAAGGCACCAAGAGGCACACAGTGCACCTGGCGTGGCTGAAAACCCCGCAGTGCTCTAGGCTAGCCTGACAGTGGCACTGCACATGACAGCTCAGGGGATTATCCCAGAGACTGTGTGTGGGTAACCAGCACAGGCTTCAGAGAAGGGCAGGGAGAACAAGCAGGAAGGGGCTTTGTTCTCCCAGCTGACACATGTGGCACCTCCCTGCAACCACTTCTATCGCCATGAAAAGACAGAAGAATATGGTCCAGTCAAGGATCACCCAGACAACCCAGAGAGAGGCCCTGGTGGGATAGATTTAAACGATCTTCCTGAAAAAAAATTCACAATAAAAGTCATAAACATACTGATGGACTAACTGAGAAATATGCAAGAGCTAAGGGAGGAAGTCAGGAGGGACATTACAGAAATGAAACAATCAATTGACGGACTCAAGAGCAGACTGGACGAGGTGCGAGAGACTGTTAATGGAAAAGAAATCAGAGAACAGAAATACAGAGAAGCTGAGACAGAGAGAGATAAAAGGATCTCTAGGAGTGAAAGAATATTAAGAGAACTGTGTGACCAATCCAAACGGAACAATATTTGCATTATAGGAGTACCAGAGGAAGAAGAGAGAGAAAAAGGGATAGAAAGTGTCTTTGAAGACATAATTGAGGAAAACTTCCCCAAGCTCGGAAAGGAAATAGTTTCTCAGGCCACAGAAGCCCAAAGATCACCCAACACAAGGGACCCAAGGAAGACAACAACAAGACACATAATAATTAAAATGCAAAGATCAAAGACAAGGACAGAGCATTAAAGGCAGCCAGAGAGAGAAAAAATATCACCTACAAAGAAAAACCCATCAGACTATCATCAGACTTCTCAACAGAAACGTTACAGGCCAGAAGAGAATGGCATGATATATTTAATGCAATGAAGCAGAAGGGCCTTGAACAAAGAATACTGTATCCAGCATGATTATCATTTAAATTTCAGGGAGGGATTAAACAATTCCCAGACAAGCAAAAGTTGAGGGAATTTGCCTCCTACAAGCCACCTCTACAGGATATCTTAAAGGGACTGCTCTAGATGGAAGCACTATTAAGGCTAAATGATGTCACCAGAGAAAATAAAATCAAAGCAAAGAAAGCAGATCATACAAATATTAACTAAAGGCAAAAAGTAAAATCAACTATCCACAAAAACAGTCAAAGGAAACGTAAAAGAGTACCGAATAAAACACCTAGCATATAAAGAATGGAGGAGGAAGAATAAGAAGGGAGAGAAATAAAGAATCATCAGACTGTTTATAATAGCTTAACAAGAGAGTTAAGTTAGACTGTTAGATAGTAAACAAGCTAACGTTCAACCTTGGTAACCATGAATTTAAAGCTGGCAATGGCAATAAGTACATATCTATAGATAATCACCCTAAATGAAATGGACTGAATGCACCAATCAAAAGACACAGAGTAATAGAATGCATAAAAAAGCAAGACCCATCTATATGGTGCTTACAAGAGACTCACCTCAAACCCAAAGATATACACAGACTAAAAGTGAAGGGATGGAAGAAGATATTTCATGCAAACAACAAAGAGAAAAAAGCAGGTGTTGCAGTACTTATATCAGACAAAATACACTTCAAAACAAAGAAAGAAGCAAGAGATAAAGAAGGGCATTACATAATGATAAAAGGGGCCGTCCAACAAGAGGATATAACCATTATAAATATATATGCACCCAATACAGGAGCCCCAACATATGTGAAACAAATGCTAACAGAATTAAAGGAGGAAACAGAAAGCAATACATTCATTTTAGGAGACGTCAACACACCACTCACTCCAAAGGACAGATCAACCAGACAGAAAATAAGTAAAGACATTGAGGCACTGAACAACACACTAGAATAGATGGACCTAACAGACATCTACAGAACTCTACACCCAAAAGCAACAGGATACACATTCTTCTCAGGTGAACATGGAACATTTTCCAGAATAGACCACATACTAGGCCACAAAAAGAACCTCAGTAAATTTAAAAATATTGAAATTCTACCAACCAACTTCTCATATCACAAAGGAATAAAACTACAAGTAAATTGTACAAAGAAAACAAAAAGGTTCACAAATACAAGGAGGCTTAACAACATGCTCCTAAATAATCGATGGATCAATGACCAAATTAAAACAGAGAACAAACAATATATGGAGACAAATGACAACAACAGCACAAAGCCCCAACTTTTGAGGGATGCAGAAAAGAAAATTACAGATCAATATCCCTGATGAACATAGATGCAAAAATACTCAACAAAATATTAGCAAACCGAATTCAAAAATACATCAAGAGGATCATACACCATGATCAAGTGGGATTAATCCCAGGGATGCAAGGATGGTACAACATTCGAAAACCCATCATCATCCACCACATCAACAAAAAGAAGAACAAAAACCACATGATCATCTCCATAGATGCTGAAAAAGCATTTGACAAAATTCAACATCCATTCATGATAAAAACTCTCAACAAAATGGGTATAGAGGGCAAGTACCTCAACATAATAAAGGCATGCAGATTGGTAAAGAAGAAGTCAAGTTGTCACTATTTGCAGATGACATGATATTGTACATAAAAAACCCTAAAGACTCCACTCTAAAACTACTAGACCTAATATCTGAATTCAGCAAAGTTGCAGGATACAAAATTAACGCACAGAAATCTATTGCTTTCCTATACACTAACAATGAGCTAACAGAAAGAGAAATCAGGAAAACAGTTCCATTCGCAGTTGCATCAAAAAGAATAAAATACCTAGGAATCAACCTAACCAAGGAAGTGAAAGACCTATACCCTGGAAACTGCAAGACACTCCTCAGAGAAATTAAAGAGGACACTAACAAATGGAAATTCATCCCAAGCTCTTTTGTAGGAAGATTTAATATTGTTAAAATGGCTATTCTGCCTAAAGAAATCTACAGATTCAATGCAATCCTTATCAAAATACTGACAGCATTCTTCAACAAAGTGGGACAAATAGTTCTAAAATTCGTATGGTACCACAAAAGATCTCAAATAGCCAAAGCAATCCTGAGAAAGAATAAAACAGGGGGAATTATGCTCCCAGACTTCAAGCTCTACTACAAAGCCACAGTAATCAAGACAATCTGGTACTGGCACAAGAACAGACCCACAAACCAGTGGAGAGCCCAGACATTAACCAAAACATATATGGTTTATTAATATATGATAAAGGAGCCATAGATATAAAATGGGGAAATGTCAGCCCCTTCAACAGCTGTTGTTGGCAAAATTGGATAGCTACACGTAAGCAAATGAAACTGGATTGCTGTCTAACTCCATACACAAAAGTAAACTCGAAATGGATCAAAGACCTGCGTGTAAGTCATGACACCATAAAACTCTTAGAAGGAAATATAGGCAAAACTCTCTTAAATATAAACATGAGCAACTTCTTCATGAACATATCTCCCTGGGCCAGGGAAACAAAAGCAAAAATGAACAATTGGGACTATATCAAACTAAAAGGCTTCTATATAGCAAAGGACACCATCAGTAGAACAAAAAGGCATCCTACAGTTTGGGACAATATATTCATAAATGACATCTGATAAGGGGTTGACATCCAGAATATACAAAGAGCTCATGCACCTCCACAAAGAAAAAGCAAATAACCGAATTGAAAATGGGCAGAGAATATGAACAGACACTTGTCCAAAGAAGAAATTCAGAGAGCTAACAGGCTCATGAAAAGATGCTCCACATTGCTAATCATCAGAGAAATGAAAATTAAAACCACAGTGAGATATCACCTCACACCAATTAGGATGGCCAACATACAAAAGAGAAACAACAATAAATGTTGGCAAGGATGTGGAGAGAGGGGAAACCTGCCACACTGCTGGTGGGAATGTAAATTAGTTCAACCTTTGTGGAAAGCAGTATGGAAGTTCCTCAAAAAACTAAAAATAGAAATACCATTTGACCCGGAAATCCCACTCCTTGAAATTTACCCTAAGAATACAACTTCTCAGATTCAAAAAGACATATGCACCCCTATATTTATCACAACACTATTTACAATTGCCAAGAAATGGAAGCAACCTAAGTGTCCATTGGTAGATGAATGGATAAAGAAGATGTGGTACATATACGCAATGGAGTATTATTCAGCCATAAGAAGAAAACAAATCCTACCATTTGCAACAACATGGATGGAGCTAGAGGGTATTATGCTCAGTGAAGTAAGCCAGGCGGAGAAAGACAAGTATGAAATGATTTCACTCACCTGTGGAGTATAAGGACAAAGAAAAAAAAACTGAAGGGACAAAACAGCAGCAGATTCACAGAACCCAAGAATGGACTAACAGTTACCAAAGGGAAAGGGACTGGGGAGGATGGGTGGGAAGGGAGGGACAAGGGGGCAAAAGGGGCTTTACGATGAGCAGATGTAATGTAGGGGGGCGCGGGGAGGGCAGTATAGGCACTACAATGTTCATGTAAGTGTATATCAATGGTACCATAAATAAATAAATTAGTTAATCAAAAAAAAAAAAGTTTGTAGGCGCTCCCAGTAACGGCATCTGGTCCTGGGAGTTTTGTTGGGAAGGTTTTGATTACCAGTTCAATCACCTTATAGAAATCAAAAAAAGTTTATAAGACCATACTTCAAATAACTGTGCTCCAACGAACTAGATGGCCTTGATAAAAGTGGACAAATTCCTGGAAACACACAAACCACCAAACTGATAAAAGAAGAAATAGAAAATAAGACTGAGGGACTAGTTCATTCCCCTGCACCAGGGCCCTTCCTGTTTGAGACCCAGAAGTCTGACAATCCGCCTGCCTCCTTTGATCCTCCCTAGCTTTTCATTCCCCTCTCTTGGGTCCTTAACATCCTGCGTATTTTCTCTTTTCTTGCACTTTTCTGTGCTGGTGGAAACCTGAGGGTTCATCCTTGTAGCCCCTACTGATTCCATAACTGGTCCTTGTCCTTAGTGTGTCCCGAGTAGAGTGCGCAGTGCTAGAAGTACGGGATGGGGGGGCAGTGGGCGGAGATGAAGCACTCCGCCCTCTGCGAGGAGTCAGGGGGCGGAACACAGAACCGGAGAGCTGCGTAGGGATCAGGTACTTGTACGGGCGCTCTGGGTATGTCATCATATATATAGCATCTGACTTGGAAACGTGTCCATCAAGAAATTTACCAATCAGTATTATAGTATTGAGTTATTGTGTCCTATTATTATAGTCACTGCTTTTATAGTTAGTATAGCTGAGTTATTAATCTGTGATTGCAGCTTTAATCAGAAGGGCACATAAGAATTTTGTGTGTGAACTTTGTAAAAATGCAGAATGACAGACCTCCATCCCAGATCTGCTGAGTTGGACTCTCTGGGATGTGAGGCCTGGGCACTTGTACATTTTAAAACTCCACATATGTAGGAAAACAGTAACATTGGTGACCTCCAGTGGGGGAAGGTACTCTGGGGCCTTTCAACTTTGTCCTTTTTGAATTTTGAGCCAGACGAATATATTACCTGTTCAAAAAATAGATTATTAAAAAGGCACACTCACTGTGTGTTGTTTATTTTTACATATGCATGCAGTAGAAGGAAAAGGATAAAATTGTGCCTGGAGATGGTAGCACACTGCTCAGGTGGGTGGGGAGAGGGGAATGGGGAGAGTTTGGCTCCATTTGTAATGTTTTATTTCTTTAAAAAGAGAGATTTGAAGTAAAATGGCAAAATCTGTTCAATTTGTGTGGTAATTGGTCTCTGTTATGGTATTATTTTCTGTTTGAAAGATCATGTAGTTGAAAACACATAAACATTTAAAATTAAAACACAGTACAAGTAAAAAATGTTCACATGTAGCTCTGATGTGCTGGCACGCTACCAGGAAAACGGGCATGTGTGGGGAATGACTCACTTTCCTCAAAGAGCAGAGTGACCGGGGCCCCAGCCTAACTCGCGCGTGGGGCACAGGCTCGCTTGCTCCTGGTCCTAGGGGTTTGTTTCTTTATGTTTCAGGTGTTTGTGGCCAGTCCTCACAAAGCACAGCCTATTGTGGAGATTCTATTAAAAAATCAACCCAAACTCGTTGAGTTTCTGAGCAGTTTCCAGAAAGAAAGGACGGATGACGAGCAGTTCACCGAGGAGAAGAACTACTTGATCAAACAGATCCGAGACCTGGAGAGAGCAGCCCGCTGAAGGGCCCGCCAGCTTCCTGCCACTGTCACCATCTCATTTATTCAGTTTCTACAAAAAGTGTCATTTCAAAAAATCATTGTTCTTGGGAAGGCTTTTCAGTTGCCTATTTTTTTCTCAATTCATTGTTCAAGGTAGATGGAATATAAACATCTGAATGAAAAAAATAATCAACCTAGAATAATATATTCATTTTAATCAAGTCTGTGATTATTTATATGAAATGAGAGCCATCCTATTAGACATTGAGAAAAGCAATTTTAATCCTTTGTTGGGGAAGGGCGGCGGGGCCCTGGGGTTGCAGACCTGAGGCCCCAGAGGGCGGCTCCCCGAGCCTCACCAGGGGCGACGCTCTCACACGAGGGCTGGGCCCAAGGATGACAGGCACAAAACAGTTTGCCTGCCTGCATTTAGACAGATTTCTTAAAGCCCTGAAAGATGTGAGAAGATAAGATCCATGTTTTCAGTCACTACATGTGCTTGTTCTCTGCCCACGTCTTTTGACTGTAACTAACTCCCCAGAGAATCAGTGCCCCTCCCCACTCAGCCCCCGTCCCACCTTCCATCCCAGAAGATCTCAGCATGCCTGACTCCTGGTGCCCTCCACCCCCCAACCTACAGGGGGCTTAGCATGGGACCCACTACATAAAAACAGGACAGATTAGCAAGGGTCATGGGCAGAGAAGGCCTAGGGGGTATGACGTGCCCATCGAGAACCTGGGACAGATGCTTAGGAACCACGGCTCCACATAGAGTCACTGCTGCTTCACACTGACTTCTGTAGGGTTAGTGACTGGAATATTTCATTCATGACTGTCATTATGGGAAAAGTCGTTTGTGGCTGAAGTGTGTTTTAGAGTAGGAATCATTGCATGGGGATGCCTAGTGTGTAAAAAACCATGGGTCCAGAGGGTTGCACAGGTCTTTAGATCACTTTTATACATAAGGAAAGATTGCCATTGGGAAGGATAATGATTAAATGAATTAAAAAATTCTCAAATGATTAAAAATTATTTTTTCAGTTTATTTTCTAATTAACTGTCACTCTAATGTCCCATCAAAGTCTTCAGTGAAAAGGTAGAAAACCTACAAAATTTTGTCCCAAATATTGTCTTCCACATAGGATGATTAAGGAGTTGATTTGTGTTCTTTTAAAAAGTCATGAAACAACAAAAAATCAGGCTTGTTTTCATACATCAAGTGTATAAAGTGGAATTTTAAAGCTGTATTTACAAAACATTAAAGGTACAGTTATTTATTTGTTTTCATAATTTTGTTTCAAGTCATGAGTTGGCACCTTCCATGTGAACCCTCACTTTTTACAATACTGGGTGCTGTATTCTCCAGTCAGTTACTTCTGCACCCAAATGGGAAAGATCCCCCTGCAGGATCAGCGCCCTCTGCACTGATCAGGTCTTCCTGGCTGACGCACAAGTTCCGTGTCCTTCTGTGCCCAGCGTGGAGCCCTGAGGCAGGTGGTGTGGGACCTGCAGGATCTCTCATGGCACCGGGGCCAGTGCTCACAGGATGGTCAGCCAGCTGCCCATCTGATGACCTTCATTCATTAGTCACTGAAGCCAGATTATTTTTCTAACATTCCCTGACAGTTCGCAGACTCTTAGAATTTGGTTTTCCTGGTTTTGCTTATTTGGTTAGAAGAGAGGAGTGTAAATGTAAAAAAAGAAGGCACAACAACCATTGAAAATCTATTTGGTTGCTTAATGCTGTTCCACAACATCATGAGACACATGTTTTCAGTTGGAAAGCAAGGCCTTGTTACAATTCTTTTTTAATAAATAAAACACATTTTATTTCCTCTGGGCTTGAACTAGCTGTTCCCTAGCAACCCCTTATCCTAGCTTAGTACCTGTCAAACAGAAACGTAGAGCCTAAGAGGAAATAAATGAAGTAGCTGGGGTTTTGTGTAATACAAATTTGTAAATTATTAATGGAAAGGAATTAAGAAGCTCACAGTCAAAATATGTTTGCACAGAATGTTTGCAGTGACTGTAAACATTGTGAGAATTGAATTTTGAAAAGGTCATATTTAATAAGCTATTTCAGAAGCACACGTTTAAATAAAGACTGACTAAAGAAAAACGTGGCACATACTCAGTGGTCAGTGTCATTCCGCCTCATGCCTCACGTCTGTGTTCCTGTCACTGCCCGGCAGGAACTGTCCCCGGCGGACGGACCCCGCCTGGCCTCTCGGCAGGGTTCGGGCACATCTTCCCCGTGCACCATGCCAACCGCGTGACCTGCCGCGGCCCGCCCCCCCAAGGGACGCTAACTGCCACTGACCGTACACGGAGGCCCGAGGTCCGATTCCTGCCCTTCCTCCCTCCTTCATTTGGGAAGGTCCCGATGTCAGGAGCTACTTGGTGCCCCCCTCTCCCCACTGTGGCCTGGGAGGCTCCTGGGGGCTAAGGTCCTAGAGGGGGCCAGCAGGGACTGAGATCATGGTTCTGGACAAGGCGCAGCTAAAGCCAGGCGGCCGCCCCGGTGTTGGACTTGCCCTTGGAGAAAAGGCCGAGCGGCACGCAGCCCTTGTGCGACCGGACTTGACTGCCATCCTCCGTGGGCTCCATCCCTGGGAGCCCTGGGGGAGCAGTGCGCGCCGGGAGGCGTGGGTGGGCTTCCAAAGCCTTTGTCCTTGGCCAGTCCGGCTCGCCTGGATGAGACCTCCGAGCCACCCCGGACCGGAGAGTGGTTTCATAATGGGAAGGAAAATGAAACTGAAAAATCACTAGGATTTGTTTCATATGAAAAAATGGTGTTTCGAAATAGATTTACAGGTCTTTCTAGTCTCCTATATTAGAGGAAATTAAGATTTTATATCTTGTTTCTCTATTTTATCCAAAAGACTACTGTACCGACGGCACCATCTTTTTGCCGCGCTCTCTCCGGAAGGCTTTGGACATCGTGGCGGGGCCTGTTGCTGGTCTGAAACATGTAAAGAGACCTTGAAAAGCTAGACTGGGTCTTCCTAAGAGAATTGAAAAGATTGAAGGGTGTGAACAGGATGTAATTTTGTTTTCAAATATGAACCGTGCTGTTATGTAACCACCATAATGAAAGTAAAGTAAAGCAAAATGATCAGCCTGGCCTGCATGGGGCCTCTCCGGACACCTCACGCGACTGTGTCTCCACTTCACCGTGGAGACCGGCGCGTCACAGAAAGGACCAGCAGCTCGCTCCAGGCCAGACGGGTGGCAGCAGAGCCAGGACGCAGGGCCAGTCCGACCTCAAAGTCCATGTCTTTGGAAACCAGGCCGCCTCCCACCAGGCCTGGGCTTCCGCGCTGCCCGGGGCAGACGTGTCACTCGCCACGGCCCCCAGGGAAGCGGGACTCCTGGCTTCCGGTGCTGAAGGATAAGTCAGTGGAAAGATTTCAAAACTTAGATTCATTTGAGAGGATAACTTTGTTCCACTTGGCTGTCTGGTGTTTCCAAGATCAAATTAGCCCTATGTGTAGAATATGGAATTCGGTGTTGAATTTCTCCATCATTTTGAGCAATTCTGGCCCTACCTACCCAGGTAGTAATTTCAGACTGCAGTTCTGCTCCCGCCTTTGTTTTCTTGGCTTGCTTTCTCGCTGAGACATCATGTGAGCTTAGATCCCTGATAGGAGGGGTTGCCGCCTAGCCAGCAGTTCCCCCCTGTCACGCTCCTCAGTGGCCCAGCACCGCAGGGCGGCCCGAGGAAGCCATTCTGATGGACGAGCATCCGATTCCTGCCGCTCACCTAGTCTTTCATCACTGCCCCCCCAGAGGAGGGCGTACGATCACCAAGACCCCAAAATAAAGTCACAAAACAACACAAAAAGTCACAATCCTGTCGATTCAAAATCCATTATAATTTACGCACTGCACTGTGACCCATCTATGTTGTTTTTAAAAGCTGGGAAAATGTGGTAATATACATTAATTTATCCTTTAGGGAAAAAATGAGTTCCCCTGGTTTTAAGTTCTTTGGAAATTTAGAGCCTAAAGCAACCAAAATATTTATTTTATTCAACCGCTTGTTTATTCATTTGCTCTAACAAGCATTGGCTCAGTCTCTGTGCCTGTGAGGGGCTGGTCCGGGCTGATCCCACAGAGGGGCGCGCCGGGCTCCCCAGAGGGGTCAGGCCTCGCCCGCCCGGGCGCGGGGGCGGCAGCCGTGGCGAGCCGCCCGCATCAGGCACGGGGCGGAGTCGGCAGGGAAGGGAAGACGGTCGTGAAGTCAGGAGCCTGAGGAAGAGCTGGAGTCCACGGCGATGACCTGCCACCCGCACGGCCTCTCCGCCTCCTGCGCTCCGCCTTCCAAGATGCGCTGACCGCCCGAGGGCGCAGCTCACCTCGGAGCCCCCCAGGAGAAGCCGAAGGAGGCTGCAGGGGCAGGCGGAGCGACAGCAAGGCGAGCCAGCAGGCCTGCAGCAGCCCTCCTGCCCCGTCCGCTGTAACTGCGGCTGGCATTTCACTTCCGCTCCCGACTCTGACCGCTTGCTCTTGAGACCGACCCGAATGCAGGGACTCGAGACATTTTCCAGCTTAGCTGAATCAACACATCACAAAACCATTAGTATGGTCTGCAGTGGGGGAAGTATTTCCACATCCTCTTAATGTCCTTCCCCTGGCGAAGACCCCTACCTGATTTTGACTCTTAAATGACACGAGAGGTTTGTGCGAAGCCAATGGAACCACGTGGACTTGGGGACTTCCACACCTAGGCTTAATCCCGGCTCCACTACCTGCTGTTTGAGCTTGAAAATCACCGAGCTTCAGTTTCCTACCTGTAAAATGAGGCAAAAAGAAGCTCTGCCTCCCAGGGAGGTTATGGAGATCAATGAGATGACGTGGTGTGCGTGGTGTGCTGGCTCAGAAGCTTCTCGCCAGCAGCTCCCTCAGCCACCCCGGGCGGCTCCTGCCAGCGGGAGAGGGATTCTGCTACCAGGTGAAGCCAGCACAAGCCACAGGGACATGAAGCACGGTGTGGTCAGAGCACGACGAGGTGTGTGCCCTCATCAGGCATGTGGACATGTGGAGGGGGCAGGAGGGAGCCTTGCATGGGGAGAGCAGCCTGCAGTGGGGAGCACTACAAGGGCCCCCTAAGAACAGCTCTTGCTGTTGAGTGCCTGCTCTGGCAGGCCCTGATCTAGACGCTTCACGAGTACTGACCTCAGTCCTCAGAGCCGCCCCATGAGGCGTGTGCTCTTATCCTGACCTCACCGAGGCAGAAAGGAAGCGCACCGAGGGTCACTCACCTGACTGCTCCACGAGCACATGGCGGCAGGGTTCAAGCCCAGAGCCCATGGGCCGGAGCTGTAGAACTTGTGAGGTACTGGGGACTTAATCTTGACCAGGCTTAGGTCCGTAGCATTTCTAGAAGGTGTGGGCCAGCAAGAGACTTCGTCACCAGTGCTGTGACATGACAGGATGAGGGGCAGAGTCCCTCGAGAGATGCTGTGTCCGGCTCTGGAGACTTGTGTGGAGATATCCAGGCTGCAGGTGGACCAACGAGTCAAGCTCAAGAAAGGTGTGGTCCAGAGGCCCCGACTCAGGGGCCACAGAGACTGAGGAGCGGCTGAAGCGGAGGAGAAGGCAACCCATTCCTCACCGGAATTTGAGTCTCAGAACTCGCCACCCCTTCGCTGTTTTGTCTGTCTTCTTACTGTGTCCCTTACTATCTCCTACCTGAAGACTTTCTCCCCACCTCCCAGTAGTGGCTCGAGGGAAGAACCGTGTCCTCCCTTGCAGCCTCCTCTTGTTGAGCCGGGGAGAGGGCTGCTGGGCCCTGGGAGACCCAGACAGCCCCTCACTTCCAGGGACGCGGTGCCCATGCAGCCTCCCTCCCTGGTGGCCATGTAGTTCTAGGTCTCCGCCAGACCAGGACATGGCGACATCGATCTGAGCCCATGTCTGACCCAGTCAGCTAGGTTGTCCGGAGCTTGGTGAGCAAGAGATTTGTTGTTCTCATTACCCCCCAAAGACCAGGCTACTCACCTTTTTAAAATGGGCAGTTGACCTTCCAGCCAGGGCCTCACTTTCCCCAGGCCAGGCCCGTGGGAGGCCCTAACCAGGACCCCAGCTTTAAGAGCAGAGGTGGGGAGGAAAAGCACTGAGCACAACATTCAAACAGCCACAACCAGCCCGTATGCGTGAGACTCTGTGCTGCCCAGGGCTGAGGAAGGAGAGAGCACACCCGCAGCCACCAAGTCCTGTCTGGCGGCACTGTGCCCCCCTTCACCTTGACCAGGGGCCATTTCCAAGCTGTCAGCTTGCTGTGGCTGCGTCCAGGCACAGCCTACAGCCCGGCAGCCAGGAAACAGGCACCCAGAGGAGAGGGCAGGGTCCCTCACACCACCACTGTGAGCAAACGCTCAGCATCCGGCCCGGCCTCACTTTGCGGAGGTCGGCTCTCATCCAAGCTGCTCATGGAAAGGCACTGATGATCCCATGGGCCACCTCACGGAGACAGTCACTGCTTTCCCTGTAGTCCCAGCCCCTCCTCAGGCTGGATGCTGTCCCTTCCTCAGAGCTCCCTTCTGGGGTCCCCTGCGGCCCCAGGAGGTGCGTCTGTGAGAGTCACCATGGAATGCGGCGTCCAGGGATGTCCCGAGGCTGCTGGCCCCGGGGTCCTGAGCAGGCTGAGTGCCTGCTCCGCCTGCTGATACCCTCTCCTCTGTCAGCCCTTTCTCCCTACACACTCCAGGAAACAGGATTAGGGACAGGAGAGACTGTGACCACTGCCCAGAAAGCCTCGCCCCACCCTGCCTGAGAGGTCAGCAGTGAGGTGGGATCTGACCCCCTTCAAAAGACTGCAGCCTACCAGTTACCCCAGACTCACCACCTCTCCTCCCAGTCTGCAAGCAACCCCTCTGGTCCCTTCTGAAGACACTGACTGTAAGTCCGGGGAGAGGAAATCCTGGGGCAAAATACCTCTGAAAACCAAAATCAAAGGGAGAAATAAAGTTTAAAACCTGTTGCTTACAAATTCCAGTCTGGGCCTTCTCTCTCTCCTGCTCCAGCAGAAGCAAAAACTGGCCCTCCCCCTCACCTCTCAGGTACAGATAATCCTTCCTTGCCCAGGTAATTACCCATTGATATGGAGATGAACTTCTCTCCACTCCTGAGGAATGATACAAATGCACTAAAGCCAGGCGAGATACTCTGGAAATGTTACAATTTTACCCACAGGCCACCCCTAGAGAAATCTCGCCTTACAATCTACTCCTTCCCCTTCTTCTGCAATGGTTCCTGGGAGAGAAAACTGGAGCATTGTGACCAGACTAATGACATACAATAGCAACAGCAATAAAAGTATGACAACCCTCAAGCCAGAGGATTCAGCTAGGTTCAAAGTCCCATGCAGATCAAGTCCATAGCTCATCCATTCCATAGGTGGGCAGTAGCTGAGGGTCCAGAGCAATCATCATGCGGCAGCTGCAGCCAGGGGGCGCATCCAGGACACAAGGACTGTAGGAGAAAATAACCTTAAGGGGAATAAGATACATGTTTTAATGACACCAACATAGGCAAATCTTGTCCATCAGGTAGGATACATGCAAGAGAGTGGTCTTGTGATAAAACAGTGGCCGGAATGGGGTCTTGTCCTTGTCTAGTACAGCAGACTTTCACCCCCTCCCTGTGGGGGTTACAGATGGGTCAGTATATAGGGCTACAGGAGGTACATGCACTGGCCAGAAAGATAAAACAAAACTTGCCCGTAATATGCTCTAACCTCCTGGACATTTTGGGTACACTACCGTGACCTTTGGGGGCCATTCAGCTGTTACTCCAGGAATACACAGGACGCCAGCTTCCAGGCCTTGTCCCCAAGGTTCCAGGAGAGCCAGCCATTGTTGGTCCATGTGTTGAAATGTCCAAGGCCACGTCCACTTGACAGGGTCTCCAGGGCTTAATGCAGTGGGGCTGGCAGCAGGATGTGCTCTGCTGGCCATATCCTGGCTTCGGTAACTCTTCTTTGGTTTGGACGTACAGTTGTATAGGAGAGGCAGCAAGGTGTGTGAGCATGTCCACAGGGCTCAAGGCTCCCTTGCGTGGCTTCTCATTCAGACGCCGCAGCACCGTCCACAGGCGAACTGACCAGCCCCTTAGAGATGAATTGGGGCTCCATCCCTCTGCTGCCTCCAGCTTGGCTGTTTTCTCCCTCACGGTCATATGTGGCCCTGGGATCCTGTTACCACACTTTTGCTCAAAAGCCTCATCCTCTTCATCTTTCGAGATCATCAGGTCAGGCTGCCACGTCAGAACACAGGCTGGGTGGCTCCAGCAACACATTTCTCACAGCACAAGAGGCGGGTCGGACCACGAGGTTCTGCTGAGGGCCTCCTCCTGGCTTCTCCCTGTGTTCAGGCCAGGGTCCCGCCCTTAGGACCTCACTGAACCTTTCTTATTTTCAGCGGCTAGGTCTTCCTCGTATAAACCTTAGAGGGACAAAAAAATTCTCCCAGAGCAGATACAGAGGTAGGTGCTGTGCCCCATCGCTGTGCCTTGCGGACCTGCTTTTCTGACAGCCAGACTCGTGCGCACCCCTGCCAGTCGGGTCAGGGGCTCGCCAGCATCCAGGAGCCCAGGGCCCATGGCCGGATTCCCCGCCCGCTTCCTGGCGCTCCTTGTCGCAGCTCAGGTCTGGCCCGGACTCCCCTGCCGCATGCTGTCCTGCGCTGCCACGGAACCTCAGAGCCAAACCTGAGGCCCTAGCAGCTGGCGCCGCCAAGGGGGTGGCGGGTCCTCCGTGGCTGCCGCGCGCTCTCGGCCTCCACCCGCTCCGGCCTCCC
>JAQQAC010019963.1:59598832-59661460 GCA_029783875.1 Phataginus tricuspis | reverse complement strand
TACCAACCAACTTCTCAGATCACAAAGGTATAAAACTAGAAATAAATATTAGAAAGAAATCAAAAAGGCTCACAAATACATGGAGACTTAACAACATTCTCCTAATTAATCAATGGGTTAACGACCAAATCAAAACAGAAATCAAAGAATATATGGAGACTAATGACAACAACACAAAGCCACAACTTCCTGGGGGACACAGCAAAGGCAGTTTTAAGAGGAAAGGACATTGCAATCCAGGCCTATTTAAAGAAGTAAGAACATTCCCAAATGAATAGTCTAAAGTCACAATTACTGAAATTGGAAAAAGAACAAATGAGGCCCAAAGTCACCAGAAGGAGGGACATAATAAAGATCAGAGAAGAAATAAAATTGAGAAGAATAAAACAATAGAAAAAAAATCAATGAAACCAAGAGCTGCTCCTTTGAAAAAATTAACAAAATAGATAAACCTTAGCAAGACGTATTAAGAGAAAAAGAGTATCTACACACATAAACAGAATCACAAATGAGAAAGGAAAAATAACGACAGAACCCAAAGAAATACAAAGAATTATAAGAGAATATTATGAGATCTATTGCTAACAAGCTAGAAAACCTAGAAAAAATGGACAACTTATTAGAAAAATACAACCTTCCAAAACTGAGCAAACAAGAAATAGAAAAACTAAACAGACCAATCACCAGCAACGAAATCGAAGTGGTAATCAAAAAACTACCCAAGAACAAAACCCCCGCACCACATGGATTCACCTCTCCATTCTACCAGACATATAGAGAAGAAATAACACCCATTCTCCTTAAAGTTTTCCAAAAAATAGAAGAGGAGGAAAAACTTCCAAACTCATTCCATGAAGCCAGCATCACTGTAAAACCAAAACCGGTCAAAGACCTCACCAAAAAAGAAAATTACAGATCAATATCCTTGATGAATGTAGATGCAAAAAAACTCAACAAAATATTAGCAAACCGAATTCAAAAATACATCAAGTGGATCATACACCATGATCAAGTGGGATTCATCTCAGGGATGCAAGGATGGTACAACATTTGAAAATCCATCAACATCATCCACCACATCAACAAAGAGAAGAACAAAAACCACATGATCACCTCCATCGATGCTGAAGAAGCATTTGACAAAATTCAGCATCCATTCATGATTAAAACTCTCAACAAAATGGGTATTGAGGGCAAGTACCTCAACATCATAAAGGCCGTATATGACAAACCCACAGCTAACATCATACTTAACAGTGAGAAGCTGAAAGCTTTTCATCTAAGATCGGGAACAAGACAGGGATGCCCACTCTCCCCACTGTTATTCAACATAGTACTGGAGGTCCTAGCCATGACAATCAGACAAAACAAAGAAATACAAGGCATCCAGATTGATAAAGAAGTCAAATTGTCACTATTTGTGGATGACATGATATTGTACATAAAAAACCCTAAAGACTCCACTCCAAAACTACTAGAAATAATATCTGAATTCAGCAAAGTTGCAGGATACAAAACTAACACACAGAAATCTGTTGCTTTCCTATACACTAATGATGAGCTAACAGAAAGAGAAATCAGAAAAACAATTCCATTCACAATTGCACCTAAAAGGATAAAATACCTAGGAATAAACCTAACGAAGGAAGTGAGAGACCTGTACTCTGAAAACTACAAGACACTCCTAGGAGAAATTAAGGAAGACACTAACAAATGGAAATGCATCCCATGCTCTTGGCTAGGAAGAATAAATATTGGCAAAATGGCTATACTACCTAAAGCAATCTACAGATTCAATGCAATCCCTATCAAACTACCAACAGCTTTCTTCAATGAACTGGAACAAATAATTCTAAAATTCATATGGAACCAGAAAAGACCCCGAACAGCCAAAGAAATCCTGAGGAGGAATCAAACGGGAGATTACGCTCCCTGACTTCAAGCTCTACTACAAAGCCACAGTAATCAAGACAATTTGGTACTGGCACAAAAACAGACCCACAGACCAGTGGAACAGAATAGAAAATCCAAACATTAACCCAAACACCTACAGTCAATTAATATTTGATAAAGGAGCCCTGGATATACAATGGGGAGATGACAGCCTCTTCAGCAGCTGGTGTTGGAAAAACTGGACAGCTACATGTAAGAGAATGAAACTGGACTACTGTCTAACCCCATACACAAAGGTAAACTCAAGGTGGATCAAAGACCTGAATGTAAGTCATGAAACCATAAAACTCTTAGAAAAAAACATAGGCAAAAATCTCTTGGACATAAACATGAGCGACTTCTTCATGAACATATCCCCCCGGGCAAGGAAAAGAAAAGCAAAAATGAACAAATGGGACTATATCAAGCTGAAAAGCTTTCTGTACAGCAAAGGACACCATCAGTAGAACAAAAAGACATCCTACAATATGAGAAAATATATTCATAAATGATGTATCTTATAAGGGGTTGACATCCAAAATATACAAAGAACTCACGCACCTTAACAAACAAAAAGCAAATAATCCAATTAAGAAATGGGCACAGGACATGAATAGACACTTCTCTAAAGAAGAAATTCAGATGGCCAACAGGCACATGAAAAAATGCTCCACATCGCTAATCATCAGAGAAATGCAGATTAAAACCTCACACCAGTGAGGATGGCCAACATCCAAAACACAAACAACAACAAATGTTGGCGAGGATGTGGAGAGAGGGGAACCCTCCTATACTGCTGGTGGGAATGCAAATTGGTTCAACCATTGTGGAAAGCAGTATGGAGGTTCCTCAAAAAACTCAAAATAGAAATACCATTTGACCCAGGAATCCCACTCCTAGGAATTTACCCTAAGAATGCAGCAGCCCAGTTTCAAAAACACAGATGCACCCCTATGTTTATTGCAGCACTATTTACAATAGCCACGAAATAGAAGCAACCTAAGTGTCCATCAGTAGATGAATGGATTAAGAAGATGTGGTACATATACACAATGGAATATTATTCAGTCATAAGAAGAAAACAAATCCTACCATTTGCAACAACACGGCTTGAGCTAGAGGGTATTATGATCAGTGAAATAAGCCAGGCAGAGAAAGACGAGCATCAAATGATTTCACTCATATGTGGAGTATAAGAACAAAGAAAAAAACTGAAGGAACAAAACAGCAGCAGGCTCATAGAACCCAAGAACGGACTAATAGTTACCAAAGGGAAAGGGACTGGGGAGGATGGGTGGGAAGGGAGGGATAAGGGGTAAAAAGGGGCATTACAATTAGCAGATGTAATGTTGGGGGGGCACGGGGAGGGTTGTACCACTCAGAGAAGACAAGTAATGATTCTATAGCATCTCACTACGCTGATGGACAGTGACTGTAATGGGGTTGGTGGGGGGGACCTGATGAAGGGTGTAGTTTAATCACCATTATATTGCACATGTAATTGTAGATTAATGATACCAAAATAAAGTATAAAAGAAAAAAGAACTTGAGAGGAAGAGCAGTGAACCTCATGAAGACATCATTGGCATCAGATCTCAAAACCAAGGCTCTTGGGCTCACGGAAAAAAATTTTTAATGAGCAAATTTTCATCTCTAAATCAAAAAGTGAAACAGACCAAATCCAATGTAAATATTGGCAATCTACAAAAGCTAGGAAACTTTAAAAACCTGAAATGAAATTTAACTTTCTAAAACCAAACTTAAAAGTAAATCTTTGGAAATCAGATAGTAGTCTTGAAACCATGGAAAGCACAGGTGTGATGGATAATAAAGTCCAGGGAGAGTCTGATGAGGATATGTCTTCAAATAATGTCATACCATTCTTTTGAATCCTTACAAATTCCAAGTCTGATGAAGACAAGCAGCTCGCTAATTCTTTAGAGAACGTAGGGCCAGTGGACTATGTTCTTCCTAGTTGTGGTATTATGGTTTCAGCACCTCAACTAGGCAGGCGATCCCAGTCCATTAGCGCGCTGATATCAGCATTCACGCTCCTTCGGAGGTCACTTTGGCTCATGGACATGGCCTTGGCAGAGGCCATGAGTCTCCTTTGAAGAAGAGTCCTTCTGCTGACAACATACTGACTGGCTTTGCCAAGCCCATGGATGTTTACTGCCACAAATTTGTGCAAGATGCACAAAACAAAATGACTCAGCTATCAGAAACCAGGTCTGTTTCTCAGCAGGCCAGTGAGGAAGGACATCAAACGTCCCATCAAGTTCCCAGTGAAGAAACCAACCTGAGTCACCAGAACAGACACCTTCTCGGCCGTCTCACTTAGATGTCTCTTTTTCTGCAACAGGCCCAGTTTTTGTCTGTTGAACGAGTGCATTCAGTCTTATCTCAAAAGACCTCTGGCTCCACATCCAGCATGCTTGAATCTGAGACAGGGTTCATGTAACTCCTTCTCCTTCAGAGAGCGTCAGCTGCAGGGCGTCTCTCCCTTTGCAAAGATTCTAAGTTCCATGGTCCAGGTTGCCAGTATTACCCAAGCTGGGTTAACGCAGGGGATAAACTTTGCAGTGGCAAAAGTTCAGAAGAGTCCTGCTGAACCTGAAGTGGTTAATGAAATCCAGCAAAATGAACTTAAAAATGTTTACACAATGCCAGACATGAATAATTCAGATTTAGGTTTTAGCCACAAAGAATCCTTCTGTGGCTTTTATTTAATCCAAAAAAAGTTTCATACATTAGGCTATTTTAACCTGTACTGTCTTTGAACCTAGGGATCACAAATTCTGTTTATTGGGGAAAGGTTTTAAAAGGAGTCTGAACTTAATCAGATTTCCAGAAATGGGAGCCAGATAACGGAAGTGCTTCATCTTAGAATATGTGAACCTGAGTTGGTTATACACTACGGAGCAATTTGTTTCTTTGAAAGTAATAGAAATAAGTGACTTTGGTTTGTAATAACCTGAACCTTTTTTGGAGTGGGGTAGGTGGGTGGAGTGTATGAAATTTGATGCATAACAGATGGACATGTATACATTTAGAGGATTAGCATTTTTCATAATTTTTGTCCTATTTTTCCATTTGTTTCTAGGTATTACCCTCTACAAGGTAAATACATTTAGTTTTTAGTGACTTCCAAGTGTTACTAGTACAGAGAAGCATTTCAGTATAAAAACTTGGTTTAGTTTTGGTGGCTTAATCATTCCCTACAAAGAGTTAACGGCGGGTTATCGGCACTACATTCAGGAAAGTATGCCCTTTTGATCCTTACTTCCCCTATATTGTTTACACAGTTCTAAAATGTCCTGCCACCTGGTATATCCCAAAGCCTAGGACCATTAAGACTTCTTAGTCATAAAACCTGAGGTATCAGGTGTGAATACCAGTACACATTTAATTTTGTTCTTTTCAGGAATGTACATTTATTAGAATACTGGTAAATCTTTAAAGATATATTCAGGCTGTTAATTTTTTGCAGGGGGCATTCCTTAATGTCTTATATAGACTGTCACACAACTACTGAAAATACAGTCTGATGCACAGTTGTGCTAAAACTGATTTTATTACTGTAACTCTGACCCCACTGACCAGGGCCTCACCTGTAATCCATACAAGAAGAAAAAGTTGCACATTTTATTCCAAGTAAGTATTTGGTTTGACTGGTATCTTTAAAGCCTTACTCTGTTTAAGTGATTCTCAACTAAACATGTCTGTTGTAAATTTGATAAGTATTTCCACTTTTGTTATTAGTGGTATCTTTTTTTTCTGAGGTGTCAAATCTTGACTATTTAAAATAAAGTAACTGTAGTTAAAAAAAACTCTAGCAAAGCTAGTACAGCTACTCTAGAAATTCTGATCAGGTTAGTAAAGGATTTCTGGTATATCATTCAGGTAGGATTTTGAATAACTCATAGTTTTAAACTTGTGCTAGGAGGTAAAGGTACACTGTCAACTCTGGCAAAATAAAGATTATTTTTTCAATATGATAAAGGAGCCATGGACATACAATGGGGAAATGACAGCCTCTCCGACAGCTGGTGTTGGCAAAACTGGACAGCTACATGCAAGAGAATGAAACTGAATTACTGTCTAACCCCATACACAAAAGTAAACTCAAAATGGATCCAAGACCTGAATGTAAGTCATGAAACCATAAAACTCTTAGAAAAAAATCATAGGCAAAAATCTCTTGGACATAAACATGAGCGACTTCTTCATGAACATATCCCCCCGGGCAAGGGAAACAAAAGCAAAAATGAACAAGTGGGACTATATCAAGCTGAAAAGCTTCTGTACAGCAAAGGACACCATCAGTGGAACAAAAAGACATCCTACAGTATGGGAGAATATATTCATAAATGACATATCCAATAAGAGGTTGACAACCAAATTATATAAAGAGCTCATGCACCTCAACAAAAAAGCAAATAAGCCAATTAAGAAATGGGCAGAGGAGATGAACAGACACTTCTCTGAAGAAGAAATTCAGATGGCCAACAGGCACATGAAAAGATGCTCCACATCACTAGTCATCAGAGAAATGCATATTAAGACCACAATGAGATATCACCTCACACCAGTGAAGATGGCCAACATCCAAAACACAAACAACAACAAATGTTGGCGAGGACGTGGAGAAAGGGGAACCCTCCAACACTACTGGTCGGAATGTAAATTAATTCAACTATTGTGGAAAGCAGTATGGAGGTTCCTCAAAAAACTCAAAATAGAAATATCATTTGACCCAGGAATCCCACTCCTAGGAATTTAACCTAAGAATGCAGCAGCCCAGTTGGAAAGAGACATATGGAACCCTATGTTTATCCCAGCACCATTTACAATAGCCAAGAAATGGAAGCAACCTAAGTATCCATCAGTAGATGAATGGATAAAGAAGATGTGGTACATATACACAATGGAATATTATTCAGCCATAAGAAGAAAACAAATCCTACCATTTGCAACAACATGGATGGAGCTAGAGGGTATTATGCTCAGTGAAATAAGCCAGGCGGAGAAAGACAAGTATCAAATGATTTCACTCATCTGTGGAGTATAAGAACAAAGAAAAAACTGAAGGAAAAAAAACCAGCAGCAGATTCACAGAACCCAAGAATGGACTAACAGTTACCAAAGGGAAAGGGACTGGGGAAGATGGGTGGGAAGGGAGGGTTAAGGGGGAAAAAGGGCTATTACAATTAGCACACATAATGTAGCGGGGTTGGGATGGGGTGGGGTGATATGGGGAAGGCAGTATAACACAAAGAAGACCAGTAGTGATCCTATAACATCTTACTACGCTGATGGACAGTGACTGCAATGGGGTATGTGGTGGGGACTTGATAATAGGAGGAGTCTAGTAACCATAATGTTGCCCATGTAATTGTACATTAATAACAGCAAAAAAAAAACCAAAACCCTACAGAACGCACAACTACAGACTCTCTTGTCCCCTCCTGGTGCAAGCAAGGAGCTCTTTCCTCTTATTTTATTTCTAAATAAAAGCCTCTCACTTGCTCTCCTAAAAAAATTTTTCTCAAATTACTTTTCCAGTCTACTACCGGACAAATTTATTAAACTTCTCAAAATTCAACTTTATGAATTTTGACAGTGAAAAGTTAACTTCTTCTATTTTAAAAAGAGTCCAAAGCAAATTAGTAAATCACATCGTTCCCATTTTGAGTGGAAAGCCCGGCACAGCATTTGGCGTGAAGGTGCCCAGGAGCTGAGTAAGTGGCACTGTACATCTACATGTTGGCCTGGACTGTAGAGGCCTCAGTTCCAGAGTCAGTAAGTTATAAAGGTGGCCTGAGCCCTAACTTCAGGGTGGCTGAGGCAGTCCTCCATAACCCAAGTTAGGACACTTCCTTCACTCTGTTGCACAGCAGGCCACAGTACAGCTGGCAGGAGACTTGTCTTGCTTAGCTACAAACAAGTTAGAAAATTGCAAAGACTCTAGAATAAATCTCTCTGTTAACCAGAACTGGAACACTCACGTCACAACAGCTGGTTAATCTTTTCCTGTTAGGAAAAGTATCAAAGGCTAAGGAGAATAAAGAAATTTGGCAGACAAAAATAAGTGAATGAAACTTACTGGCTATAAAGCCTCTCTTAGAAGGCAGCATAATCATAGCCCTCCTGGTAATGGTTGGCCTCTGAAACCCTGTGGTCCTGCAGTCAGCGAGGACATTCTTTCAGAATCCAGAATGTGCCATTGAAAGCAATTGTAGAAAAGATGTGTAGGGTAAGAAAATATTTCCCTTCTAGGTTCTCTGGCTTACCTAATAATTAAATTGACATAAGACAGGTAAACGGGAGAAAACAAATTTAATTCATACATGCCGGAACCCACAGAAATGACAGAAATGAGACTGATAGAAGTACCAAAGCAGGGAGCTTTTACACAGCTGACAAAGGGGTTGGGGCCTGGGGTAGCAAACTGAAGAGGTAACAGTGTTTGTTAATACAGCCTTCTCTCCCTGAAACCCTCTCTATTGATAAGGATACTGTCTGCCCTCCAGGTGCAGAGGAACCCTTCACGTGGGGAATTTATTTCCTGCTTTCAGGGGGACAGAAGAGGGTCAGTGTCCTGCTCACACTGGCTATTTCTTTAAGAAACTTTAATTCAAAATAATCAGTATGCCAAAATGGCATATTTTGGGGTGGCATATTTTGCTCCCCTTCAGTCCTGCCTTTGAAACTTCAAGAAGTTTCATAATCCAGAAGCTGAGTTGGTAGATTGTTTTATGATTACACTGAATTAATCTCTGTGTTGAAAAATAGACCAGTTCACTTGAACAGTAATATCTCATTTTAGGAGCTGGTGATGCAGCTGGGCCCCCAAAGTTAAGCCTACATTTAACAAGGCATTTCCATGAAAAAAACAACAAAACACGTCAATGCTTGCAGCAAATTATATACCAGTTTTTGAGCCCAGGGGGCAGCCAGTCAAGGTGATTCCTTAATGTTTGAAGCATCATGTGCAATTTCAACGTCTCTGATGACACAGGTAAACTTTCTGACACACATAGCAAATAGCACAAAGATTGTCTAAATAGGGTTATTGTGCTGATTTCTCTGAAGTTTATGTCATTTGCACTCAAGTTTGCAGGGCGTTCGGGAAAAAGACAGTTTTTATTCTTAATGCTTCCAAGTCAAAGTGGGAGAAAATTGGAAATGTTAGTTTGAAGAATTATTGCCAAATATTGGAGGAAACTAGAAGAATTCAGGACCCAGTTAGTTGACAGGTAGAAAACAAAACCTCAAATATAATTAACAGCACTAGAATCTGAAGTTTATAAAGGTGTATCACTGAAACAAATTTCTCTACAATAACCCTCATTTCTATCAAATATAATTATAGTAAGACTGATTTGTTTGCAAATTAAGTCCAGTTTCAATAAATTTGGCCCAATCATTCAAGTAATTTACATGAGTGTAGCAAAAACAGCGATGGACCACACAGGCTTTTCTTTAAAATCTGTTTTGCTGAAACTTTACATAAGAAATCTCATTCTGAAGTCTTAATAGTCTCTTGAAGCTAGGAGGCCAAGCCACAGACTTGCCATCGTACTTGTAAGTGCCAGCAACACTTATGAACCGGGGTTAATCCCTCACCTCTCACGTCCTGAAGATGTCCTGTGGCTCCTGAGCCTGCCGGGAAGTGACCTCCCTTACTCCCTGGTCCGGCTGCCGGGAGCCCTGTGAGCAAGGCAGGAGGCGCATTTCCCAAGGTGCTTAATTGTCTCTATTTAAAGTCAACCTGAGTCTCTTAAAGTTGTCTGGTCATACGGGAGTCTATGATCTCTCTTGAATATGACATTCCAGTCAGAGCCTTAGTGATGTAACCACTGTTTCCAATTATGCCCATTACAAGAAGAATAGATCCTTATTTAACTTATGCAAATAACTACTGTCATGAAAATAAGAATACTAAGGGGTTTTAAATTCTGGAGGCATGGGGAAGGTAAAAAAACTGATCGTTTCAATTCTGTTTACAAAGGTCTAATTTACCAAGTTGTAAATCATAGGTAGCTTAAGAGAAAAAAGTTTTCCTTAAATCTTGAAAAGCAAAACTTAAAAAAAAAAGCAATGTTTCAAACAAAAATGTCATAAAAAATAATAATCCTTCTCAGTTCATTCAGACACATGTAATTAATATTTGATCTGCATGAATCCGATTTTTCTATTAGTTCTTGAAATACCCAGTTCATTTGAATGACTTAAAGTCATCAGAAAGCTGTATTCTAGAGGACTTGTCCTTTCCATGAATTGCTGAAGATGAAGCACTTTTTCAGGGACATTTTTGCAAAAGCATCAGAGTAAATAAAACAATAACTGTCTGTAAATCATAGATTAAAAATGGCATGGTTAAAGATCTGATTAGACTTCATTAAAATGCAACTGACAAGGAAATTTAGTTAATTCTGTGACACACATTTCAGGATAATAACTAGATTACGAGTGATAACATTAGATTAGAACGTTTGATTTCTAGGGCAGTTTCTGTAATTTCTGGAACAGTTATAACACATACCTAATGCATATATAACATAAAGCTCAGTATTCTTATTTGGCAACGCTGCCCATGTAATTTAACGTATCACATAAATCTGATGGTTTAGCATCTTTCTTTTATAAGGAGAGAAACCAAATCTTTTGAGACATTCTAGGGACCCTCTCAAAAATCCCAATTACTTCCAAGTCAAAAACTTTATTTAGAATTTGCTTTTGGGGAGATTGTCAGAAATATCAAAAGGTTTGGACACTTGATTTAATAGGATCACAGATAATTATAAAACAATACTTAATTTAGCTATTTAACCAAAGTGACAGAAGATTTTAATGGTAAGTACAGAAGGTTACATAGTTTTTAGTAAAACTTTGCTCTTAATATTAAGACTCAGTTAAGGAATCAAAGACCTGATAAAGACAACATGAAGCACAGGAAAGTATTTTAGCAAAACATAAAATCTTGACTTTCTAGGAAGATTAGTTAAAAGGTAAAGAAAAACCTATCATAATATCTTACCAAAAGTAGACCAAGAGCCCAAGAAAACTTTGTCCTTTTAGCAGATGAAAGAAAACTACATAAGCAAACTATTGATAGTAAAGCTTATTTCTTAAAAAACCCTTATAAAAATTCAATTTTAAGCCAACTTGACTAAATAAGGTAAAATTTTTTCTTTCTCTTTTCCCAATTTTCTATATCCATTGTTTGTCCTTTATTTTCCTCTTTCCCAATCTGATATAACCAGCTTTACTTTAGGACAGAATTTATTTTCTTCTCCCTTAACAAAAATACATCTCCATACCTTTTCTTAGCCAGGAACACATCTACTTTCCTTGCATATGGAGTTGTTTTTCTTATTATTTCTAGTAGCTTTAATTATATATATTAGAATCTTCCTATAGTTACATCCACAGGGTAGTTGTCAACTTCGAAGGCCATCAGAAGCTCCTGAAGGGCCTGTGGAAGCACAGGTTGCTGGGCCCCAACCTCAGATGTTCTGATTCGGTAGGTCCGGGTGGGCCCTAAGAATCTGCATTCCCAACAAGTCCCCACGATGCTAATGCTGCTTGCTGGCCCAGGAACCCCACTCTGAGAATCATTCTCTGTTTTTGAATACATGCTTGTATCATCCACTAGACTATGAGAATCTTGAGATCAGGGAGCATTTCCTACACATGTCATCTTTAGGGTCAAACCAGTGTCTGGCAGTCATTCAATCAATCAACAAGTATTTATTGAATGCCTATTATGTGCCAGGCATTGTGGTAGGTACTGGATTCAGGAGTTAAAAAAAAAATATATATATATATATGTATATATATATTTCCTCTTATAGAGCTTTCTTTATGGGACTACATATTAAACTGTCAATAAATGTTGAAATCTGATAAGTTGTACAAAAGGAAATTTAATAGTGCTTTTGGAAACATCATTTTTCCATTTCCTAACTACAGCTTTCTCGATTTGTATGTTTCTCCCTTCTGATATCCACCAATGCCCAACACATAAATCCATGAGCCTGGCAGTATACCAGGCTTTAGGTCTTACAAAATATTTGATTTATAAAATACTTGATGTAGTTGACATATTAGTAAAAAACAACAAATCTAACAAGAACTTAAGTATATATAATTTTTTTAAAGCAGTTGGGGGAATGTAAGCAAATCTCAGTATTTTCATACTGATAAATGCTAAAGAATAGCTGAGCTACTAGTTTTCAAATTAGCCCTAGTTACTCTAAGGGCATCTTTCCTCCCCTCCCTCCCTCTCTAGTCCATGCCCTACATCTTGTGTGAAAATGTTTACGGCAGTTCTCAACTGCCTGGTGTGATGACTTTGAACTCCCCATGGACCCAAGCAGGAAGGTCTGTGAGCAGGGGCTTCAGTAAGTGTTTGGATTGTCCTGTGTGCAATCCCGAGAAACTGGAAGGAGGCTTCATGAGGACACGCGGTGCCGAGGAGAGGAGGGGCTGTACCAGAGGCAAAAGTGATCATCTCTGCATCAGCAAGTTGTTCTTCAGCATGTCACGCTCCAGGCCTGTGGCTCACAGGCCATGCAAACCCCTCCTTAACTCTAGGGAAGTACAAAACATGTACTTTATCTTTGGACTAATTTTATGGAAGTTTTTTAGCAAATAAAAATGAGAGGATTCATGAAAAACAATTTAGAATGTAACTGACCTGATCATAATGTTTTCTTTCAAGACTTTCAGTATTTTTTAAGGTTTACAAATGTTTTTAAAAGGCCTTCCATTCAAAGCTTATGTTAATTATGTAGAGGGAAAAATGAATGGAATTCAGAAAAGGCTAGTTTCAATAGCCTTTGGTTAAATTATTTCTTTTCTGTTAACATCATAACCAAATTTGAGGTTGTTAGTGATTTCAAGAGGCAGTGACACCAAATAGTAATATCTCAGAATAATATTCTCTTCCTACTGCTACCCAAGGTCAGTGATATAACACCCTAGGTCCAACAAACTGCTGTGATTTCTACATATCAAAAAACTTAAGAAAATTAATAATCTTGTTAAGAATATACTTTTCTAATGGAGACCAGGTCCACCAACTTCATTTTTATGATTCAATCCTAATTAAGTAGATTCTAATTATTAGAAAGCTTCAGGTATAAATATGAATTTTTGGTGAGCCATGAACAGACCTAAAAATGACCAGGTTGTCTCTTATTTCCCTGGAGCAGTTTACTAATTATTACCTTCATAATCCAAAGGAACTAATATTTCTTAAAAGGTGTGTAATTCTCTGCTGAGAAGTCACTGCCAGAGAACCAGCCCCTTTCACACTGGCTGCTATAAAGCTAAGGCAAGGAGAGATCAGTGCCCATGGACGATCAAACTAGTCCCATTAATTCACTGCTACCTCATTTAGTGTAATAAAAGAACACACCACTATATTCTGGAAAACACACAAATCCAAAATAAAAATGTTCTCATTAACATCATTCATATGTAATAAGTTAGCTTCCTTAAAAAGTTTTTCAATTATTCACAAAATCCATCCTTATTTTCTTGTTAACAAGGCTAGATTTTAAAAGTGCAAAAAAAAAATCTTGCGTTCTTCCCTCAGTCCAGTGCAGACAGGCCTTCTCAGCGGTTTCCCAGGCGCAACTTCTTGCTCTGCTGCTGCTCGCCATCAGGAGGCGCCGGTCTTGACATGCCATCTAGCATTCAGTAGTAAGTTAATGTCAGGAAATATTCAAGACATGAGTTATTTGTTGAAGTCATATAGGTTGTAAGAACAAAATAACGCTTAAGTTAAAATGGAACATTCATTTTATCTTAAAATTCTTCCTGTTAAAGAACAGATTCCAGATAACTCAATCAAGTTATACAGTACCTGACATTTTAAAAACAGGTTCACTCAACACTAAATTCTATACTTTAAAAGGCAAATTTATGATATGCGAATATATCACAATAAAGTTGTTATAACATTTTAAAAAGTGGTATTATTGCTTGGAATAAAACACTTTGTTCAAAAATGTACAAAAGATTGAAAATCCAAACATTAACCCAAACACCTACAGTCAATTAATATTTGATAAAGGAGCCCTGGATATACAATGGGGAGATGACAGCCTCTTCAGCAGCTGGTGTTGGAAAAACTGGACAGCTACATGTAAGAGAATGAAACTGGACTACTGTCTAACCCCATACACAAAGGTAAACTCAAGGTGGATCAAAGACCTGAATGTAAGTCATGAAACCATAAAACTCTTAGAAAAAAACATAGGCAAAAATCTCTTGGACATAAACATGAGTGACTTCTTCATGAACATATCCCCCCGGGCAAGGGAAACAAAAGCAAAAATGAACAAATGGGACTATATCAAGTTGAAAAGCTTCTGTACAGCAAAGGACACCATTAGTAGAACAAAAAGACATCCTACAATATGGGAAAATATATTCATAAATGATGTATCTGATAAGGGGTTGACATCCAAAATATACAAAGAACTCACGCACCTTAACAAACAAAAAGCAAATAACCCAATTAAGAAATGGGCACAGGACATGAATAGACACTTCTCTAAAGAAGAAATTCAGATGGCCAACAGGCACATGAAAAAATGCTCCACATCGCTAATCATCAGAGAAATGCAGATTAAAACCACAATGAGATATCACCTCACACCAGTGAGGATGGCCAACATCCAAAACACAAACAACAACAAATGTTGGCGAGGATGTGGAGAGAGGGGAACCCTCCTACATTGCTGGTGGGAATGCAAATTAGTTCAACCATTGTGGAAAGCAGTATGGAGGTTCCTCAAAAAACTCAAAATAGAAATACCATTTGACCCAGGAATCCCACTCCTAGGAATTTACCCCAAGAATGCAGCAGCCCAGTTTGAGAAAGACACATGCACCCCTATGTTTATTGCAGCACTATTTACAATAGCCAAGAAATGGAAGCAACCTAAGTGCCCATCAGTAGATGAATGGATTAAGAAGATGTGGTACATATACACAATGGAATATTACGCAGCAATAAGAAAGAAACAAATCCTACCATTTGCAACAACATGGATGGAGCTAGAGGGTATTATGCTCAGTGAAATAAGCCAGGCCGAAAAAGACAAGTACCAAATGATCTCACTCATATGTGGAGTATAAGAACAAAGAAAAATAAAAAAAAAAATAAATAAATAAATAAATAAATGAAGGAACAAAACAGCAGCAGACTCACAGAACCCACCAATGGACTAACAGTTACCAAAGGGAAAGGGACTGGGGAGATGGGTGGGAAGGGAGGGATAAGAGGGTAAAAGGGGCATTACGATTGGCAGACATAGGGTGGGGGGGCACGGGGGGGACTGTACAGCTCAGAGAAGAAAAGTAGTGATTCTCATCTCACTACGCTGATGGACAGTGACTGTGGTGGGGTTGGTGGGGGGGACCTGGTGAAGGGGGGAGTTCAATTATCACGGTATTGCTCATGTAATTGTAGGTTAATGATACTAAAATAAAATAAATTATTAAAAAAAAAAATGTACAAAAGATAAATTTGTAGTTCAATGAACAGTCACCAAGCAAACAAACCACCCCCTAGGCCAATCAGTCAAACATGGCCCACAAAGCAGAAGACCTCCTCTTGTCTTCCAACCACCACCCTTCCTCCCAACCTCAGGACTTCTAACAACAGCTTGTCTTCTTTTTCTTTAGTGATCTGGGAACAATAAATCCTAGATGCAAGCCCTTTGTTAATTATAAATGGCAAATACTTTCTATTTTCTGGCTTGCCTTTGTACTCTTTAATGGTATCTTTTGATGAACAGATGTTAATTTTAACACAGATATATCAATTCACCTTCTTATGGTTAGTGTTTATTGTGTCCTTTTCCTAACAACATGGAATTACTAATTAACTCCCTCAAACATTGTTACTGAATATGCATTCTTTAATCAGATATATATTTTTTTCTTTCCTTTTTTCCTGATAAATTTTTGAAAGGTAAGATGAAGTAGATATGTATTTTTTCCAGACTGCAAATAAAAAATTTTCTACTTGAATAAAATAAAGCTAATTCAGAACACAAACATCAAGATATTTGCATATAAATTATTTTCATAAAGATCTTTATATTTCCTGATTTTCTCAGGGTAAACAAATCATTTTTATCAAGAAAACTTTACTTATTATATTAAACTTTCACTTAACCAGAATCCAAACAGAAAGATAACATAGCTAATACTTTAAAATAATACTGTATAGCAATAACTAATGTTCAAAATTACATGCCTAAGGAATTTCAAGATATTATTATATTACATTAAAAATATCTTTGTTAATATGCAAATAATAAAGTTTGAAGACTAGTAATTCCTTTATGGTAGCTGTATTGATTCTTAGTTACTCAGATTATTCAAATAACCAGAACATTTTCATTCTCTGACCAATCTCAGCAAATGTGGTTTTAATAAGAATGCATATATCCTCATAATTTGGACCTAGATCCACCTATATTAATTCTCTCTATATATTTTTACTGTCCAACTGCCCAAGAAGCCTTTGTTTTGGTATATAAGAGCATTGCTTACTATTTCAGATAAACTGAATTTATGAATTTATAAATTCCATTTGTACATGATTATTTGAATTAAACTGCAGATTCTATAGGACTAATTTTTTTTAGTTGACTCATCATTGACATACAATCTTATATTGGTTTCAAATATACAACACAGTTGTTCAAAGGTTATTCATATTATTATTAAATCTTCACCCCACTAGTGAGGTTATTATCTGCTATGGACTAATTACTAACCAGCACTTTTGCACCTAGCATATAGTAGGTATGCAAATGTTTGTGAACAAATTAAATAGCCAAAATCTAACCTGCAAAAATAATATGTTCAATTTATGATCATAACAAATTCCAACACATGATCATTAAAATTTACTATGTATCCTTTTTTTTTAGCAACAAACTTAATCTAAATAAAGGACCTATAAATACTTACTCTCTCTGCTTTCAGGTTCATTTTGTTGAAGAACACAAGTTCCTGATGGATTCAGCTGCCACTGTAAATGGCAAAAACATTGCATTTGTATGTTTAAGGAGGATTTAATAGAGTTTCAGTAGTCTGTTTTGAAATATTACAACAGCTTTAAAAAATGTAAGAAAAAAAGAATTAACAAGTCCACCCATAACCAACCAAGCCAAAATAATGACCCTGAGTGATATATGGCTTCTGGGAATCAGCATCAATAGTCTTAGAGAAGGAGGAACTTTAAAGATCCTTTTACCTTCATTTTACAGGCAAGTAAGTGGAAGACCAGAGAAGTGCAGTGACTTGCTCAAGGTTACACACTAACTAAATGCAGCAACACAATTAGAACCTGGATCGGCTTCCATGCCCCATACTATAGAATTTCTACTATATCTTGTTCTAGCTCCAGGTCCTAGAGAATCCTAATGGCTACAGAGGCCTAGATTTTAAAGAATGAAAATATGACCAAGATTACCTTGCCTTTTAATATAGTTACATCATAACATATATTGTATCCCATCTCCCTAATTATAGTTTTCCATCTCAACCACTCAGAAAGAAATAGGGAAGCCTGAAGATTCTCAGATATTACAGAGAAGACTGGAGCAACGAAGAAGAAAAACTGAGTATAATTAGTATCTCATAGCACAGCCCTTCTTTCCCACTTGGCTAGAAATCCCCATCATCAGACTCACCAATGACTTAGCAAAAGGGCCCCACTAGGGCACTATTCCCAGAAAGACATCATTAACTGCACAATATCTGGGAGCCTCTTCTATAACCATGAATTAATTAATCAGAAGGACTAGTTTATACAATGGGCCTTGTGGGGGATGAGATACAAGACAAACACTTTACCATGTATAACAAAGCCCTCGGAAAGGGAGGACAGCTGTAACTGGTTGGTCACACACAGAAAAGAGATCGTTAGGATCAGCATCAGGAAAAAGAGGACTTAGTAGAGCTGGGAAGTTATTTATGAATTTTAATTTGAGAAAAGTAAAAACGAATGACCCTAAATTTACTTTAAGGATAATCATAAAAGACTATTTTTAACTGCAAAAACTAAGAAGCAGCAACAGGAAAAAGGTTAAATAAGTTGGGTCTGTAAGTTGGGATATTGTGTAATTATTAAAAATTATTTTTAAAGAATTTTCAATGACATTGACAATACAGCAACTTGTTAACAGTGGCACTGATGAGCTGTGGGATAATCTGTTCTTTTTATTTTCTCAGGCCTCTACAAGGAGCATATATTACCTTCATAATCGAAAAAAATAGTATGACCTAATAGAGAAAAATATACATGTATTAAAGAGAAAAAAAAGAGTTTCTGAGGAAACATACATGAATTTACACTAAAATCTATTATTGGAAATACTGTTACTTGGCCCTTGCCTAATATGCAACAGAACAGAATTGTGGTTCTCAAGGGACATGGTAACACCTCAGAGAAAAGAAGAAGCCTTTCAAACAAAATTAATTTCAATTTGCTTTAATTTATTAAAGAATCAAATTTATTGACACTCTTATACTACTTTTTACACTCTAAAAGTAAGCATAATCATTGCTGAAATTGAAATTTAGAACAAATAAATTTAGTTTATGTCAATTACTGGTATTTATAAAAGTAGGCATTTAGCTAACCAGGAAGTTTAAGTTATTCACATAATATTGCACACAAATCCAGATGGGGGAAAAGATGAGAGCATGGAGCGCTACTGGTCATGGGAGGGAGCACAGAGCAAACGCACATGCCCCTGAGCGAGCGCGCCCCTGGGCAAGTCTGGGCCCAGCGGGGTTTGGTCTCCCACCCCTGCCGAGGGGCCTTCACTCCCCTTTCTGCTTCTCTTGCCCTGTCTTACATACTTCCACTTTCTTCATTCTCTTCAGAATTGGAAAGCTACTCAAATCTACCAGTAAGCAAGATATTTCAGAATTTACTGAACCCATCACAGCCCTGAACAGCTGCTGGTCACTTAGTCTTTATTTTATGAAGAGAATTCGAAAAACCTATTTCTTCTCCCTCTTCAGGAGGAATGAAGAGACAAAATAAAACCACAAAACTGGAGCCTTCTCTCTGACTAGTTGGATATAAGCTCTCGTTTAGCATTACAAAAGACACGTCTTTCATCTCTCCCTTCTTTCAGAGTGCCCTTTCCTTTACAAAATCATGATAAACTTTAAATAAAACAACTGGAAATAAAAAGTAAAAATAGATGATGAAAACAAATAGGGTAAAAATGTGTAATACTTCAGACACACAACTAGGTTATATATTTTTAATTCTAAATAAATATGTAATGTAATGTAGTGAGTGTAGTGTAGTGTTATGTAATGTATTTAATGTAATATATTTTTTAATAAATATGGTTTAGGTGCCTTATATGTTTCAGGCACCCTGGCCTCAAACAGGAACGTAAAATTGAAATTTTGTACCCATTGCAAATTCTAGCATTAAAATGTTACACAAAAGGCCAGAATTATCATTAAAAAGCAATATATACCACTATGGAAAGTAATACGGAGGTTCTCAAGAAACTAAAAATAGAAATACTGTATGGCCCAGCAATTCCACTGCTGGGAATTTACCCAAAGAAAACAAAATCACTAATCTAAAAAGATAGACACACTATGTTTATCGCAGCATTATTTATAATAGCCAAGATGCAGACACAACATAAGTATCCATAGATATATGAATGGATAAAAAAAGATTGTTAGCCATAAAAAAAGAATGAACTCTTGGCATTTATGACAACATGGGTGGACCTAGAGGGTATCATGCTAAATGAAATAAGTCAGAGAAAGACAAATACCATATATCATTTACATGTGGAATTTAAAAAACAAAACAAATGAACAAACAAACAAAACTGAAATAGACTAAAAAATAGAGAACAGACTGGTGGTTATCACAGGGAACTGGGGAGGAGGGTGCGGGAAACAGGTGATGAGGAAAAAAATTAGTTAAAAAAAGCAACATATGATTCTGGACAGGATCTTCTGTTATATAGAACATTATTTGGACAACTGGTGAACTCTGATGGGAATCTGTGGATGAAATTACAGTAATATATCAATGATAATTTCCTGAGTTTTTTGGTCGTATTATGGATATGTAGAAGAAGATACTGGTGAGGAAACACACAATCAAGTATCTGAGAGTGATCCAGAATCACGTAACCAACTTGCTCTCAAATAGTGCTGGAAAAAAAGTTCTTTGCAGTGTTTTTGGAACTTTTCTGTATGTTTGAGATTGTCTCAAAGATGAAAAAGTTAAAAAAAGAAGCCTGAGTAGTAAAAAATAAAAAAATATACAGAGTTAAAAGTTCAAAGCTTTCCATGAACTACCTTAGTATTTTCTTTTGAAATATCAAATACTAAATCCTTTCTAAGTTAAAAAAATTTTATCATGAGAAATGTGTGCAGAGTGTGAGTTTATGTGTTTGTGTGTGTGTGTGTGTGTATGTGGGTTTCCCCATCTTTTGGGTAATCTTGGACTATTTCATCTCTACCACTCCAAGCCAGAGGGAAGGTGAAGAAAGTAGTAGGACAGGGATTTTCTTTGCTAGATACCAGATGGCACCAAACACAGCCCACTAATTCAAGACCTGTAAGGTCAAGGCACAACTCTCTCTATACAATGTAAATTCATAAAGCAAAGATCCTAAGCTGAACATTTGTAATTAGGTAAGTGCCTGCACATAAAAATAAATACAGTAATAATAGTTTATTGAAACTCTTGAAAAAAGGTGGAAATTACCAATTTAAAACATGCAGCAGGGTACCAACCAAATAGAAAGTATACTTGAAAAAAATGTACGTACTTACTGTAAATTTGCTCACACCCTCAAGCTCGCCAAACCTCATGTAAGAGATGTCTGCTTTCTTTTTTCCAACATCTACATCACCTGCATAGATCTGTTTAATGCCTGCACCTTTAATTAAAGGTACACATTCATCACATGGGCACTTCGTCACAAAAATCATACTTCTTTCTTCTGGTTTTATTTCTTGACACCTACAAAAAATTTATAAAATATTAGGAAGATGGGGGGCAGAAAAAAGATGGCTGTGTAAGAAGTGAAGCAAAAATCTAATCCCAAAACCATATATAATAGGAAAATACAGCAAGTACAACTAATCCTAAAAGCATGACCAGAAAGAATATTGCACCAGCTGGCCTACATCTGGGGAAAAATAAAGACTTCATGGAAAAGGGTAAAGTACCAAAGCTACAATCAGGCGGAACCCAAGCACACCCCCACCTCAGCTCACCAGCAGGAAGAAAAGAAACAGAGCAGGGAGGGAGCAGAAGCCCAGGACTGCTAAATACCCAGACCTGGAGATGTATGCCAGGAGCACAAACCCACATTGCATGGAGCACAAACTTTAGAGGGGTTGGAAAGCAAAGACAGGTAGAACACTCAGAGAGACTGAGATGCAAGCTGCTTGTGGAGAACGGGTATCCACAACTGACTGCTCTGGGACAAAAGAAAGGCGGGCAATTTTAGAGAGTTCCCAACAGTGAGAGAGTTGCTAAAGGGGCAAGGATTACACAGAGATTGCAGCTCAGGAGAAGGGACAGGTATTGTCCCAGCACCCTCAGCCCAGCAGGTTGGGAACTTTCAGGAGCTTCAGGCGCTTCATCATCCTGGATGGCAATGCAACCCTGAGGCCCCCCACTGTGATATGCAGCCTGCCACTCTTTACTCTTGGCAGGAACCGCATGGCTCACCTGCTACCCTCGGCACTGCTCCACGCCAGCTGGAGGGCAGCCCTGCCTTTAGCAACTACAGGGGCATATCAAAGAGGCTACTCCCTATGCAATGGGCTCACTGATCCTAACAGTGGAGAGAGGCACTGTGGCTGAGAAGCAGGAAAGAGCTCTTTCCTCCCAGCAGGCACTGGCGTTGCTCCCTGCGACCCATGCCATTGCTCCATGTGCTAGGCAGCTCCAGAGTAGAGCTTCTGGGAACTACAGGGTGGCACCCACACAAAGCTAGTATTCCACATTATCCAGTAGGATTATGAGAAGGCAGAAGAACCTTGTTCAATCCAAAATCCCTCAAACACCAGAAAGAAGGCTCAATGAAATGGAAATCACCAATCTTCAAAAAATATTTCAAAGTAAATATCATAAACATGCTAATGGAGCTACAGAAAAATATTCAAGATCAAGAGAGAGAGAGATACTTTGAAAAATACAGTATCTGAAATGAAACATACAATGGAGGATTTAAAAGTAGACTAGAAGAGGTAGAGGAGACGGTAAATGAAATAGAAATTAGAGAACAGGAATACAAAGAAGCTGAGGCAGAAAGAGAAAACAGGATCTCTAGGAAGAAAAGGATAATCAGACAAGTCTGTGATCAATCCAGGAGGAACAATATTCGCATTATAGGAGTACCAGAAGAAGAAGAAGAAGAGAGAAAAAGGGATAGAAAGTGTCGTTGAAGAAATAATTGCTGAAAACTTCCCCAATCTGGGGGAGGAAATAATCTCTCAGACCATTAAGTGCACAGATGTCCCAACACAAGGGACCCGAGGAAGACATCACCCAGACATACAATAATTAAAATGGCAAAGATCAAGGACAAGGAAAGAGTATTAAAAGCTGCCAGAGAGAGAGAAAAAAAATCACATACAAAGGAAAACCCATCAGGCTATCATCAGACTTCTCAGCAGAAACCTTACTGGCCAGAAGGGATGGGCACGATATATTTAATGCAATGAAACAAAAGGGCCTCAAATGAAGAATACTCTACCCAGTAATATTATCATTTAAATTTGAAGCCGTGATTAAACAATTTCCAGATAAGCAAAAGTTGAGGGAATTCACCTCCCACAAACCATCTCTACAGTGTATTTTAAAGGGGATGCTCTAGATTGAAGTGCTCCTAAAGCTGAATAGGTGTCACCAAAGAAAATAAAACTACAGTAAAGGAAGCAGACCAATTAATTACAAAGCAAACGCAAAATTAAATCAACTACCGCCACAGTGGGTCAAGGGATAGACAGAGTACAGAATATGACACATAAATTATAAAGAGTGGGGAAGAAGAAAAAGCAAAAAAAATGAATCTTTAGATTGTGTTAATAACAGAGTAATAAGAAAGACTAGTTAGACTGTTAGATAGTAAAGAAGCTGCCCTTGAACCTTTGGTAACCACGAATCCAAAACATGCAATGGCAGTAAGTACACATCTATCAATAATCACCCTAAATGTAAATGGACTAAATGCACCAATCAAAAGACACAGAGTCACTGAAAAGATAAAAAAACAAGACACATTTATATGCTGCCTACAAGAGACTCACTTCAAACCCAAAGACTAAAAGTGAGGGGATGGAAAAAGATATTTCATGCAAACAATAGGGAGAAAAAAGCAGGAGTTGAGTACTTGTATCAGATAAAATAGACTTCAAAACAAAAAAAGTAACAAGAGACAAACAACAACATTACATAATGATAAAGTAGTCAATACAACAAGAGGATAAAACCATTATAAATATCTGTACCCAACATAGCAGCACCCAAATATGTGAAACAAATACTAACAGATTTAAATGGGGAAACAGAATTCAATGCATTCATTTTAGACTTCAACACTCCACTCACTCCAAAAGACAGATCAACCACTCAGAAAATAAGTAAGGAGACAGAGGCACTAAACAACACATTTAGAACAGATGGACCTAACAGACATCTACAGAACACTGCACCCCAAAACAGCAAGATACACATTCTTCTGAAGTGCACATAGAACATTTTGAAGAATAGATCATATTCTAGGCCACAAAAAGACCTAAGTAAATTAAAAAAGATTGAAATTGTACCAACCAGCATCTCAAATCACAAAGGTATGAAATTAGAAATAAATTACACAAAGAAAACAAAAAAGCCTAAAAACACATGGAGGCTTAACAAAATGCTCCTAAATAATCAATGGATCAATGACCAAATTAAAACATAGATCAACCAATATATGGAGACAAATGGCAACAACAATTCACCACAACAAAATCTGTGGGACATAGTGAAGGCCATGCTAAGAGGAAAGTATATTGCAATACAGGCCTACCTCAGGAAAGAACAATCCCATATGAACAGTCTAAACTCACAATTAATGAAACTAGAAAAAAAGAACAAATAAGGCCCAAAGTAAGTAGGAAGAGGGACATAATAAAGATCAGAGCAGAAATAAATAATATCGAGAAGAATAAAACAAGAGAAAGAAACAATGAAAGCAGGAGCTGGTTCTTTGAGAAAATAAACAAAATAGATAAACCCCCTAGCCAAACTTCTCAAGAAAAAAAGAGTCTACACACATAAACAGACTCAGAAATGATACAGGAAAAATCAGTACAGACACCACTGAAACACAAAGAATTATTAGAGAATACTATGAAAAATTATATGCTAACAAACTGGATAACCTAGAAGAAATGGACAACTTTCTAGAAAAATACAACCTTCCAAGGCTGACCCAGGAAGAAAAAGAAAATCTCAACAGACCAATTACCAGCAATGAAATCGAGTCAGTAATCAAAAAACTACCTAAGAACAAAACCCCTGGAGCAGATGGCTTCACCATTGAATTTTATCAAACATTTAGGGAAGACCCAATACCTATCCTCCTTAAAGTTTTCCAAAAAGTGTAAGAGGAGAGAATACATCCAAACACATTCTATGAAGCCAGCATTACTGTAATACCAAAACCAGACAAAGGCACCACAAAAAAGGAAAATTACAGACCAATATCCCTGATGAACATAGATACAAAAATACTCAACAAAATATTAGCAAACCAAATTAAAAAACACATCCCCTATGACACCAAAAAGGAGGAGTCGGATTCAAGATGGAGCCGTGAGAGATGAGACAGAGAATTCCTCCCAAAAACACATACATTGTGAAAATACAGTTAATAGAACTACCCCTAAAACAGTAAAAGGAAAGAAGGCTGCACCAGACTGCATACAGACCTCACGAACAGGGCAGACCTCACAAAACAGGGTAATGTACGAAAGCCTTGATCCAGCCGGACCCAAGCCCTTCCCCAACCCAAGCTCACCTGCGGGAGGAAGAGAAACAGAGCAGGTCGTGGGTGGAAGCCTAAGACTGCTGAACACTCAGCCCTGGAGGTCAGCTTTGGGGCACAAACCTACATTGTGTGGTGCTCTGGAGGTTGATGGGGTTGGGGAGCGGAGATAGGCATAGTGCTTGAGAGACTGAGATTCTGGCCGTTTGTGGAGAACAGGGATCCACATCCCGCCACGCGGGGATAAAGGAAAGACAGGCAGTCTGAGAGGAAGCCTAGCAGTGAGAGGGCTGCTGAAAGGGCAGGATTTGCACGGAGCTTGCTGTGCGGGGAAAGAATAGGTGGACAAGGTGGTCTGGGAGCACTCTGCCCAGCAGGTTGGGAGCTTTGAGGAGCTTCAGGCACTCGATCCCCCTCACTGCCTGCTCAGTTCCGAGGTACCCCACTGTGACAGCCTGCTGCACCTTCCTCCTGGCCTGCCAGCACCTACTCACAAACCGGCTGTCACTGCGCTGGCTTCACACCAGCCAGAGGGAGGCCCCGCCTACAACAGCTAGAGACGCCAAGCACAGAGGTTTAAACTTGTGGGCTCGGCCCACTGGCTTTGATCCTGGAGACAGGCACAGCAGCAGGGAATCAGGAAAAAGTTCTTTCCACCCCCAAGGCACCAGCACCACTCCCCTACAACACCCGACCTCATTCGAGGGGCTGAGCCGCTCCAGAGACTAGAGATTCTGGGCACTAGAGGGCACCACATGGAATTATGAATCATCAAAGGAACCTGGTTAAGACGAAAATATCACAAACCCCAGAAAAAGGGCCAAATGAAACTAAACTCACCAATCTTCCTGAAAAAGAGTTTAAAATAAAAACCATATACATGCTCATAGAGGTACAGAAAAATATTCAAGACCTCATGGACGAATTTACGATGGAGATTCAATCATTAAGCAATTCCATATCTGAAATGAAACATACAATGGAGGGATTTAAAAGCAGATTAGTTGTAGTAGAAGAGACAGTAAAAGGAATATAAATTAGAGAAGAGCAATACAAAGAAGCTGAGACACAGAGAGAGAAAAGGATCTCTAAGAATGAAAGAATATTGAGAGAACTGTGTGACCAATCCAAATGGAACAATATTCCCATTATAGGGGTACCATAAGAAGAAAAGAGAGAAATAGGGATAGGAAGTGTTATTGACAAGGTAATTGCTGAAAACTTCCCCAATCTGGGGAAGGAGATAGTCTCTCAAGCCTGGAGGTGCAGAGATGTCCCAACACAAGGGACCCAAGGAAGACAACAAAACATATAATAATTAAAATGGCAAAGATCAAGGATACAGACAGACTTTCAAAAGCAGCTAGAGAGAGAAAAAAGATCACGAACAAAGGAAAACCCACCAGGCTATTATCAGATTTCTCAACAGAAACCTTACAGGCCAGAAGGGAGTGGCATGACATATTTAATGTAATGAAGCAGAAGGGCCTCAAACCAAGAATACTTTACCCAGCAAGGTTATCATTTAAATTTGAAGGAGGGATTAAACAATTTTCAGATAAGCAAGAGCTGAGAGAATTTACCTCCCACAAGCCACCTCTATGGTGCATTTTGGAGGGACTGCTATAGATGGACGTATTCCTAAGGCTAAATAGATGTCACACGAGGGAAACACAAAGAATACAGAATATGATACTTACTATATAAAGAATGGAGGAGGAAGAAAAAGGAAGAAAAAAAAAAAACCTTCACGTTGTGTTTGTAATAACATATGAAGAGAGTTAAATTAGACTGGTAGATAGTAAGGGAATTACCCTTGAACCTTTGGTAAGCACGAATCTAAAGCCTGCAATGGCATTTATCGATAATTACCCTAAATGTAAATGGACTGCATGCACCAATCAAAACCCAGAGTCACTGAATGGGTAAAAAAACAAGACCCATTTATATGCTACCTACAAGAGGCTCACTTCAAACCCAAAGACATACACAGACTGAAAGTGAAGGGATGGAAAAAGATATTTCAAGTAGGAGTTGCACTACATGTATCAGACAAAATAGACTTCAAAACGAAGAAAGTAACAAGAGACAAAGAAAAACATTACATAAGGATAAAGGGGTCAGTCCAACAAGAGGATATAACCACTATAAACATCTATGCATCCAACACAGGATCATCTACATATGTGAAACAAATACTGACAGAATTAAAGGGGGAAATAGAATGCAATGCATTTATTTTAGAAGACTTCAACACACCACTCACTCCAAAGGACAGATCAACCAGACAGAAAATAAGTAAAGACACAGAGGCACTGAACAACATATTAGAACAGATGGATCTAACAGACATCCAAAGAACACTTCATCCAAAAGCAAAAGGATACATGTTCTTCTCAGTCCACATGGAAAATTTTCAAGAATAGATGATATACTAGGCCACAAAAAGAGCTTTAGTAAATTCAAAATGATTGAAATGGTACCAAACAGCTTCTCAGATCACAAATGTATGAAACTAGAAATAAATTACTCAAAGAAAATAAAAAGCTCATAAACATATGGAGGCTTAATAACATGCTCCTAAATAATCAATGGATCAATGACCAAATAAAAACAGAGATCAAGCAATATATAAAGACAAGTGACAACAATAATTCAATGCCACAAAATCTGTGGGATGCAGCAAAGGCCATGCTAAGAGAGAAGCTACCACAGGAAAGAAAAACAATCCCAAATGAACAGTCTAAACTAACAATTAATGAAACTAGAAAAGGCAGAACAAATGAAGCCCAAAGTCAGTAGAACGAGGGACATAATAAAGATTAGAGCAGAAATAAATAAAATGAGAAGAATAAAACAATAGAAAGAATCAATGAAAGCAGGAGCTGGTTCTTTGAGAAAATAAAAATAGATAAACCCCTAGCCAGACTTATCAAGAAAAAAAAGACAGTCTATTCACATAAACAGAATCAGTAATGAGAAAGGAAAAATCACTACAGACACCACAGAAACACAATGAATTATGAGAGAATGCTATGAAAAATTATATGGTAACAGACTGGATAACCTAGAAGAAATAGACAACTTTCTAGAAAAATACAACTGTCCAAGAAAATCTCAATAGACCAATTACCAGGAAGGAAATTGAATTGCTAATCAAAAACCTACTCCTGCACCAGATGGTTTCACTGCTGAATTTTATCAAACATTTAGTGAAGACCTAATACCCATCCTCCTTAAAGTTTTACAAGAGGTAGAAGATGAGGGAATACTCCCAAACTCATTCTACGAAGCCAATATCACTCTGATACCAAAACCAGGCAAAGACACCACAAAAAAGGAAATTACAGACCAATATCTCTGATGAACATACATGCAAAAATATTCAACAAAATATTAGCAATTCAAATTAAAAAATACATCAAAAAAATTATTCACCATGAGCAAGTGGGATTCATCCCAGGGATGCAAGGATGGTACAACATTCGAAAATCCATCATCATCATCCACCACATCAACAAAAAGGACAAAAACCACATAATCATCTCCATAGATGTTGAAAAGCATTCGATAAAATTCAACATCCATTCGTGATAAAAACTTTCAACAAAATGGGTATAGAGGGCAAGTACCTCAACATAATAAAGGCCATATATGACCCCACAGCCAACATTATACTTAACAGCGAGAAACTGAAAGCTTTTCCTCTAAGATCAGGAACAAGACAACAATGCCCACTCTCCCCACTTTTATTCAACACAGTTCTGGAGGTCCTAGCGACAGCAATCAGACAACATAAAGAAATAAAAGGCATCCCGATTTGTAAGGAAGAAGTCAAACTGTCCCTGTTTGCAGCTGACATGATATTGTATATAAAAAAACCCTAAAGAATCCACTCCAAAAATACTAGATATAATATCTGAATTCAGCAAAGTTGCGGGATACAAAATACATATGCATAAATCTGTGGCATTCCTAAACACTAACGATGAATTAGCAGAAAGAGAAATCAGAAAAACAATTCCATTCACAGTTACATCAAAAAGAATAATATACCTAGGAATCAAACTAACCAAGGAAGTGAAAGACCTATACTCTGAAAACTACAAGACACTCATGAGAGAAATTAAAGAGGACACCAATAAATAGAAAAACATCCCGTGCTCATGGATAAGAAGAATTAATATTGTCAAAATGATCATCCTGCTAAAGCAATCTACAGATTCAATGCAATCCCTATCAAAATACCAAAGCATTCTTCAATGAAGTAGAGCAACTAATTCTAAAATTCATATGGAACCACAAAAGATCCCAAATAGCCAAAGCAATCCTGAGAAGGAAGAATAAGGCCGGGGGAATTACACTCCCTGACTTCAAGCTCTACTACAAAGCCACAGTAATGAAGACAATTTGGTACTGGCACAAGAACAGACCCATGGACCAGTGGAACAGACTCGATAGCCCAGATATAAACCCAAGCATATATGGTCAATTAATATACGATAAAGGAGCCATGGACATACAATGGGGAAATGACAGCCTCTACAACAGCTGCTGTTGGCAAAAGTGGACAGCGACACGTAAGAGAATGAAAGGGGATTATTGTCTAACCCCATACACAAAGGTAAACTCAAAATGGATCAAAGACCTGAATATAAGCCATGAAGCCATAAAACTGCTAGAAAAAAATATAGGCAAAAATCTCTTGGACATAAACATGAGCAACTTGTTCATGAACATATATTCCTGGGCAAGGGAAACAAAAGTAAAAATGAACAATTAGGACTATATCACACTAAAAAGATTCTGTACAGCAAAGGACAACATCAACAGAACAAAAAGACATCCTACAGTATGTGATAATATATTCATAAATGACATATGCGAAAAGGGGTTGACATCCAAATTATATAAGGAACTCATGCACCTCAACAAACACAAAGCAAATAAGCCAATTAAAAAATGGGCAGAGGGTCTGAACAGACATTTCTCCAAGTAAGAAATTCAGATGGCCAACAGGCACATGAAAAGAGACTCCACACTGCTAATCATCAGAGAAATGCAAATTAAAACCACAATGAGATATGACCTCATACCAGTAAGGATGGCCAACATCCAAAACACAAACAACAACAAATGTTGGCGAGGATGTGGAGAAAGGGGAACCCTCCTACACTGCTGGTGGGAATTCAATTTAGTTCAACCATTGTGGAGGTTCCTCAAAAAACTCAAAATAGAAATACCATTTGACCCAGGAATTCCACTCGTAGGAATTTATCCTAAGAATGCAGCAGTCCAGTTTGAAAAAGACATATGCACCCCTGTTTATTGCAGCACTATTTACAATAGCCAAGAAATGGAAGCAACCTAAGTGTCCATCAGAAGATGAATGGATACAGAAGATGTGGTACATATACACAATGGAATATTATTCAGCCATAAGAAGAAAACAAATCCTACCATTTGCAACAACATGGATGGAGCTAGAGGGTATTATGCTCAGTGAAATAAGCCAGGCGGAGAAAGACAAGTATCAAATGATTTCACTCATCTGTGGAGTATAAGAACAAAGAAAAAACTGAAGAAAAAAAAACAGCAGCAGAGTCACAGAACCCAAGAATGGACCAATAGTTACCAAAGGGAAAGTGATTGGGGAGGATGAAGGGTGGAATAAGGAGGAAAAAGGGGGCATTATAATTAGCACATATAATGTAGGGGGGGGCACGGGGAAGGCAGTATAACACAGAGAAGACAAGTAGTGATTCTATAGCATCCTACCAAGGTGATGGACAGCGACTGTAATGGGGTTGGTGGGAGGACTTAATAATAGGGGGAGTCTAGTAACCACAATGTTGTTCATGTAATTGTACATTAATGATAGCAAAATAAGAAAAATACATCAAAAAGATCATCCATCATGATAAGTAGGATTTATTCCAGGGATGCAATGATGGTACAATATTCGAAAATCCAACGTCATACACCACATCAAGAAAAAGAAGAACAAAAACCACATGATCATCTCCATAGATGCTGAAAAAGCATTCAACAAAATTCAACATCTATTCATGATAAAAACTCCGAACAAAATGGGTACAGAGTACAGGTACCTCAACATAATAAAGGCCATATATGACAAACCCACACCCAATATCATACTTAACAGTGAAAAGCTGAAAGCTTTTCCTCTAAGATCGGGAAGAAGACAAGGACACCCACTCTCCCCACTTTAATTCAAATAGTTCTGGAGGTTGTAGCCATGGCAATCGACAACACAAAGAAATAAAGGGCATCCAGGTTGGTAAGGAAGAAGTTAAATTGTCACTGTTTGCAGATGATGTGATATTATACACAAAAAATCCTAAAGAATCCACTCCAAAACTAGTAGAACTAATAACTGAATTCAGCGAAGTTGCAGAATACAAAATTAATACACAGAAATATGTGGCATTCCTATATACTAACAATGAACTAGCAGAGAGAGAAATCAGGAAAACAATTCCATTCACAGTTGCATTCAAAAGATTAAAATACCTAGGCATAAACCTAATGAAGGAAGTGAAAGACCTATACCCTGAAAACTATAAGACACTCATGAGAGAAATTAAAGAAGATACCAATAAATGGAAATACACCCCATGCTCAAGGATAGGAAGAATTAATATTGTCAAAATGGCCATCCTGCCTAAAGCAATCTACAGATTCAATGCAGTCCCCATCAAAATACTGACAGCATTCTTTAACGAACTGGAACAAATAGTTCTAAAATTCATATGGAACCACAAAAGACTCCAAATAGCCAAAACAATCCTGAGAAGGACGAATAAAGCTGGGGGGATTACGCTCCCTGACTTAAAGCTCTACTACAAAACCACAATAATCAAGACAATTTTTACTGGCACAAGAACAGACCCATAGACCAGTGGAACAGAGTAGATAGCCCAGATGTAAACCCAAGCATATATGGTCAATTAATATACAATAAAGGAGCCATGGATATACAATGGGGAAATGACAGCCTCCTCAACAGCTGGTGTTGGCTAAAGTGAACAGCTACATGCAAGAGAATGAAACTGAATTATTGTCTAATTCCATACACAAAAGTAAACTCAAAATGGATCAAAGACCTGAATGTAAGTCATGAAACCATGAAACTCTTAGAAGAAAAGATAGGCAAAAATCTCTTGGACGTAAACATGAGCAACTCTTTCTGGAATGCATGTCCTCAGACAAGGGAAACAAAAGCAAAAATGAACAAGTGGGACTATATCAAGCTGAAAAGCTTCTGTACAGCAAAGGACAGCATTAGCAGAACAAAAGACATCCTACACTATGGGAGAATATATTCATAAATGTCATATCTGATAAGGGGTGGACATCCAAAATATATAAAGAACCCATGCACCTTAACAAACAAAAAGCAAATAATCCAATTAAGAAATGGGCAGAGGATATGAATAGACACTTCTCCAAATAAGAAATTCAGATGGCCAACAGGCACAGGAAAAGATGCTCCACATTGCTAATCATCAGAGAAATGCAGATTAAAACCACAATGAGATATCACCTCACACTAGTGAGGATGGCCAACATCCAAAAAACAAACAACAACAAATGTTGGCGAGGATGTGGAGAAATAGAAACCCTCTTACACTGCTGGTGGGAATGTAAATTAGTTCACCCATTGTGGAAAACAATATGGAGGTTCCTCAAAAAACTAAAAACAGAAATACCATTTGACCCAGGAATTGCACTCCTAGGAATTTACCCAAAGAAAACAAGATCACAGATTCAAAAAGACATGCACCCCTATGTTTATTGCAGCACTATTTACAATAGCCAAGATATTGTAGCAACCTAAGTGTCCATCAGTAGATGAATGGATAATGAAGATGTGGTACATATACACAATAGGATACTATACAGCCATAAGAAGGAAACAAATCCTACTATTTGCAACAACATGGATGGAGCTGAAGGATATTATGCTCAGTGAAATAAACCAGGCAGAGAAAGACAAGTACCAAATGATTTGCCTCATTTGTGGAATATAACAACAAAGCAAAAACTGAAGTAACAAAACAGCAGCAGACTAACAGACTCCAAGAAGGGACTAGTGGTTACCAAAGGGAAAAGGGGTTGAGGAGGATGGGTCGGAAGGGAGGGAGAAGGGCATTAAGGGGTATTACGATTAGCACACATAATGTACGGGGGGCACAGGGAAGGCAGTAGAGCACAGAGAAGACAAGTAGGGACTCTGTGTCATCTTACTACACTGATGGACAGTGACTGTAATGGGGTATATGGGGGGCATTTGATAATAGGGGTGAATATAGTAACCACAATGTTGCTCATGTGAAACCTTCATAAGATTGTATATCAATGATACCTTAATAAAAAAATATTAGGAAGATAGTTTCCAAAAGGATAAGTTCTATTTTACAAAAATCTTTAAACACTAAAATTAAGCTGCTTTAAAAATAGATTTACATTATAAACAATAATAATCAAACCTTATTCTTGCTGAATAAATGTTCAAAATATATAAGCTCATAAAATATAAAAATATAACCTGAACATTATGATTGCTACAATGAAAATTTATGTATTTATTCTAAGCAATTTGGCAAGATACTCAATATTAGATTACAAAGTAAATGAAAACAGAATGAGACACTGAAGTAGACAGGGAGGGTGAGATGGAAGGGGAGTTAGTGCGGGAGACAGAACAATGTTTTCTAAGAAAGAAAGAACCTCTTTATAATCCCTATAATTAGAGGCTAGAACCAAGACCCTCTTTAAGAGTTTACCATGTATGATGGGACACCGACTCACCATGGTAGCCAAAACATTTACCACTTACCAGGTACCTAATGGGTATTTAATTAGTTCTTACTAAATTGTTAATTTTAAAGTTGTGTTTTGAGTTACAGTTCCCTTACCCACCCCCACCCAAGACAGGATAATTTAACAAACATTTGGATTTAACAGAATTTAACAGAATCCTGCCTTCATACAAAATAAAGTGAGTGAGTCTGGAATGAAGAATACAGGAAAAGAGCAGAGGAATTGTTTGTTGGCCAGGGTAGTTTAGAACTAAGGAATGCTCCCATCTGAGTCTGCAGGGGTTGTATTTCCCAGTTCCATGGTTTGCACCATTCTCTGACAGCTATCTTACAGCACCACCACCTTCCATATCCATCTTCCTAGTTTCGACTCTCATTCTGCTTGCCTGGACTATGGCAACAGAATTCTGGGCATCCAGTCTATTCAAACAGTATACCTGCAACCTAAGTAATCACTAGTGTGCCTCTGTAAATGCCACTCCATTTCTCCACTGCCTACCAATTAAAGTCAAAACTCAAAGCCCTCCCTTGTCCAGTCCCAACCTATTCCCATGTGCTCCAAGGTCCAACTTAATTGGAACATTAATGTTGCTAAGGAAAATGGCATTTTCCTACTTCTAGACTGCTGCTATGTCTGAAGCAAGAATGGCTTCCCCTCAAGTAAGCAGCTCCAATTGCCACAATCCTACCAAACCTTTAAAGCTCAGCTCAAACGCAAGTTCCTCCGAACATTTTCCCCTCTGACTCCCTGTCCCCATTCTGTAGCAGCCCCTGAATTTCCACTTTAGGTTGGCCTTTCCCACTGAACTGGTCACCTTAGGTTGAATTCAGTGTGACATCCCCTCTGCATTAAAAGCTCCTCAAGGACAAGAGCTACGTCTTACTCAGTTTTGAATCCCATAAGATCATCCCCTTAGTGGTAAATGTTGAGAAGTGTTTGTGGAAATGATCTAAATTAACTTTAGTAGGAGGTAATGCCAGTTATAATCTCTAAGGAAAACTATGTCAAAGAATTTTGGTTCATAACAAAAGTTATATATTCACAAATATAAGTGCTTCAATTTAAATTTAGAAAACAACGATTTTACAATCGAGAAATATGCAAGACTCTAAGGATAAACTCTCAGCAGTTTATATTGGAGAGAGAGGGAAGAAAGGAAAACAAAAGACTTGCTCAGTAAGTTTGAAGGCCTGGAGGATCTCTGGCAATGGCCTTGGGTCAGACAGCAAGGACCACTTATAACACTTATACTTCTGAAATGATGTTTCTTGGAATTTTAAAAAAGCAAATAAATTACAGTTAAGAGAAAACTAATTTCAGCTAACTCTTGCTACATTTTGAGGAAAATAATGCAAATGAATTTCATACCTAAATGTCAAGGCATTCTGTTCCGCATGTACAATGTATCTGAATTTCCTTATTTCTCTGTCTTTCTGTTTGTCATCCATGTGCGGGAAGTCAGCATATTCAGATCCAACAGGAAAAGCATTATAACCACATCCGATGAAGTACAATGCGCCTGTTCCATCACAGTTTTTCTGTGAAGATGAGCAAACCAAGCTTAGTTTTCAGCATTCTGAAAATGTACCTTGCAGTACATACTTAAAGCCTAGTATCATACTTCCTACAATTAATTCAATTTTTTACGACAGAGCCATCAAACAAATACAGTATTAGATCCTCCTACTGCAGTGTGGTCTTGTCAAAGGTAAATTTCAAGAAGGCTAATCATCTCTAATATATAATCTTAAGGCATTCATTGGTTTCAGTGGTTAATTAAATACAGGTATTTTCTGCTTTTTGGAAATTCACATTATGCCACTTCACGTTTACCAAACACCTACATTAGTACCAAAAGAGGATTTTCACTTTTATGAAAAAAGGCAAAAACCAATAGTGTTCAGCGTTTTTCCTGCAGCAACCAAGCAGGAGGCAGTACCCACCCGGAGCAAATGATAGGGGACCCGCCAAGCTCCTCCCGGGGCAACTGACTCAGCATCTCAGCGTCAAGCTGCGATACTGTGTCTGAGTGTCTGTGCCTTATCGCAATTTATTTTGTGTATCCATTAGCGAGATGTGCTCCTAAGGTATCAGAAAAGCCTTAGAGTTATTTTGGGGTCTGGAATGCTCAAAAATTTTTCCACATAAATTAATGGTAATTGTTTCTTTGCTTTACACCATTCTGGCTTACGGAAGGTTTCATAGGAATGCTCTGCCTTCAGACAGCAGGGGAAATCTGTACTATCCTGTTTAACTCACAAATTGTATGACTTCATTCAGACATCTCTCCCTGAACAGGTTGTAAGATCCTTGGAACAGAAAGCATGTTCTATACCTCTTTTCTACCCCTTAAAGTAGATCCATTAGAGCACTCCATTCATAGAAAGTACTAAGTAAGTGATTGTTAACTTCTTACATGCTCAGTGCTGTACAACTGGTTAGCAAGCCAGAAGTTTTAAAAATATTTTGAACAGATAATTTTTGTTGTTGGAAAAAATACATAAGATTGTGATACAGTTAGAAAATAAAAAATGTACTTTCCTTTAATCTTCATATTTATTGAATATTGAACATACATATATAAAATGTAATTTTTTAAGTGGTTCCTTTATTTTTTATCCTAGTCAACGGCATATTAGGTGTTAATATGAATGCTTTATCAATTGTTAAAGTGAAATATTTTATAAATCATAAGTGTTTATAATAGTTTGGAATATGCTATAAACCTCGCTAAATTTCAATGTTATAATTACTCATATGATAATATCAACACACTCATTACTATAGCAGCTTGTGTAACGTGAGCCAACAAAACCTTATAAATAATGTATTATCTCAATAATAAATTATTCTTGGGCATTTACTAAATATCAATCATGCTATTAATTCATTTAATCAATCCTTACAACAACCCAGACAGTAGGTACTATTATTATTCCCATTTACAGATAAGGCAACTGAGGCTGAGAGAGATTAAATTAGTTGTCCAGTATCACAAAACTAGTAACATAGCCAGAATTTAAGCCCAGTTTGCTTGTCTCCAAAGCCATGTCCTCCCACTTTACCATGCTGCCTAGCACTATAGATAACTGGAAACTTAAATTTTCCACAAAGTAGTTGAGAACCAGATGTTAGGCCAAAAGGCTGCTGAGCATTCATATAATCACAAATGAGAGTTCCAACCATAGGCCAGGCACTGTGCTAGGTGCTGGGAATATAGTTATAAACTAGAGAAAATCCCTGCCCTCATGTAACTCAAAATCTGGAGATGATATGACACTGCACATGTAATTTAAAATGTGATGAGTGTCACAAATGAGTTGTATATAATGCTGTGGGAGTTTTTGGCAGAGAACCTATTCTAATGTGTGTTTACAGTTGAGGTAGGGATAAGTATAATCAAGAGAGATTTTGAAGGTGGAATTCGTAGCACCTGGTGATTGTACATATGGAGTAATAGGGAATGGGATGGTGACCACTGATGAAGGAATAAGTTAGAAGGGAATATACTGGGTATATTGGCTAGGTTGAACTTGACGGCCTTATGACACATCCAGGCAAATAGTCAAATTACTTGCTGTAAAATCTATGGAAGCTAAACTTAGGCTCCTTACTCTCTTTCAATCAGCTCAGTTACTAATTATATATTGATTCCATGCTCATACTTCCTAGTCTTCGTCATCTCTTTTTTATCAATCTCCCTCTTTCCTATCTAGCCTCGCTTCATTCTTTTAATAATGCAAATCTGATCAAGTTGTTTTCCCTACTTAAAATATTCTTGGGTTGCACTGTCCAGTACAGTAGCTAGTCCAAATTGAGAGGTGCTATATGCACACAGGATAGTAGGGACTGAATACTCCCTCAAAATGCAGAATATTTTTTATTAATATTTATATTAATTACATGTTGAAATGATATTTCTGGATACTGATAAGTGAAATATATTCCTAAAATTAATTCACCTGTTCCTTTTTACTTTTTTTAATGTGGTTCCTAGAAAATGTTAAAGTTTGTATGTGGCTTGCCTTTTATTTCTACTAGTAGTTAGAAAGCTGTGCTAGGGTACCGCACTGTCTAAGGACAAAGTCCACATTCTACATGCTATACAAAGTTCTTCATAGGCCAGTCCAAGTTTCTCCTACTGGACTACACACAGGACTCTGGACTGCAACATGCCAAGGCACCTGCTGTTTCCCACATTCTCTCTATACCTCCTACCTCTGTGTCACCCTCCTAATCCCGCTAACCTGCTCTGCCTGATGAGCTCCTACTCATTCTCAAGGCTAATAAAGAGTGTCTTACCTCCTCCAAGAATATTTTACTCATTTAACCAAGCAAAGGTTCCTCTCTGCTCTCACGGTATCATGTCATAATTACAGTTCTGTATCAGATTCATTTTCACTGCTCTGTCTCCATTTCTAGACTATAAAAGGCCATGAAGGACATAAAACATGGTCTTTAACTCCCCACTGTTCACTGTGGCACAGTGCCTACTCCGTAGAAACTGTTTAATAAGTGTTTGCTAAATGAATGACCCTATCTAGAAAATGGTTAAGGGAATGAGAAAATGGTTATAGAACTGAACTGAAGAGCCAATACAAAATATTAACTCCAATGGGTCAATAAAATGTAATGCACTTAAGAGTAAAGTATATTTAAACAAAATTAAGGTTAAATGTTTAAAGAATTATTTTCATACTGACAGACTTTCCTTCTGCCCAAATGACTGCTCCAACTCCTGTTTTATGATCCTCTGAAAGACAAATGATATTCAACTTAGTAAAAAGCAGTGATTTGTTAGTTTCAGAAATACATTTTTCTAAGAGTAATAACATTTATTGAAACATACTTCATAAATGTAGCAACAACCTTTGACATCTTCACTATTACAGAAAACCACTAAAACAAATACTTTAAGCCTGGGATATGGGGATTAGGTACTAAACAACGTGACAGTGCCGCTACCAACCTAGGCACACATGACCTACACGCACAGCTCATTAAAACAGCACAGTCCCTGTGGTCAGGTCACTGCAGAGCTGTGACTGAGGTAACTACTGGCTCTCCAGCAACAAGTCGGCTTCTAGTGACGGTTCTAGCGGATGATGAAACTGATCAAAAAAGAGTTTCTGAACTGATGGATTTAATGTAATAACCATTCACAACAATCAAATCTGTCTTCTAGCATTTTTACACTCTAATCATGGAAAATACATTTTATGGAAATACTCTTGCTAAGATAAAGTTCAAACTTACAAACAAATCTTTATGGACTTTCACATGTATAAATTGCTAGAAAGTGCATGGAAGGGATTTTGATTTAAACAAAATGCTGTCCTTTCCCTGAGTTTACCTTGAGGGGAAAAACAATGCCAAGTCAGTGTGACATGATGCTCGTTTCTAAATCAAGTGACAGAAGTTATAAAATTACAGTTTCCTTGCAGAACCAAAACCTCTGCCACAGTAAAACTGTACTTCTTAAAACCATTAATCTGAAAGAGAAAATTAAAAAATTGACATTCTACATATTGAGGACTTTTTCCTTCTACTAATACAAGGTTGAATTTCATTTTTCTAAGACAATTATACTTTAATTATGGAAACCATAGTATTTATCAAAATCTTAACAGGGACTAATGTAGTTAAGTAGGTACATTTAGACAGAGAAAGTAACAATCATCAGTGAACTTACTCCAGGGCAAGTGGCAGAAATTATAAACTTAAGATTTGCCTGCAAAACCTAAACCTTTACTTTAAGTACCATTATACTTAGTACTTAAATAAATCTGAAACAGAAAACTGAAGATGAAAGACAGATTCTTCATAGTAAGTGTCTACTTTTCCTACCATTGACACTAAGTATTTTTCATGTTTTTTTTTTTAGTATCAGGAGCCACGTTTTCTGTTTCAGTCTGGGAACAGACTAAACCATGCCAGGAGGGGAAAACCCGATTGTCCGTCAGCGTGCGGCTCTATTGCCTAAAGTTAGCTACCCCAAGAGAATATTCCTTGCTACATGTATCTTTTGGAATCAGAATAAAATCTCATTCATGTTAGATGGAATAGATTTCACCCAGTCCAAAGGTTGAAATGAGAGATGAGCTTTCTCAAAAATCTTTCCATGTCTATAATTTTTACAGAAATTGCTTCCCATGATCTGGTCATTCCCAGGGTTTTCTCTGTACACCTTTGAAAGTAAGGTCAATTTATAATCACTGAGCCAAATTCCTAAGACTCTGATCACTGAAAGTCAGAGAACTCTATCCTATCACTTTGGAAACACAGGACTGATTATTGTAGCTCCCATTTCTGTGATCAGGTCAGGGTTTGTCCAGGTGTGGTCTGCAGACCACTTGCATCAGAATTACTGAATGCTTGTTAAAATGACAGACTCCTGGCTCCCATGGACATCCCTTGAATTACGCTCTCCATGGGAGGCAGGGATATGCATTTCTCATGGGCACTCCCTGCTTCATAGGCATACTAACAGTTGAGAACCACTGAGTTACGATTTGAAACAATTTTTTTGGCTATTTCAACTTATTTTCACCATAACATTGTGGTGCAGGAGGAAGGCATAATCCTCAGCTTTGGAAGTCACCTAGTCTAATAAGAAAACAGGACCTAAAAAGATGGAAAAATCACACTTAAACCAGGTAGATAAGATGTGATGCCCACTTTTGTTTCCCTCCGTCTAAACAAATTTTGTCACTTTTTTACTATGTCAAAGTTTCCTGGAAACACACTTATAATGACACCTCTGTGGATCCTATTTATTCACCATTCAAAAAGCAATTATTAAGCACGTACTCACCATTACTTCTAGAACTCTGTTACTAGAGGTTTTGGAATTCATTTTAATCAGATGTATATTTTTAAATAAAATGGTTTAACGGAATGATTTCTTCACCTATAGAGTGAAATAAAGTCATCAAAGCAAACTGAATAGTGTGAAATTAAGTCTGAGTTATGAGAAGCACATGGGAATATCTATTTTACCCAATTGTCCTAATTGTTAAGTGAGATTTATATATAAATTGCCTAGCTCTGTGCTAGACACATAGTAAGTGATCAATAAATTATTAATTGTCATCAGTGAAAAATACTGGTCCAAAATTCCTTATCTGAAATCCCTTTATCGAGTTTCATTTTTTTTTCTGGACAGCTTGATGTATTTATTTTGTGGCTACACTTGACCAAATACTTGGTGCTGTATTTATATATTTTACTCCATCTATATAAATGTGTTTAATTACAAGGTACTGCCCAGATCCCCCAGGGAGTGCTATGTAATAAACAGCATATGCACCATGTTACCTTTCTGAAATCTGAAAAATTCTGAGTTCCTTTTCCTCTGGCTCTAAGGGTTTTGGATAAGGGATTGCAGACCATTTACTTCTGAATGTAAAAGACTTCCTTTATCCATTCAATACACTGTGGTTAGTACTAAGAAAAAAATGGTGATAATGACATGGTTCTCTTCCCTAGAAGACCTCACAGTGGAGTGGAGTGCATAAGAGTTGCATAAGATTTGAGTTCCAGGTAGTCATACCAGTCAAAAAATCAACCTTGAAATATCTTTTAAATTGCCCATCAAGTGCAGAAGCATGGCTTTATATACAAAACTCTGCAGAGAAATAGTGGATAAATGTATAATTAGAGTATCTAATAGAGAATATATGGAATTTGTATCTATACGTTATTGCATCTTGAAGCACTAGAATCATACACGGTATGATGTGTTCTCCTGTGAAAAGCAAGAGGTACTGAGATTAAGTAAAAGAACAGCAAGTACATCACTCTCAATTTACACTCACTCTGAAATTTGCAGAATTCTAATTAGCAAAGGGGATTAGCAAATTACAGCTGTAAAAGCTGTTCCCATTTATGTTTCAATCCTTCCAGAATGGCTTAGAGAAACAATCTTTATAAAACTGGTTTTGGCAAAGATATTAATGCATGACCCATGATACAAGATAACTATATTAAATCAGATTTTTACACAAAACAGTTGCTTGGTGTCATATAGCTTGCACCTGTAAGTAGACGCAAATTCTTTAATAAGAATTGAGTGATTATTAACACTGCTGAATGAACATAAGAATCCCTGGCAGAACTTAAAAAGTTCAGAACCCTAAACCACACCCTTAGGGACTTGGTTCAGTACGTCTCGGTTGGAATTTGAGCATTTGTACTTTTAGTATGACTTTCAATAGTGATCCTGATAAGATGCCAACTGAGAACCTCTATATTCTACTGAAATTACTTTGACCTGTGATCTTTACTTAGAATATATTGCAGGCAGTGGCATTTGTATGGACATTTTCTGAAGATTTTCTCTTCTCCTTTCTTGGAAAAACTTAAAAAATATGCTACTACAGTCCACTTGCCAAATCTTACATTACTACTACTCTGGCATGTTTTTTTTTTTCATTCCAAAGTTGCATTTTTAAAAGTGACCATGATTCTACTTTGAAAAACCTTATGTCTGGAAGATGTAAAAACACTGTTCTATAATTGGTAATATGGTTGCCATCTTTTATCACAATAAAGGAAATTCACAAGTAACATTTTCCTTTTCCATATATATACACATGCACAACTTAATAAAGTAAAATGTTTCACAACTTGCTTGTTGAATATATACCAGCAATGGGAAGAATCTGCCAATATTCCTTTACTTTGATTCTGTTATATTGAATTATGCTTATTGTAAAGGTTTTTAAAGGTTTTTTTAATATATAATTTATTTTGCTATCATTAATCTACAATTATATGTGCAATATTATGGTTATTAAACTACCCCCCTTCATCAGGTCTCCCCCACCAACCCCATTACACTCACAGTCCATCAGCATAGTGAGATGCTAGAGAATCACTACGTCTTCTCCTCGAACTGGAAAAGGCCTCCCCACCCCCCCCCAACATTACATCTCCTAATCGTAATGCCCCCTTTTCCCTCTTATCCCTCCCTTCCAACCCATCCTCCTCAGTTCCTTTCCCTTTGGTAACTATTAGTCCATTCCTGGGCTCTGTGAGTCAGCTGCTGTTTTGTTCCTTCAGTTTTTTTCTCTTCTTACACTCCACATAGGAGTGAGATCATTTGATATTTGTCTTTTTCCGCTTGGCTTTATTTCACTAAGCATAATACCCTCTACCTCCATCCATGTTGTTGCAAATGGTAGAATTTCTTTTCTTCTTATAGGTGAATAATATTCCATTGTGTATATGTACCACCTCTTCTTTATCCATTCATCTACTGATGGACACTTAGGTTGCTTCCATTTCTTGGCTATTGTAAATAGTGCTGAGATAAACATAGGGGTCCATATGTCTTTTTCAAACTGGGCTTCTGCATTCTTAGACTAAATTCCTAGGAGTGGGATTCCTGAGTCAAATGGTATTTCTATTTTGAGTTTTTTGAGGAAACTCCATACTGCTTTCCACACTGGTTAAACTAATTTGCATTCCCACCAGCAGTGTAGGAGGGTTCCCGTTTCTCCACATCCTCACCAACATTTGTTACTCGCCACATTTGTTGTTGTTTGTGTTTTGGATGTTGGCCATCCTCACTGATGTGAGGTGATATCTCATTGTGGTTTTAATCTGCATTTCTCTGATGATTAGTGATGTGGAGCATCTTTTCATGTGCCTGTTGGCCATCTGAATTTCTAATATGGAAAAGTGACTATTCATGTCCTCTGCCCATTTCTTAATTGGATTATTTGCTTTTCTTTCCTGAGGTGCGTGAGTTCATATATTTTGGATGTCAACCCCTTATCAGATACATCATTTATGAATATATTCTCCCATACTGTAGGATGTCTTTTTGTTCTACTGATGGTGTCCTTTGCTGTACAGAAGCTTTTCAGCTTGATACAGTCCCACTTGTTCATTTTTACTTTTCTTTCCCTTGCCCGGGGAAATATGTTCATGGAGAAGTTGCTCATGTTTATGTCCAAGAGATTTTTGCCTATGTTTTTTTCTAAGAGTTTTATGATTTCATGACTTACATTCAGGTCTTTGATCCATTTTGAGTTTACTTTTGTGTACGGGGTTAGACAGTAGTACAATTTCATTCTCCTACATGTAGTTGTCCAGTTATTCCAACACCAGCTGCTGAAGAGGCTGTCATCTCCCCATTGTATATCCAGGCTCCTTTATCAAATATTAATTGACAGTATATGTTTGGGTTAATGTTTGGATTTTCTATTCTGTTCCACGGGTCTGTGGGTCTGTTTTTGTGCCAATACCATATTGCCTTGATTACTGTGGCTTTGTAGTAGAGCTTGAAGTCAGGGAGCATAATTCCCCGTTTTATTCCTCCTTCCCAGGATTACTTTGGCTATTCGGGGTCTTTCGTGGTTCCATATGAATTTTAGAATTATTTGTTCCAGTTCATTGAAGAAAGCTGTTGGTATTTTGATAGGGATTGCACTGAATCTATAGATTGCCTTAGGTAGTATAGCCATTTTGACAATATTTATTCTTCCTAGCCAGGAGCATGGGATGAATTTCCATTTGTTAGTGTCCTCTTTAATTTCTCTTAGGAGTGTCTTGTAGTTTTTAGGGTATAAGGTCTTTCACTTCCTTCGTTAGGTTTATTCCTAGGTATTTTATTCCTTTTCAGGCAATTGTGAATGGAATTTTTTTTCTGATTTCTCTTTCTGTTAGTTCATTGTTAGTGTATAGGAAAGCAACAGATTTCTGTGTGTTAATTTTGTATCCTGCAACTTTGCTGAATTCAGATATTAGTTCTAGTAGTTTTGGAGTGGAGTCTTTTGGGTTTTTTATGTACAGTATCATGTCATCTGCAAATAGTGACAATTAGACTTCTTCTTTACCAATCTGGATGCCTTGTATATCTTTGTTTTTTCTGATTGCTGTGGCTAGGACCTCCAGTACTATGTTGAATAACAGTGGAGAGAGTGGGCATCCCTGTCTTGTTCCCGATCTTAGATGAAAAGCTTTCAGCTTCTCGCTGTAAAGTATGATGTTAGCTGTGGGTTTGTCATATATGGCCTTTATGATGTTGAGGTACTTGCCGTCTATACCCATTTTGTTGAGACTTTTAATCATGAATGGATGCTGAATTTTGTCAAATGCTTTTTCAGCATCTATGGAGATGATTATGTGGTTTTTGTTCTTCTTTTTGTTGATGTGGTGGATGATGTTGATGGATTTTCAAATGTTGTACCATCCTTGCATCTCTGGGATGTATCCCACGTGATCATGGTGTATGATCCTCTTGATGTATTTTTGAATTCGGTTTGCTAATATTTTGTTGAGTATTTTTGCATCTACATTCATCAGGGATATAGGTCTGTAATTTTTTTTTTTTTTTTTTGGTGAGGTCTTTGCCTGGTTCTGGTATTAGAGTGATGCTGGCTTCATAGAATGAGTTTGGAAGTATTCCCTCCTCCTCTATTTTCTGGAAAACTTTAAGGAGAATGGGTGTTATTTCTTATGTCTGGTAGAATTCAGAGGTGAATCCATCTGGCTCAGGGGTTTTGTTCTTGGGTAGTTTTTTGATTACCGCTTCAATTTCCTTGCTGGTGATTGGTCTGTTTAGTTTTTCTGTGTCTTGTTTGGTCAGTTTTGGAAGGTTCTGTTTTTCTAAGAAGTTGTCCATTTCTTCTAGGTTTTCTAGCTTGTTAACATATAGATTCTCATAATATTCTCTTACAATTGTTTGTATTTTTGTGGGGTCCATCATTATTTTTCCTTTCTCATTTCTGATTCTGTTTATGTGCATAGATTCTCTTTTTCTCTTCATAAGTCTGGCTAGGCGTTTATCTATTTTGTTTATGTTTTCAACGAACCAGCTCTTGGTTTTATTGATTTTTTTCTATTGTTTTATTCTTCTCAATTTTATTTATTTCTTCTCTGATCTTTATTTTGTCCCCCTTTCTGGTGACTTTGGGCCTCATTTGTTCTTCTTTATCCAATTTCAGTAATTGTATCTTTACACTATTCATTCAGGATTGTTCTCCCTTCTTTAAATAGGCCTGGATTGCAATATACTTTCCTCTTAGAACTGCCTTTGCTGCGGCCCACAGAACTTGTGGCTTTGTGTTGTTGTTATTAATCTCCACATATTCTTTCATTTCTGTTTTGATTTGGTCATTAACCCATTGATTAATTAGGAGGATGTTGTTAAGTCTCCATGTATTTGTGAGCCCTTTTGTTTTCTTTCTAAAATTTATTTCTAGTTTTATACCTTTGTGATCTGAGAAGTTGGTTGGTAGTATTTCAATCTTTTTGAATTTACTGAGGTTCTTTTTGTGGCCTAGTATGTGGTCTATTCTGGAAAATATTCCATGTGCACTTGAGAAGAATGTGTATCCTGTTGTTTTTGGGTGTAGAGTTCTGTAGATGTCTTTTAGTTCCGTCTGTTCTAGTGTGTTGTTCAGTGCCTCTCTGTCTTTACTTATTTTCTGTCTGGTTGATCTGTCCTTTGGAGTGAGTGGTGTGTTGATATCCTCTTGTTGGACTCACCCCTTTATCATTATGTAATGTCCTTCTTTATCTCTTGCTACTTTCTTCGTTTTGAAGTCTATATTGTCTGATACAACCACTGCAACACGTTTTTTCTCCTTGTTTGCATGAAATATCTTTTTCCATCCTTTCACGTGTAGTCTGTGTACATCTTTGGGTTTGAGATGAGTCTCCTGTAAGCAGTGTATAGATGTGTCTTGCTTTTTTATCCATTCAGTAACTCTGTGTCTTTTGATTGGTGCATTCAGTCTATTTACATTTAGGGTGATTACCGATAGTAATGTACTTATTGCCATGGCTGGCTTTAGATTTGTGGTTACCAAAGGTTCAAGGGTAGCTTCTCTTCTATATAACAGTCTAACTTAACTTTCTTGTTAAGTTGTAAACACCGTCTGATGTTTCTTATTTGTCTCTCTTCTTATTCTTCCTCCTCCATTCTTCATATACTAGGTGTTTTATTCTTTGCCTTTAGTTAGTATTTGGATGGTCTGCTTTCTTTGCTATGATTTTATTTTGTCTGCTGACCTCTTTTTAGCCTTAGGAGTGCTTCCCTCTAGAGCAGTTCCTTTAAGATTTCCTGTAGAGGTGGTTTATGAGAGGCAAATTCCCTCAGCTTTCGCTTGTTTGGAAATTGTTCAATCCCTCCCTCAAATTTAAATGATAATCGTGCTGGATATAACATTCTTGGTTCAAGGCCCTTCTGTTTCATTACATTAAATATATCATGCCATTCTCTTCTGGCCTGTAAGGTTTCTGTTGAGAAGTCTGATGATAGTCTGAATTTTCCTTTGTAAGTGATATTTCTTCTCTCTCTAGCTGCATTTAATACTCTGTCATTATCTTTGATCTTTGCCATTTTAATTATTATGTGTCTTGGTGTTGTCTTCCTTGGGTCCCTTGTGTCTGGATATCTGTGGGCTTCTGTGGACTGTGAGACTATTTCCTTCCCCAGCATGGAGAAGTTTTCAACAATTATTTCTTCAAAGACACTTTCTGTCCCTTTTTCTCTCTCTTCTTCCTCTGGTACTCCTATAATGCGAATATTGTTCCGTTTGGATTGGTCACACAGGTCTGTTAATATTCTTTCATTCCTAGAGATACTTTTATCTCTCTCTGCCTCAGCTGCTCTGTATTCCTGTTCTGTGATTTGTATTCCATTAACAGTCTCTTGCATCTCATCCAGTCTGCTGCTAAGCCCGTCGATGGCTTGTCTCATCTCTGCATTGTCTTTACTCACTTCCCTCACTTCCTCCCTCAGTTCTTGCATAGTTCTCCATAGATCCATCAGTATGGTTATGACTTTTATTCTGAATTCTTTTTCAAGAAGGTTGTGCATGTCCATCCCTTCAGAGTCCCTCTCTGGGGTAGTGTGGTCTGGGGTTTTCTGGGTAAGTTTTGTTTGTACCACATTTCTCTGTCTTTTCATGGCGATAGAAGTGGTCAGAAAAAGAAAGAGGAAAGGGAAAATAGAGAAAAAAAAATGCTTGCCAGGTGTAGTTTCTGTGAGGATCCAGTAGGTGGTGCTGCTGCTCCACTATTCCACAGCCACGCCACTCTGCCTGGCCCATTGTGACTCTGGCTGGGTAGGGAATGAATGGGAGGCTGCTGATTTCTGTGGGAATTCTCCAAGTGACTGCTTTTCCAAGCCACAGTCCAAGGGGACCGAAATTCCCGAGGACTCCCAACCTCCTTGTCTGAGTGTGCTGGGATGATCCTGCTCCTCCGTTGGGCCTCTGTCTCTTTAAGACCCCTAAAAAAGCACACGCTTTTCTTTTGTCCCAGGAAGCCGGCTGAGTGGACCTGCCGTCTTGGATCCTGCACCTCTGTCTCTCCAATCTCTGATAACACCACATGATGTGTGTCAGTGCTCCCGGCGCAGATCACCAGGGCTGGTTATTTGGCGGGCCTGTGCTTCCACTCCCTCCCCGCTCTGAATCCTCTCCTCCCGCCGGTGCCCTGGGGTGGAGGAGTGCTCGGGTCCTGCCGGGTCACGTCTCCGTATCTTACCCGCCTCGCGGGGTGCCAAGTCCTCTCAGGTGTAGATGCAGGCTGGTGTCGTCCTGTATCTTTTGGTCTTTTAGGAATAGTTGTATTTGTTGTAGTTTCATAAATATATTTGGTTTTGGGAGGAGATTTCCATCACCCTGCTCACGCCGCCATCTTCCCAGAAGTTGTCATTTTTAAAGTTTTTATTAAATATTGGATACATACAAAATATTGAGGAGTTAACAAAAATGATTTTTCTTCTTTTTATCCCATCTCTTGTGGAAGGCTTAATGAACAGTGAAATGACAAAAGCAAGAAACAGAAAGAATGGCCTAGATTATCAGACCCTGAATTAAAAATGTAGCACCAAATCTAAGGGCACTAAGTACCCTAAAACTGTTCTAAGGGTTGAGCACTCGAGGACCTCACTGACTTCTCTATATTGTATGACCAGAAAAACTTCAGTATCTAAGAATATAAACTCTACCATAGATAAGATTAACATTTACTTCTGAGACAATTACAACCCAACCCATAAGCCCCAATTTGCAAATTAAGCATGTAACTCACCAGTTCGATATGCCAGTAACCTGGCCTGAACCATGCAGTGCCTTGCGATTTCTTGTGGCAAACTTTGATTGTGAATTTCATTAATCTGTTCTGTTTTGCCACAATAAAATCCGTAGTGTTTAAAGTTGGGCACACTGGAAGCTACTGTGGCCAAAAGTAGGATAAGATCTTTCATGTTTTGCCTTAGATTGCTAAAGTATGGATTTTCACATAGGTTCTCCAAACCTATAGTCATCAGTATTTGCTTATGCATTTCTTCATTAGAAACCAAAAATAACATTTCATATTCTTTTATTCTTTCTTGTTTACATTCAGAGTAAAAGTCAATGTTACCATCTGGCAATGTTTTTGTAATTTTCTGAATAAAGTCACATTTGTAGGAGGTCTCCTCTACAAACTGCACCATGTAACACACCAAAGGCTGAAGTAAGACACACACATGGGCCCGACTATTTGACTTCAGTCTTTCCACTGCTTTGGCATCTAACTTTGCATCTTCAGAACTAGAAGCCTCAGTAAGCAAACTTATTTCTGGATCAGCAGGCCAGTATGAAATTCGGTTAACTCCAGCTGAAATACAAAATATGAAAAGTAGTTATTAGATACATGATGAAATTAAGGGTTTTCTTGATAGCTACCATATCATTGCAGTATATCTAGAGGTTTCAATACAGAAATAAGTCTATTACCAGGTCATCTATAACAGAGGCTGAGGGTTGGCAAACTATGACTCATGTGTCAAATCTGGCCTATTGCCTGTTTTTGTACAGCTTGAAGGTTAAGAATAGATTTTATAGTTTTAAATAGTTGTGAAAATGAAAAGAATATTTTGTGACACATGAAAATTATATGAAATTCAGATTTCAGCATCCATAAATAAAGTTTTATGGGAGCACAGACTCACCCATTATTTGGCATGGTCTCTGGCTACTTTTGCACTACAATGGAGTAGCTGAGTTGAGAGTTGAACTGTACAGACAACATATGGCCTGCAAAGGCTAAAATATTTATTATCTAGCCCCTTACAGGAAATTTTCTGATTCCTAACAAAGCCATGGAAGATACATGTAGAATCACTGACTTTGTTAAGTGTAGCTCAGTACTGGGACTATATACCAGAGCCCTACAAGTAATCAAATGCCTGCTTTTAGAAATACCACAGCTGACAACTGATACTACCTGGAGTTTTGTATTTGAAATAAACAATTCATATATGCATCAAAAATTTGTGTATACTCTAAATTCTTCCTTTGGGAAGCTATCCTAAGAAAATATTCTAAGTAGAGATAAAAATTCACATATGCATATATTTAGTGAAGCATTGTTTCAAATACAAAAACAAAGAAAAAGCCTAAATGGGCAAAATAAGGGAATGGTTAAAAAAATTACAGTCCTCCTCATAATAAAATATTATATAGCTATCTAAAATGTCCATAAAGAGTTTATAGTGTGAAGATGGCAGTGAGAGTGAGACGAGCAACAGTACATTTTTTAAGTCCATAAAGTTAGATACATAACAATAAACTAGAAGAAACATTTTTCAAACAATGTGACAGAGGAAAGGTTAGTAATCTTTAATATACAGAGAAGATTTTAATTCATTAACAGCACATATGAATTGACAAAAACAATAAGTCCTCAGGGGAGACAAAAAATATGAGCAGACAATTTACAAAAGAGAAAACAAAACTGGATTAACAGAGGAAAAAATATTTTAATTTGTATTTCAGATTAAACAAAGAGATACCTTATACAGAATTAATCACCAAATGTTCATCAATTAATTAGTATTATACAACAAAGAGACCGCTTTGCTTAGTATTTCAATGCAATTTCAGTCAGGAGAGACGTTTTTTATTATTGTGCCCAGAAGTGAATAGACAGATTGTCTACAGGGTGTTCTGCATTCATAGTAGATGAGCTAAAAAGTCTTAGTTGAACAATGCACATTTCTATTTGTTCCCTGCTATTCCTGATTCACTGTGGCTTGAGCTGTAAAACAATTTTGACGGTCTCAAAGCTAATATCAGAGTGTTTCCTGCAGCTGCATTTCACCTCCACACTGTTGGAGGTCTCATAATCCATTTCTAACCAGCAGTGAGGGTCAATCTTTCATCTAAGCATCCTGGTTGTTTCTAGTAATTCTGATTCCAGGAGAAGAGGGAATGATTAATCTTTGAACAGATGTTCATGTACCAGTGGTAAATACTACAGCAAAGGTTTTCAAATTTTTCTGTTTCAGACCCATTACACTTTTAAATATTAATGAGGATCCCAAAGAGCTTTTTTTGGATTACATCTACTGATATTTACTGTATTAGAAAATTAAAATGTAGATTTCTAAAATATTTAATAATTCATTAAAAAGTAACAGTAAAGAACTTTATTATTATACATTAATAAAAATAACAAAGCTTTATGAAAAATAACTATACTTTTCAAAACAACAAAAACTAGTTGAGAAGAAGAGAAGAATGTCATTGTTTTACGTTTTTAACCATCTATTGTCTAGCTTAATATAGGACAGCTGTATTCTCAAATCTGCTGTGGCTTTCAATCTGTTGTGATAGGTTGTTTTCATTGAAGTATATGAAAAGTACCCAGCCTCACACAGATATTAGTTGAAAAAGGAGTATTTTAAAAGCCATTAAAGATCATTGTGAACAATCCTCTTGATACTACATAAAAATTTGATAAGGGATGGTTTCCTAAAGGCTACTTACAATGTGCAATCTTAAATCATACCAACAAACTTTTTGTACTTTTAAGTTAAAGTCCATTGGTCTATTTTGTGCTTAGAATGGTTCTTCTACTCATGCATGATTTTGTAGCAGCATGCATCGGTCATTTGGAAAACAGTGGCTTACTGATTTTATGGTATTAGAAAAAATCCTATTAATTAACATCACCACTAATTTCATCTGAAGAGACCTTAAGTATTGGGAAACTGTAAGCTCATGATGGTGGATATCAGTTTTTCAAAATTCTAATTTTCACTCAAAGACTCAAATTTTTATCACTGGCAACAAATACTGTCAGTTGTTTTCCTGGAGGTGACAGGTTCACTTCATTCATTTTTGAGAAAATGTTTGCCAAATAACCATGTCTAAACAATTTTTGTCAGTTTATGGTATTCCATGAAAAAAGTGTACAATTCAATTCATAACTCAAAGTAATTGCATACATAAGTGGTTTTCCTTAAGGCAACTTTCATACTTAGGTTTGCAGCAAAAGTGCTTTATGCCCACCTCCTATTTTCTCACACTGATTATTAAAAAGGTGTGTACTCAAGGGTTGAGATTTTAAAAAATTAATAATGTTTACTGTTTCACCAAGGACATATGCACATGAAACTTTCTTTTTAAGTCTAAGTATGTGGCCATGAGCGGTACAATGACTACCACCGCCCTGACTCAAACTACGACAATAACAGTCTTAGATTTCTTTGGTACTATTAACATAAATGTAGTGTTAGTATGAAAACAGTATTGACTTTAGGCACACTTTGAGAATCACTGTGCTTTAGAACCGTTTGCTTTGTATTTTAACTAAAGTAACTTAGCTATAGCATGTGATTAAGTCATACTTCTTCCTAAAATACATAAACCTAATCTAACACAGTGATTTTATTTATATATGGGTCTAACACAAACTTTTAGCACTTCCATTGTAGTTCTTTCCTGATTTTCCACATTATCTCTCTTGCCAGGTTTATATATCTTAAAGACATTCAGCAGTGGTGAGTTACTTGTATTCCCTTATTTTTCTCTCTAACTCTTTGCTCTGAGGCTATTAGCAGTGCTTCCAGCATAGTCTATGCAATGCAAAATTTAACTCTTTTTTATTCATTTTTCTCTCTTGACTCTAGAAGAGATCAGTCAACATGTTTTGGCTCTTTCATATTCTTTCCTTTAGATACCAATGCTACCATCTGAACTCAATTTTATTCATACCTTGCCTAATACAACAGTCAATCAAGCTTTCAATGTCTTATCTTTCCATGCTCCAACAAGTCAATTAACACAAGTGATAAAATGCATATCCAATCTGCCCATGCAGTGAGCAAAGGGATAAAAAAAATGCCACCACCACTATCACACCCACCTTCTCTATTCATAACTGCAGAGGGAAAACCACAGAATCTAATAGCTAACAGAGATACCTGTCTACTTGAAATACTTGCAGCAGGCCAGCAGGCTCTGGCTACAGGACCCCTTCTTCTGGAAGAGCTCCATTTACCACTGCTGTCACTGCCTAGCTGCTCATTACTCTGAAGACTCCGATGTAAATAAAAATAGCTCTTTCTCAAAACAAGTTTAAGAACTATGAGATAATGGGGTTGGTAGGGGGGACCTGATGAAGGGGGTAGTTTAATCACCATAATATTGCACATGTAACTGTAGATCAATGATACCAAAATAAATTGTAAAAAAAAAAAAAAAAAAAGAACTATGAAATAAAGCTGAAAGACCACACAATTTTTCAAAGTTCTCCACTAAAGCAAGCCCCACCCTATCTTTACAATCTATCTGCTACTATTCTCACCAAGAATAATTATTTCAAACATCAAAAATCAAAACCTTGCTTCTCACAACCTGATGACCCTACATGTGCTGTCTCCTGACCAGAAACGCGTTCTTCCTCCTTTAAGTCTGACACATGAAGATCCACCTTAAGCCCCAGCCTTTCATGACATGCTGACCTTCATGGGGTCACTCTGAGTTCATGTATCACTTAGAGCCTGTATCACTGACTTGGGACTAGACAACATGCTCAATTGTTATTTTTGGTCCCCAAGTAACAACTTCAGGGAAAGGACTGGAACTACATTAGCCTTTTTTCCCCCAAGAATCTCTCTGAACCCAACCTTTTGGGTTTTTATGGAGGCTTCATTACAAAGGGATTGGATTTAAAACAACTCAAACTTCAGCCCCACTCTCCAGAGGTCTAAGGGCTGAGACTGAAAGTTCCAAACCTCTAATCATCTATTTGGTTCTCATAGCAACCAGACCCCATTCACAGGGGTTTTTCCAAAAGTCACTGCATTAACATAAACTCAGGTGCAGTTGAAAGGGGCTTGTAATGAGTAATGAAAGACATCTTTATTACCCTTATCACTCAGGAAATGCCAAGGTTTTAGTTCCTCTGTGCAGGAAGGGATGAAAACCAAATATATAATTCATATTATAAATCACTATATAACAGTGTCTATGTGAAAGATGTATTTTTTAAATGGGAGCATGGTCTGCATACTAACCTGGGTACAAAATAGAATTATAAGCACAGAGAGTTTTAGGATTAGCCTGGGATGTCAGAAATGGATAGCTGACATTAACAACTTGTGCTTATCCCTCCAAATGTAGAGTAGTTATTGGGAGACGGCTATACAGTCAGAAACTAAAGTTCCCACAAGGAATGTGAACAGAAATGTTTCAGGCCAGGGTTTTATTAGTAGGTTTGCCTTCTCTGTTCTCTTCCTCAGTCTGCCTCTGGATGTAGAGGACTCAAGGCCCTAGGGGATGACAGCAGCAATTTGACAGAAGATGCCTATGCTGATGAATCAACCATCTGGAGAAAAGCTGCCAGCTGTTCAGCAACACCTGCATTGGACTATTACTTGAGTGATCAATGTCTGGTATATGAAGCCACTTAAATTTTGGTGTTTATTTGTTATAGCAGCTAACACTGGTCTACTGATACACAAAGGGTTACCTAACTAGTTCATGACCCACCTGAGATCGGAATCCATGTTTTATAACTCTTCTTACAGTGTATCAGTCTTCAGATATATGTTTATATTTCTAAATTATCTCTGTGGTATTTAGGCATTTTGTTCCCACTGATTATTCTCAGATAAATGCTATTAATACCCAACAAAGCCTTACTGCACTTACCATTTACAATCATTTTCAAACATGCAGAACATGGTTTTCTGGAAAAATAAAGATCACAATTTTTCAGCTTTGACCCATGCTTTATAAGAGCAATTTTCCCAGCATGTAAATCTTCACTAGAACAGTGCAGACCAACGATTTTCATGTTTTTCACCACCACCAGACCAGTTCTCTTCACCTACATTAAGATATAAAATAATAATTTGTTATAACATCTGTTAAAAAACAGAAAACAAGTGTCCCAACTGGAGTCACTTGTGCAAAGCCCACGTCACCAAAGTGAGGCTTAATATGTGACTGAATTGCAGTTTCAGCCTCTCTGAGCAAAGTGATCTGAACTAGTCAGCCTGGAGTTCCCAGGTCAGCACTAGTTAAGGAATCTTCCTGATCAGACCCCCGCCATACCCAAAGGGAATATGAGCTTGCCTGAAACCATCCACTTTTTGCTGGTAACTCCCTTTTTCTGACCCCTTCTACCTATAGAAATCTCCCGTTTTCACAGCTCTTTGGAGCTCCTTTCTATTTACTAGATGGGATGCTGCCTAATTCATGAATCATTGAATACAGCCAATCAGATCTTTACATTTACTGAGTTTAATTTTTATAACATATCTAATGATCATTATCATTATTTAATAACAAACTGAAAGTTTTTAGTTCTTTATCTGAACAGTTTGAAAAGCACATTTCTCATTACGCCCAAAATACTTTCTCAAAGAGATTGGACTAAACATGGTGGTGTGAGAGATGAGACACAGGCTTCCTCCTAAAACTGCATATAATACAAAAATAGAATTAATACAACTAATCCTAAAACAGCAACAGGAAAGGGGACTGCGCAGACCTCACAGAACAGGTAACGTGACAAAGCTGTGGCCCAGCGGGACCCAAGCCCTTACGCCACCCCAGCTCACTGGCGGGAGGAAGAAAAACGGAGCAGGGAGGGAGTGGAGGCCTGGGACTGCTGAATACCTAACTCCGGAGATCTGCTCGGGGAGCACAAACCTACATTTCATGGTGCTTGCAAGATACTCTCATAATTAGGGGGTTGGAAAGCTAAGACAGGCAGAATTCCTGGAGAGGCTGAGATTCCAGCCACTTGTGGAAACCAGGGATCCATATCTGGCTACTCTGGGACAAAAGAAAGGCAGGCAGTCTGAGAGACTTCTTAACAAGGAAGCCCTTAGCAAAAGGGCTGCTAAAGGGGCAAGGACTGCACAGAGCTTACTGCTCGGGAAACAGGACAAAATTGTCCAGGTGCACTCTGTCCAGTAGGTTGGGAGCTTTGCCATATAGACTCCCATATTTCAGTAGGAAAAATAAATCTTCCTCCTTAGACGAACTTCAGATGCTCGAGCTCCCTGGTTGGGTACACAGCTCCAAGGACCACCTCCGTGATACACAGCCTACTGCACCCTTCTCTTCGCCAGTCATACCTGGCTCGCAAACCCACAAACCCTACCTTTGCGATAGGCCAGCCAGAGGGAAGATATGTCCACAGCAACTACAAATGCAAAGCATAAGGCTTATACCTGTGTGCTCAGCTCACTGGTAAAAGGCAGTAGAGACAGGCATAGAACCTGGGAAGCAGGAAACAGCGCTTTCTTCCCCCCAGGCACCAATACAACTCCCCTTCGACCCCCAACATTGCTTCAGGGGCTGAGCAGCTCCAGGGAAAAGAGCTCCTGGGTACTAGGGGTCGCCATATACAAATATGAAATGACAAAGGAACCTGGTCCAGAGTAAAATTATTAATACAACTCCTGAGAAAGATTTAACTGACAACGACCTCATAACTTTTCCTGAAAGGGAGTTCAAAATAAAAATCATTAACATGCTCATACAGGTACAGAAAGATATTCAAGAACTAAGGAATGAATTCCAGTCAGCGATCCAATGGATGAAGACCACAATGGAGCATATTAAAAGTAGACTGGATATGGTGGAGGACACGATAAATGAAATAGAAAATAGAGAAAAGGAATACAAAGAATCTGAGGCACAGAGAGAAAAAAGGATCTCTAACAATGACTGTGTGACCAATCCAAAAGGAACAATATACGCATTATAAGGGTACCAGAAGAAGAGAGAGAAAAAGGGATAGAAAGTGTCTTTGAGGAGGTGCTTGCTGAAAACTTCCCCAATCTGGGGAAGGGGATACTCTCTCAGGCCATGGAGATGCACAGATCTCCCAACACAAGGGACCCAAGGAAGACAAGACCAAGACATATAGTAATTAAAAGGCAAAGATCAAGGATAAAGACAAACTATTAAAAGCAGTAACAGAGAGAAATAAAATCACATACAAAGGAAAACCCATCAAGCTATCATCAGACTTCTCAGCAGAAACCTTACAGGCCAGAAGGGAGTGGCATGATGTATTTAATGCAATGAAGCAGAAGGGCCTTGAACCAAGATTACGTTATCTGGCAAGATTATCATTTAAATTTGAAGGAGGGATTCAATTCCCAGATAAGCAAAAGCTGAGAGAATTTACCTCCCACAAACCATCTCTACAGTGTATTTTGGAGGGACTACTATAGATGGAAGTGTTCCTAAGGTTTAATAGCTGTCGCTGTCACCAGAGGAAATAAAACCACAGTAAAGAAAGTAAAACAAGAGACTTCCGGGAATATGGTGACGTGAACGGACCAGCAGAAAAATTCCTCCCAACATTATATTTATTCAAGAAAATACAGCAAATACAACTATCCCTAAAAGAGAGACCAGAATACACAGGAAAGTGCACAGCGTACAGCTACACCTGTGAGAACTTGGGAGCCGGTGAGGCGGAAGGGATAAGGAGCGGCGACCCGGTGGGACCAAGCACTCCCCCCACCCAGAGCTCCGGCGGCCAGACACTCCGGACAGAGGACTTGGCACCTGGCGAGGCGGGACGGAAACGCGATCCAGCGAGACCAGAATGCCCCTCCACCCCAGAACTCCGGCGGGAGTCCCGGCAAGGCGGGTAAGGTACGAAGCCGTGAGCGGACCGAGCGCCCCTCTCCCCCAGTGCTCCAGCGGGAGGAGAGGATTCAGAGCCGGGAGGGAGTGGAAGTCTGCGCCGGGAGCGCCGACACACAGCCTGCAGTGTAGCAGAGATAGGAGAGACAGAGGGCACAGGGTCCCAGCCCGGAACGTGCAACTTGCCCGCGGCAGGCTCTGGGAAGGAAAAAGAAAGGAAAAAAAGGGAAGAAAAGCACGTGCTCTTTCTCAGCGGTCTTAAAGAGACAGGAGCTCAGTAGAGGGGCCGGATAGCCCCGCAAACTGAGCCCGGCACGCTGGGAGTCCTGGGGAGCTTTGGACCCCTTGGCTGGCGACTGGGAAAGGGTGCCTGCCATTGAGACCCCCACAAAGATCAACAGCTTACCATTCGTTCCCAACCCAGCCAGAACTATAGAGTGGCACTGGAATAGTGAAGCAACAGCGCCACCTACAGCACTCGTGTGGAACCCACTCTCAGTGGCTTTTTGTTTGTTTGTTTGTTATTGTTTTTTCTCCCCTTTCTTTTCTTTTTTTCTTTCACTCTCTTTCAACAGCCTCCCATTCATTCTCAACCCGGCCACACTTTTAAAGGGTCATGTGGAGCGACGTGGCCACGGCTCTGGAATAGTGGAGCAATAGGGCCACCTACAGCATTCACACAGAAACCACTCCCGGTGGGCGTTTTGGTCTTTTTTGTTGTTGTTTTTTTTTTTGTTGTTGTTGTTGTTGCTGTTTTCTATTACGTGTTGCTGCTTTTTCTTTTTCTTTCTTTTCTTTTACTTTCTCTCTCTCTCATTTTACTTTTTTATTATTAGTAGAAATTTCTTTTTTTTCTTTTCTCTCCTTTCTTATCTCTCCTTGCTACCAACAACCAATTCTATAGTCATGAGAAGACAGAAGAATATGATACAGACAAAGCTTCAGACAAACACCACCCGAGAGAAAGAAGCTGAAGAAATGGACATGCAGTCTTCCAGAAAAAGAATTCAGAATAAAAGTCATAGCCATACTGATGGATCTACAGAAAAATGTGCAAGAGCAGAGAGAGGAAGTGAGGGAAGAGAGGAAAGACAATGCAGAAATGAGACAAGCCATCGACGGGCTCAACAGCAGATTGAATCAGGTTCAAGACACGATCAAGGAATTACAAGACAGGGAACAGGAATACAAAGAAGCTGAGGCAGAGAGAGATAAAAGGATCTCTAAGAATGAAAGAATATTAAGAGAACTGTGTGACCAATCAAAACGGAGCAATATTCGCACCATAGGAGTACCAGACGAAGAAGAGAGAGAAAAAGGGATAGAAAGTGTCTTTGAAGAAATAATTGCTGAAAACTTCCCCACGCTGGGGAAGGAAATAGTCTCACAGTTCACGGAAACCCACAGATCTCCCAACACAAGGGACCCAAAGAAGACAACACCAAGACACATAATAATCAAGATGGCAAAGATCAAAGACAAGGACAGAGTATTAAAGGCATATAGAGAGAGAAAAAAGACCACCTACAAAGGAAAACCCATCAGACTATCATCAGACTTCTCAACAGAAACCTTATAGGAAGAGAATGGCATGATATATTTAAAGTTCTGAAACAGAAGGACCTTGAACCAAGAATATTGTATCCAGCACGATTATCATTTAAATATGACGGAGGGATTAAACAATTTCCAGACAAACGAAAGTTGAGAGAGTTTGCCTCTCATAAACCACCACTACAGGATATCTTAAACCGACTGCTCTAGAGCGAAGCACCCCTGAGGCTAAAAAGATGTCACCAGAGAAAATAGAATCATACCAAAGAAAGCAGACCATCCAAATACTAACTAAAGGCAAAGAATAAAACACCTAATATATAAAGAATGGAGGAGAAAGAATAGGAAGGGAGAGATAAAGAAACACCACACGGTGTTCACAATAACTTAACAAGAAAGTTAAGTTAGATTCTCAGATAGTAAAGAAGCAACCCTTGAACCTTTGTTAACCACGAATCTAAAGCCTGCAATGGCAACAAGTACATATCTATCAATAATCACCCTAAATGTAAACGGACTGAATGCACCAATCAAAAGACACAGAGTAACAGAGTGGATAAAAAAGCAAGACCCATCTATATGCTGCCTACAACAGACTCACCTCAAACCCAAAGATATACACAGACTAAAAGGGAAGGGATGGAAAAAGATATTTCATGCAAACAACAAAGAGAAAAAAGCAGGCATTGCAGTACTCGTATGAGACAAAACAGACTTCAAAACGAACAGAGAAGCAAGAGATAAAGAAGGACATTACATAATGATAAAGGGGTCAGTCCAACAAGAAGATATAACCATTATAAATATTATGCACCCAATACAGGAGCGTTAGCATATGTGAAATAAATACTAACAGAATTGAAGGAGGAAATAGACAGCAATGCAATTATTTTAGGAGACTTTAACACACCACTCACTCGAATAGATCAACCAGGCAGAGGATAAGTAAAGACATAGAGGCACTGAACAACACAGTAGAACAGATGGACCTAACAGATATCTACAGAACTCTGCACCCAAAAGCAACAGGATACACATTCTTCTCAAGTGCACATGGAACATTTTCCAGAATAGACCACATACTAGGCCACAAAAAGAACCTCAGTAAATTAAAAAATACTGAAATGCTACTGACCAACTTCTCAGATGACAAAGGTATAAGACTAGAAATAAATTATAGAAAGAAATCAAAAAGGCTCAGAAATACATGGAGCCTTAACAACATTCTCCTAATTAATCAATGGGTTAACGACCAAATCAAAACAGAAATCAAGGAATATATGGAGACTAATGACAACAACAACACAAAGCCACAACTTCTGTGGGACGCAGCGAAGGCAGTTCTAAGAGGAAAGTATATTGCAATCCAGGCCTATTTAAAGAAGGAAGAGCATTCCCAAATGAACTGTCTAAAGACACAATTATGGAAATTGGAAAAAGAAGAACAAAGGAGGCCCAAAGTCACAAGAAGGAGGGACATAATAAAGATCAGTGAAGAAATAAATAAAATTGAGAAGAATAAAACAATAGAAAAAATCAATGAAACCAAGAGCTGATTCTTTGAAAAAATAAACAAAATAGATAAACCCCTAGCCAGACTCATTAAGAGAAAAAGAGAATCTACACACATAAACAGAATCAGAAATGAGAAAGGAAAAATAACGACGGACACCACAGAAATACAAAGAATTATAACACAATATTATGAGCATCTATATGCCAACAAGCTCCAAAACCTAGAAGAAATGGACAACTTCTTAGAAAAATACAGCCTTCCAAGACTCACCAAACAGGAAACAGAAAAACTAAACAGACCAATCACCAGCAACGAAACTGAATCGGTAATCAAAAAACTACCCAAGAACAAAAGCCCTGGACCTGACGGATTCACCTCTGGATTCAACCAGACATATAGAGAAGAAATAACACCCATTCTCCTTAAAGTTTTCCAAAAAATAGAAGAGGAGGGAATACTTCCAATCTCTTTCTATGAAGCCAGCATCACTCTAATACCAAAACCGGGCAAAGACCTCACCAAAAAAGAAAATTACAGACCTATATCCCTGATGAACGTAGATGCAAAAATACTCAACAAAATATTAGCAAACAGAACTCAAAAATACATCAAGAGGATCATACACCATGATCAAATGGGATTCATCCCAGGGATGCAAGGATGGTACAACATTTGAAAATCCATCAACATCATCCACCACATCAACAAAAAGAGGAACAAAAAACACATGATCATCACCATAGATGCTGAAAAAGCATTTGACAAAATTCAGCATCCATTCATGATTAAAACTCTCAATAGAATGGGTATAGACGGCAAGTACCTCAACATCAACATCATAAAGGCTATATATGACAAACCCACAGCTAACCATCCTACTTAACAGCGAGAAGCTGAAAGCTTCTCATCTAAGATCGGGAACAAGGCAGGGATGCCCACTCTCTCCACTGTTATTCAACATAGTATTGGAGATCCTAGCCACGGCAATCAGACAAAACAAAGACATACAAGGCATCCAGATTGGTAAAGAAGAAGTCAAATTGTCACTATTTGCAGATGACATGATACAGTACATAAAAAACCCAAAAGACTCCACTCTAAAACTACTAGAACTAATATCTGAATTCAGCGAAGTTGCAGGATACAAAATTAACACACAGAAATCTGTTGCTTTCCTATACAGTAACGATGAACTAACATAAAGAGAAATCAGAAAAACAATTCCATTCACAATTGCATCAAAAAGAATAAAATACCTAGGAATAAACCTAACCAAGGAAGTGAAAGACCTGTACTCTGTAAACTACAAGACACTCCTAGGAGAAATTAAAGAGGACACTAACGAATGGAAATGCATCCCATGCTCTTGGCTAGGAAGAAGAAATACTGTCAAAATGGCTATACTACCTAAAGCAATCTACAGATTCAATGCAATCCCTATCAAACTACCAACAGCTTTCTTCAATGAACTGGAACAAATAATTCTAAAATTCATATGGAACCAGAAAAGACCCCGAATAGCCAAAACAATCCTGAGAAGGAGGAATCAAATGGGGGAATTACGCTCCCTGACTTCAAGCTCTACTACAAAGCCACAGTAACCAAGACAATTTGGTAGTGGCACAAAAACAGACCCACAGACCAGTGGAACAGAATAGAAAATCCAAACACCAACCCAAACATTTACAGTCAATTAATATTTGATAAAAGAGCCTTGGATATACAATGGGGAGATGACAGCCTCTTCAGCAGCTGGTGTTGGAAAAACTGGACAGCTACATGT
>JAQQAC010019963.1:59561779-59598332 GCA_029783875.1 Phataginus tricuspis | reverse complement strand
TGTGGTACATATACACAATGGAATATTATTCAGCCATAAGAAGAAAACAAATCCTACCATTTGCAACAACATGAATGGAGTTAGAGGGTATTATGCTCAGTGAAATAAGCCTAGCTGAAAAAGACAAGTATCAAATGATTTCACTCATATGTGGAGTATAAGAACAAAGAAAAAAACTGAAGGAACAAAACAGCAGCAGACTCACAGAACCCAAGAACGGACTAATAGTTACCAAAGGGAAAGGGACTGGGGAAAGTGGGTGGGAAGGGAGGGATAAGAGGGTAAAAGGGGTATTATGATTAGCAGACGTAAGGTAGCGGGGGCATGGGGAGCGCTGTACAACTCAGAGACGACAAGTAGTGAGTCTATAGCATGTCACTACGCTGAAGGACAGTGACTGTAATGGGGTTTGTGGGGGGGACCTGATGAATAAATAAATAAATGAATGAATGAATGAATGAATGAATGAATGAATGAATGAATAAATGAATAAAAAGTTGCTCGGGAAGAAAAAAAAGAAAAGACATGGAGGAACTTTGAGTGAATATTGCTCAGTGAAAATAGCCAACCAGAAAAGGCTTCATACTGACTAATTACATGACGTTCTGGGACTGGCAAAACTATGGAGACAGTGGGAAAAAAAAATTAGTGGTTGCTGAGGGTTGGGAGATAGAGGTGGGATATAAACAGGCTGAGCATAGAGAGTTTTCAGAGCATTGAAAATATTATGTATGATACCATGATAGACACATGTCATTTGCTAAAACCCATGTAATGTACAACATCAAGAGTGAACCCTAATGTAAACCACGGGCTTTGGGTGATCACGATGTGTCAGTGTCAGTTCATCAATTGTTAACAAATGTACCACTCTGGGGAGGTAGGATGTAATCATGAGTAGGCTATTCATGTGTAGAGGCAGGGGGCATTTGGGAAATCTGTGTATTTTCTCAATTTTGAACCTAAAAGTGCTCTAAAAAAATAAAGACTTAATTAAAAAAAAAAGTGAATTCCCAAACTCCCAGTTAAAATTATTCAGTGCAATCCTATTTATAGGATAAAATCTAATGTACCTTGCAAGGCATATCATGTCTTTTATAATGATTCTTATATTCATTTCCAAGCTCTTCCCTCCACCAAACTTCACCCTCCAATATGAGGACTTCAAGTCCTCCCAGCCTTCCAAGCTTTCCCACATGGAGACCCCTAGCTTGGCAAGTACCTACTCATTCTTCATGCCCAGGTGTAAATGCAGCCTCCTTGTGAATCCTCACCCCCAATGTAGAGGCTGGCCCTACTTTAGTCTTTACTCTTGGTAGCATCTTTATTTATTCTTTGTACTTAACAACACCATCTAATTGTATCTTAATTGTTTAATTGCATAGTTTTTGTCCCCATCAGGACTACATCTTATTTTTTTCAATTTCCAATGCCATAAAACACCACCTCATCCACAGTAAAAATGAAAAAGAGGATGATTATGAATAACCTCATAAGAGTACATGGGAATTTAAAGACTTTACAAAAAGTCTTTCTATGAAAAATCTGAAGCAACCTTTAAGCAGTTACTGGCAAGTTAGAAATTTCAATAAACATATGCAGATTACAATTTTATACAACAAACAAACAAAACACCTTGTGCTTTAAAAAAAATAAAGTACCAAAATGTTAAGTGATGTTGTTAGAATGGTGAGAATCCATGGGTAATTTTCCCCCTTTTTCCTCTTCTTTCAAAAATGTATAAATGCTTAACTTTACCTAATAGTTTTCCATAATATGACCTTGGCCCCCTAAAACTTAATGACAATGCTCTAAACTTTCAAGCTACCAAACCAAAATGGTGAGAACCTAGCCCCATGCCACTCCAAGCATGGAAGAAAATGAAAATGTACCACCTTGCAGCTCCAAGGGTTGGAGAAAGATGTAAAATGTGCATTCTTCAAATATATTGGCTTTTATGATTATTATTCTTATTATACATTCTTAGCCTGTTTTGATCGTATCTTTTGAGATCCCAAAATAGACTACTTACATGGAACAAGAAACCAGTTAGTATTCATAGATTACCTATTACAATAGTAGATGCTAAGGAGCATACCAAGTGAAATAAGACATGGTCTATATCTTTAAGTTATTTACAGTTTGGTGAGGGGGGAAAATTACCCAGATGAAACACCAACAGTATACAATTGAGTGGTATGGACAATAATCTAAATTGGCCAAACCAGAATATCAGATAACATTAATATCTGATAACCTGGCATAGTCTGACAGGGTGACTATTCTATTTTTAGATTGGAAAGATGAACTATGACAGCTGTGGGTTACAAATGTCACACTAAACCATAAAGATATTATTGCACATTTTAAGGGTTTTGAGTTTGGTTTTAAGTGACAGAAACTGGAGCAATAAAATCAAATTTTAGACCATGGTTTTTCTAAGTGGGAAAAACTAAGGAAACAAAATATACCTGAGATTTTTGTCTTTGGGCTTCTACTGATGGGAAGAGCTCCATCCAGAGACTGAGCAGAGTGAAAAGGTTGACTTTAGAAAGCCTTGGTATTTGACCTACGAAAGAGAGGGCAGACACTTTAAAAGTTTACTAATGAAGAAAACAGGAACTAAGCTCAATGCCACTTACGTGTATAACCTTAGCTCAGCTGTTTTCGAGAGAAAAGGATCCCAGGACAAGAGAATCACCGCGCTTTCTTAGCAGGAGGCTGTCTACGACCTAACTGGCACCTACCTCCTCCCGCACTTTCCAAAGTTGGGCCCTCTTTCTCCAGCCCTCACACGGCAGAAGAAAGTGAAACTGACATATGTAGCTATGGGGACAATCCAAAAGAAGTTATTAAAAGTCTTTGCATCTATGTCATCGTAAAAGCAAGCTTTTTTTTTTTTTTTTGAACTGTGGCGTTGCATCAAGGGCAGTGCGATGACCTTTGAGGGTCAAGTAGTTGAAATACAAGAAATTGTGGCGTGCGGTTAATTTGCAAATCAAGTCAAAAGCACGGTTTGGGCAATTTTCAGGCTCGTCAATCCCCAAGATCCTAGCTCTAGAAAAAGGAAAAGGGGAGTGGGCAGTGAGCACGACCTCAAAAGCAGGTGGAGCGGAGCCACGGAGTCCAGGTGACCAAGGCGGGGACGCGCCCAGGGCAGGGAGAAGACCTTCAGAGGCAGAAGCGCAGGCGAAGAGTGGGGAGAACCCAGGCAGAGAGGCTGAAGCTACACGGCGGCAAAGGCCCCGGCGCAGCGGAAGTGTGCGGCTGCGGGAGCAGGGTCCCGGCACTCACCGGTCATGCTGCCAGTCTGGGTGCTGACTGACCGCACGGCCCCCGCACTCTCCAGATTTTGCATCTGCCCTTCTTCTTTCATCCCAAACCTAGAGGCCTCTGCTGCCCAGAATACCTCTCACTGTAAGGCATGATGCCGGCCCCAGCGGCTGCACCTCTCGCCTCCTCTCAGCAACTGTACAGCAACGGCCAACTCCGCGCAGCCAACTGACGTAGACACCGACGGCCTCTTCCGGGCGCCCTGTGTGACGTCATATCCAGGCGTGGGAGCGGCGGGGCCGCGCTGCCCCTTCGGCCGCGACCGCGAGGGAGAGGGGCGATGCGCGGCGACCGTGAGGTCCTGCGTTTGGCTGTATTCCTTGGGTTTTGGCGAGGTCAGGCCCTTGGAGAGTGCTTGGCTCGCAGCCCCAGGTGGCAGGGACTCTGAGAGAGGGGCGGTCCTATGCAGCCTTGGCAGATTTGGTCAGTGAGCCGAAGGAAACAAATGCAAACTTTGCTCCATCTGTCATGGCCAAGGTCCTAGAGAAGCTCGGGGTCAGACGAGGTGGGAGCTGAGCGATCCAGGTGGTGGTTACTAGCAGAGATGTGCCGGTTTTAAGGAACTTAGTGCCGGGAACCGCCATAGGGACGTTCGGCTTCGTATCAGACGCAAGAAGGTAGCAACAGGTGGAACTGTGATTATGAGAAAGGTAAGAGTAGGAGGAAGTAGCAGGTGGGCCTTGTAAAATCTAAGTTCCTGGCATTATAGATTGGTGCCAATGCATTTTACTGTATTATTTTAATTAAGTGTTCCCAGGCAGACTCAAAATGAAGCCCTTTTCTCCCCAGTTGGCCAGTTTTCATCACCAACAGTTCTGTTACCGCAACTGACACAAATATAAATAACAATTCATTAAAACTCTGAAAGCAGGAACTGAACGTTACTGAAGTACATCATTTTGTAAAGGACTGAAGTGAGAATCCTCAGTGTTGATGGGTATGGCTGTGGTTCATTAATTTTCACTATTGTGTAGCATTTAATTGTAGCTATGTATTACTATTATTCATATTTGAGCCCAGAGACATTTGGACCACTTCCAGCTTTTTGCTGTTGCCAACAAGGCTGCTATAAAGATTTTTGTTGTTCTCCTTATGTCCATTTGAAAGTTTCTCTAAGGACTACACTTAGGAGTAGAATTCCAGGGTTGTTGCAATATAATGAGTCTTATAAAAAATACAAATTTGGCCACTCTTATGGCCAAATACATAGTTCCATGGTATATTTGTTCTGTATCCACAGTTCCTGATAACACAGCAGTCTTAAAAGTGAAATGGGTGTCTTGTCATGTTAATGAGAGACTTTTGGACCCCACCCAAGGGCAGGGGACTGAATCAGCCAATTGCCAATAATTTAGTTAATCATGACTATGCAGTAAAGCCCTCACAAAAACTCCCGAGGAGAGTGTATCTCTCACTGCTTCTTGGATCCTGCTTCTCAGTGAGAGAGAGGTTCTGTGCTTGGCAACCAGGATGCTCCCATGTGCCACCAAGCCAGACCCCAAGCTCCACAAAGATAGAAGCTCCTGTATTTGGGACCTTGCCTTATGTATCTCCATCTGGCTGTTAACTTGTATCCTTTACAGTATCATTTATTAAACTGATTAATGAGTGTTTTCCTAAGTTCTGTGAGCCGCTCTAGTAAATTAATCGAACCTAAGGAGCAGCTCATTGGAACCTCCAAACCTGTAGCCGGTGGGTCCGAAGCACAGGGAACTGCCTGGGGGTGCGACTGGAATCTGGAGTCCCGTGAGGGCAGTCTTATAGGGTAGAGCCCTTAACTTGGGAAATCTGGTATTGTCTCGGGGAAGATAGCGTCAGAACTGAGTTGAGTTCTCAGGCACCCTGCTGGTGTTCAAGAATTGCTTGGTGTGTGTGTGTGTGTGTGTACGATACATATCCAAACCCCATTTGCCATTTGCTTTTTCACTTCATTATGTCTTTCAGTGCATAATTCTTTGTTTTAACGTGCAAAACATAGCCATAATTTTCTTTAATGGTTTTTGAGTCTTTGTATCTTTTTTAAAAGTCTTTCCCACCCAAGAAAAAGAATATCTATAAAGATATCCTTTTATATTTCCTCTAAAAGTCATAAATTTTTCATTTCATATTTATATCCTTCTGCATGTAGATTTCACCCTTGTTTATGGTGTGGGGTAGGGATCTCATTTTATTTTCCATTTGAATTATCCTCATTATCCTCAATTATCCCAGAACTATTTCCTCATAGATCTACAGTGCCATCTTTGTCATATATGAAATTTCCATAGAAATGAGTTTCTGTTTCTGGGCTTTGTATTGTATATGATTGGTATATTACTTTCCTCCCACTGCCCTCCAAAAACCTTATTTTCTTAAGTAATATCTTGGCTATTCTTGGCCCTTTCATCTTCCATTATAAGTTTTAGAATCATATTGTCACATTCATCAAAGAATTCCACTGGAATATTGATTGGAAGTGCATTGAATTCACAGGTCAGCCTGAGACACATAGATTTCCTACCCTTGAACATGATCTATCTGTATGAACATGTTGGCTTCTTGAAAGGTTTTGTCATTTTTTTCCGCAAAGATTTTACATGTATTTTATGATTTAATCCTAGTTTTTTTTGTGATTGTAAATGACATCACCTTAAAAATTATATTTGTAAGTATTTATGGCTAATATACAGAAATGAAAGTGATTTTTATATGTTTAACTTATATTGAGCAATCTTGCTAAACATTCTTATCAATTCTAATGCTATTTATTTTTAGTTTCTTTTGTTTTCTAGATGGAAACTATATCATCTACAAATAATGACAATTTTACTTATATCTCTCTAATATTCAGACCTTTTACATCATTTTATTGTCTTACTGAACTCTAGGATCGCCAGGGATATACTGAATATAGGTAATGGTAACAGGCATCCTTTCTTGTTGCTGATTTTAAAGGAAATTATTTTAATGTTAAAGTTTAAAGTATAGGTTTTGCTGTAGGCTTTTGATAGCTGTCCTTTATCAAATTATGCAAATTTCTTTCTATTTCTGTTTTGTTTTTTTAAATCAGGTGTTGAGCTTTATTAAATGCTCTTGGTAAATACCTCTGAGCCCGCCAAAGCCCTGGCCATAAAAAGCCTCTTGACCTGTTAGAGAATCTCTTCCTTTGTTCTGCTGGCCAGGACAGAGGGGGCCCTCTCAGGTTCAGCAAAAAACCTGCTTGGACTGTTGAGTTTGCATCCCCTCTCCTCTTTAATTTGCTACCAGATATTTTTCCCAAGGGCCCTTGTTAAGACAGGACATTTTCAAAAATGACAAATGAAACTAATGAAATAAAAATCTGTTAATATACTACAGAGCCCACATTGTTGGCTAGTTATAAAGCTGTTCCATCTAGCATGTAAGTCATTCTTTATAGTATCTACATAAAAAACAAACACAAGAGCACCACTTAAAAAATTTTATTTTTTACAATTTATTTTGGTATCATTAACCTACAATTACATGAGCAATACTGTGGTGATTAAACTACCCCCTTCATCAGGTCCCCCCCACCAACCCCATTACAGTCACTGTCCATCAGCATAGTGAGATGCTATAGAATCCCTACTTGTCTTCTCTGAGTTGTACAGCCCTCCCCATGCCCCCCCACCTTATGTCTGCTAATCGTAATGTCCCTTTTACCCTCTTATTCCTCCCTTCCTACCCTTCTTCCCCAGTCCCTTTCCTTTGGTAACTATTAGTCCGTTCTTGGGTTCTATGAGTCTGCTGCTGTTTTGTTCCTTCAGTTTTTTTCTTTGTTCTTATACTCCACATACGAGTGAGATCATTTGATACTTGTCTTTTTCAGCTTGGCTTATTTCACTGAGCATAATACCCTCTAGCTCCATCCATGTTGTTGCAAAAGGTAGGATTTGTTTTCTTCTTATGGCTGAATAATATTCCATTGTATATATGTACCACATCTTCTTAATCCATTCATCTACTCATGGACACTTAGGTTGCTTCCATTTATTGGCTATTGTAAATAGTGCTGCAATAAACATAGGGGTGCATCTGTCTTTTTGAAACTGGGCTGCTGCATTCTTAGGGTAAATTCCTAGGAGTGGGATTCCTGGGTCAAATGGTATTTCTATTTTGAGTTTTTTGAGGAACCTCCATACTGCTTTCCACAATGGTTGAACTAATTTGCATTCCCACCAGCAGTGTAGAAGGGTTCCCTTTTCTCCACATCCTCGCCAACATTTGTTGTTGTTTGTGTTTTGGATGTTGGCCATCCTCACTGGTGTGAGGTGATATCTCATTGTGGTTTTAATCTGCATTTCTCTGATGATCAGCGATGTGGAGCATCTTTTCATGGAGCACCACTTAAATTTCACAAGCATCATGTCTGCCTGCCCAATGAGGAAGGTCCATTTACTTCCTTCTTCACTTCTCTGAAGAAGGGCAGATATTGCATTATCAAATCCTGGATGCAGTTATAGTGACTTTTGGAAAAAAGAACAATTCTCCTCAGAAAGGAAATTCACTGGACACATGTATACCTGTCCAAACCACTACTCCATAATCAGCCTGCATTGTGTGTGTATGGACATTTTGGACAGGGAGAAAGACTTATTCATTTTAATAAGTCAAAGTTAATAGGATATGAACTGAGGACAAAATGCTAGTTCACACCTACTGAGGATTACTTCATGCCCAACAGTGTGCAAATGAAATACATTATATTATTATATATTATATATATTGCAATAATTATGTAAACATTCTATTGTAATACTGCAATTGACTAGGTTTTTAAGAAATAGAGCCTTTGGGGAAAGCCGCTGAGATCGCTGAGTGAGTTTTGTGTCCTCTCCTCCTTTCCAGAGCTGCTCTGGATCCCGCAGAAATTCAAATCCAAAAGCAGGTGGGCAATTCTGCAATGGAAGGAAGGTGTCTGAGGAAACTGGTCATAATTCTGAGCAGCACACCACAGTAGCTTCAGGATCGGGGTCCGTCCGGGCCCTGCTGCTGGTAAGCTCTGTGCAATTAGATTTCAACTGTGAGGATTCAGATTTGGCTAACATCTCATCAAGCCCCCTGTGGTTTTCCTCAAAACAGAACAGTCCTACACCCTCATGAACAGGAAGCCTGTGGTACCAGGATGTATCCCTTTTTCATTTTGAGAGAGGGAAACTAAAAAGCTTCTGAAACTAGCTGACCAAATGAAGACAGAATTGGCCTTCAATGTCTGTCCAAAAGATTCTAGTTTCTATGTCATCTTTTCCACACAGAGCCTTCCCTGGCCCTACCACAGAACCCCAAGCAGGGGCATGCTGCTTAGCGATGGTGGGTGATGCTCTCTTCCTGTCGCCAACATTGTTGATCATGCAGAGAGAAGGAAGAGCTCTGCCTGCTACTGGGTCCACTGCTTCATTTACTGTCTTTGAGTACAGCACTAGTTATACTAGTTATACTGGCTGGAGAACTGGATTTTAGTCCTAAATGGGGGACCCTAGTCAAGTTATTTAATCTGTTTTGTTTCCTCATCTGAAAACAAAGATACTCTACCTTTACCCACCTTCTAGACTATTTTGAGGACTCAATCTAGATGATATGGAATTCAGAGGAATGAATGAATTTGACTCGTAAGAGTGTGGCATAATAATATGCTTTTCTCACTGTCCATTGTCCTGATATTTTAAGGCTGGTTATGGGATTGGGTCTGGGTAAGAGGTGCCATGAAACTGTGGCCCTAAATTTATAAAACCAAAAATTTATCAAACTGAATTAAAGAAACTTGCTGAATTTCTAAAAAGAAGAGAGAGAGAGAGAGAAGTCAGTCTTTCTCCCTGTCCAAAATGTATTATATCCTCCATACACATATAAGAACTTTTATCAAGTCCTTACTGTATGTCAGGCACTATGTGAAGTGCTTTACATACATTTAAATATTAGTTCATTATCCTCTATGGTCTCAGTTGTCACACAGAGTCACATTTTTTCAAAATGAGGCCCCCCAACTGTGAATTAATTGGTCATTTACCAGTATTATATTTCATTTAATCCTTTTTGCAGGAAGGAAAAATAAATGAAGCCTTTAAAAAATTGCCTTAGTCTATATAAATACCCAGGAACAAATTATATATACATTAAACTTATTTAGTTCAACACATTTTTAATACACACTATGTTCCAGGAGATTCTTAATTAGACACTTACTGCTTCAGTTTTGTGATTTAAAATCATCAGTGCGGGTTGCAAATACTCAGCATATTTTCCTAACACAGGGAACTTGGACAAAATCCACAGTAAGAGAAGCTGGCTTTTAGGCTGGGGTACAAGTGAGAGCAGGACCAGAAGCAAAGCCCCATACTCAGCTGCTGGGTTCCCTGCACACAGAGACTCCAAGCCTGGGACCTCCTAACCACTGTTGGTCAGTGGTCTGTGACCTATTTTCTGGCTCCTGCTCTTACTGAAAGATGTTCCAGGTTACTTTTCTTTTGCCAAACCCTGTGGCCTATCTACTGTCTTTATTCTAAGGTTACCAGATTTAACAAACAAAAATATATTTTCCAGTTAAATTTGAATTCAGATAAATAATATAAGAATTATATTTTTAGTATAAGTACATCATATTTATTAAACTGATACTGAAAAGTCATTTGTTGTTTATCCAAAATTCAAATTGATCTGGGAGTCCTGTATTTTATCTAACAACCCTCTTTCATTTTCTGTGTTCTCCGTGGTGTGTAACCCATGGCCCTCTATCCTCCTTGAAAAGCTTTTACTTCAGGTTGTATCACATTTGTTGTTTCCCTTTTTCTGCTCCTTCTGCCTGGTTCAGTGACTTCCGTAGTCTGGGTTGGGATCATCTGCATGTATCCCTAAGCCTCTCCTTTTATCTCTATAAACTTTCTCCTGGGTGCATTCATCTATTCCTATTACTTAAATCAGTGGTTCTCAAAGGGTGATGCTGAATTAGCAGCAGTGGCACCTGGAAACTAGACAGAAATTCCAGCTCTCAATCCCTCGCCAAGACCTACAGAATCAGGTCTTCTGGGGTCAGGCCCAGCAATCTGTATTTTAAGAAGTTGTTCAGTTGTTTTTGATGCAAACTAAATTTGAGAACCATTGGTTTAAATGATCATCACTTCTATGCTGCTGACCTCAAATCTTTATTATTAACCCTGATTTCACACCCAAACTTCCCTCTAGCATTTCAAACTGGAGTGTTCTGTGGAATGTTAATATATGGAAACAAGCTGTATGGTTGAAAGGGATGTACATGGTATTACAGCATTTCTTAAAACTATTTGACTATTGGGACCTATTTCCAAGAGGTTGTGGAAAACACAACAACAGATGGATGGCTTCATTAGAAATGGAGTAATAAAAATGGAATTTATTATCATCCCCTGCTAAATCACCTTTACGTTTGACAGCCTGTTTCTTTCAGATAGCACCAATGGTCTTCTAGTTACTTATGTTTAAAATATTGGAGCTACAACTTCCTTTTCTCCTGCATCCAATCAGTCTCTGAGTTTTAGGGACTCAGTTATTATAGTGTTGAAAGGTCAAACACCTTAGGTGATTTTTAAGGGTCAAGCAAGTACTGTTGTGGCTTATTATAGTCAAGGTTTAGGACCTGGGACCAGCCTATCCATGAAAGGCAAGTCCAACTGATCTCAATAACCAGTACCCACAGAAGTCTGAGCAGTGGGTAGATAGATATCCTTGGATACCACAGGGCCACAGGTGACATGCATCAAAGAATCAGGGGTGGAACCTAAGACCCCAAGAGGACCATTAAGAGCTGAAGAGCTGAGTAGGCCTGTCCTGGAGGAATTGAGGAAGAGGACAAGGAAAAAAACCAAGTATTGATGCAAAAGAAAAATAGAATAGGAAGGGGGAGAAAAGATGGCACAGTAGGAAGGCAAGGCAGAAACCTCCTCACACACACACACCAAGGCTGATACAACTCAGTCTGAAAACAGCCCGAGGACTTCAGAACAGACCACCTATAACTTGTGAAAAAGAGAAGACTATACAGTGAGGGGTAAAATGGCAGAGCCACAATCGACCAGGATCCCAGCCCTTCCCCCATCCCAGCCTACAGGTGGGAGGAAGAGGAACAGAACAGGGAGGGGATAAGTGCTTAGGAACTCTGCACACACCTGGCTCTGGAGATCTGCTCTGGGAACATGAGTCCACATTACACTGGGTTCTGGTGATTAATTGGGCTGGACACCAGGGAGAGTTGGAGCACTCTGAGAGGCTGAAACTCCAGCCATTTGTGCAAGACAACACACTCTGCCAGTCCCGCTGAGACCCAAAACAAAGGCAACAATTTGAAAGGTTTGCCAAAAGTGGGAGGGGTGCCAGAGGGGCAAGGGTTGGACAGAGCTCTGTTCACAGAAAAGGGCAGGTGGATGACACTTCCCCAGCCCTCCTTCAGCCCAACAGGTCGAGCACTCATGGGAGCCACAATCACTCCATTCCCCTCACCAGCAGCTCAAGATTGAGATACACCACTGTCAGCAGACAGACAGAAAGGCAGCCCCACCAACAGCAACTGGGGCTCCACATCAAAGGAGAACCAGGCACTGGGGAGTAAAGAGTCTTGAACTTCTGGGCACCACAGGCACCTTCATCATAAAGCCATTACTTTCTGGACCAGGAAGCATAGCAGATCTATCTAATACAAAGCAAGAAGCACAGAAACCCTGAAAACATGAGGAGGCAGAGGAATATGTTCCAAGCCAAAACTATAGGATAAGACACCAGAAAGAGGGCTAAATGAAATGGAGATCACCAATCTTCTTGTTAAAGATTTCAAAATAACAATCATAAATATGCTCACTTATCTGCAGAAAAATATTGAAGATCTCAGGGAGGAATTCAACAAAAAGAAGAACTGAAAAACGCCATCCAGAGCTGAAGAATACAGAAATTGAAATGAAATATATGATGGAGGGAATGAATAATGGATTGCTGCAAGTAGAGACAATCCATGGGATGGAAATTAGAGACCAGGAAAACAACCAAGCTGAAGAACAGAGAGAAAAAAAGTCTCTAGGAATGAAAGAATGCTAAGAGAGCTGTGTGACCAATCCAAACAAAACAATATTTGCATAGTAGGGGCACCAGGAGGAGAAGAGAAAGAGGGAGAAAAAGAAGTAGAAAGTCTCCTTGAGAAAATAGTTGTTGAAAACTTCCCCAATCTGAGGAAGGAAATAGACACTAAGGTCATGGAAGTTCAGAGAGCCCCTAACAAAAGGAACCCCAGGAAGACAACACCAAGACAAACGATAATTAAAATGACAAAGATTAAGGATAAGGAGAAAGTATTGAAAGCAGCCAGAGAGAGAAAAAAGATTATAAAGGAAACTCCATCAGGCTATCAGCCAGAAGGGAGAGGCATGAAGTATTTAATGTATTGAAACAGAAGGCCTTCAACCAAGAATCCTCTACCCAGCAAGATTATCATTCAAATTTGAAGGCAAGATTAAATGTTTCTCAGATAAATGAAGGCTGAATGAATTTATAACCACTAAACTGACATTATAGAAATATGTTAAAGAGACTTTTATAGAAGGAAATGTTCCTAAGCTTAAACAGTTTCATCAATGAAAGTAAACCCATAGTAAATGTAGTAGACCAATTACTTACTAAGCAAGTATGAAATTAAAACAAACCACACAAAATCAGTCAAAGGATACACAAAAAATGCAGGTTATGACATCTAATACATAAAGGGTGGAGGAGGATGAGGAAAAAAAAGTACTTTTAGATTCTGTTTGAAATATAGCAATCATCAACTTAATATAGGCTGCTATATAGTCAGGAAACCATCCTTGAGCCTAATGATAACCATAAGCCATAGGATAAAAGCCTATAATAGATACACAAAAAATAGAAAAGAGAAATCCAATCACAACATTAAAGAAGACCATCAAATAACAGTATAAGAGAGGCAGAAAGGAACAGAGAGGAACTAAAAAAACAACCAGAAAACAATTAACAAAATGGCAATAACTATACATACCAATAATCACCTTAAATGTAAATGGACTGAATGCACCCATCAAAAGACATAGAGTGGCAGAATGGATAAAGAAACAAGACCCATCTGTATGCTGCCTACAAGAGACCCATTTCAGACCCTACAACATACACAGACCGAATGTGAAGGTGTTGGTAAAACTGCAATATTTCCAGAATCTCTTGCCTGGCCTTAGTCCGTATCCATATCAATAAGTAATTGCAAGGGGGAACGAGGGCATATCTGGATCCAAGAGGCTGGGTGGGTTCCCTTTTTGCAGCTGGGTGGTGAGAGACATGGGCGAGCAGAAGTAGATGACTACTTGTAGGCAATAAATGGGTTTCTCCCACTTTATTTCTTCCTTTGACTGATTTCAGTTTCAAAGGTAATTTGCCCCGGGCTGGGAGAAAGATTTTTTTCCCCTGGAGTTACAGGAGGGATGGGAAAACATATTTTATGCAAATAATAGGGAAAAAAAGGAAGAGTAGCAGTACTTATATCAGACAAAATAGACTTCAAAACAAAGAAAGTAATAAGACAAACAGGGACATTAAATAATGATAAAGGGGTCAGTCCAACAGAGAATATAAGTATTATAAATATCTGGGCACCCAACATAGGGCACTTAAACATGTAAAGCAAATACTAACAGAATTAAAGGGGAAAATAGACTGCAAGTCATTTATTTTAGGAGACATCAACACACCACTCATCAATAGATCAACCAGACAGAAAATAAGGAAACAGAATCACTGAACTGTCCATCAGTAGATGAATGGCTAAAGAAGAGGTGGTACATATGATGCCAGGGTTCTTGTTTGCAGAGTTGAAGAACAAAGGGCTAGAGGTGTGGACTTGTTAAATGGTCTCAAGGTGTTTGTCTTTGATGAAACATTAAGTTTCTTATCAGTTCTCCAGGTAATTCTACAAAATTAGCTTAACACAAGAAATTTACTGCTATGATTTCTTCCCAGGATAGCAGCTTCCTGGTCAGTGGGTCTATCAATCAAGATGGGCTGCCCTGCCCCCAAAGTGGGCTGAGTTATTTTTTATTTGCTAAAGAATATGTGAAAGGGGAGTTCTTCAGCTACCGGATTCACTCATTCAGGAAGAGAGGACACGAGATCTCCAGCAGCGAAGCTTATTGCCTGAAAGACAGAGTGGCTGTCTCTAAAGGAGAGCAGCAATGGCAGCAAGGAGGGAGCTGCTTCTAAAGAAAACTGAGCGGGAAGTTAGTCCCGTGACTTCTACGCATTACAGGGTTCAGGAAGAAGGGGTGCTGATTGGATCGTTTAAAACAATTATGTCTTGTACATTTTCTATAGGTTGAGCTCAGTTGGTGCTGAGTTGCAGGATTATGTAATCTAGAAGGTATGTAGGTTAAGGGAAGTAGGTACCTTTTATGGTGAGGGCAGGTTACCTTTGCCCTTTACGGGCAGGTGGCTGACCGTTGCTAGAGAAACTATCTAGGATTAGGGTCACTTGAACAATGGGTGTGTTTTCCAGTAACTAGAACACATTTTTCTTAGAACTAGGTTGGGGGTGAGCCCTTGGGGGGATTCAAGGCTGGGGTGCAGCTGCTGCAGGTAATACGCTTGCTGTGCCCGGAGGCAGTTCTGGGTTCTAACAATATGTTAAGAATCTTACTTCTTAACTTTTTGGGTTTTAAAATGCAATTTTAGCTTTAAGATGGAATTTTTCCTCTCTTTATTAGCCTTTAGGATGGAATTTTTCCTGTCTTTATTATGTTTATAGCTGGGCTTTTTAGCAGGCTAAAGTAAATCTTACAATGGCGTGATCTAATTGACACAATGAAGACATAGCTGTACTCACATACTTTTCTTTATCTGGGAAATATTCAAACATTCCAGGCCAAGTTGCTCCTGGCCTTCTGAGATTCAACTGACTAACTCATTAACTCTGAGCATTTTCTGGGTTTCTAGTTCTAACTGGTTAACTCTTTCTTTTTTTTAAATTAATTAATTAATTTATTTATTTCTACAATTTACTTTCGTGTCATTAACCTTCAATTACATGTGCAATATTATGGTGATTAAACTACCCCATTCATCAGGTCCCCCCACCAACCCCATTACAGTCACTGTCCATCAGCGTAGTGAGATGAGAATCACTACTTGTCTTCTCTGAGTTGTACAGCCCTCCCCATGCCCCCGCTACCTTACGTCTGCTAATCGTAATACCCCTTTTACCCTCTTATCCCTCCCTTACCACCCATCTTCCCCAGTCCCTTTCCCTTTGCTAACTATTAGTCCATTCTTGGGTTCTGTGAGTCTACTGCTGTTTTGTTCCTTCAGTTTTTTTCTTTGTTCTTATACTCCACATATGAGTGAAATCATTTGATACTTGTCTTTTTCGGCTTGGCTTATTTCACTGAGCATAATACTCTCTAGCTCCATCCATGTTGTTGCAAATGGTAGGATTTGTTTTCTTCTTATGGCTGAATAATATTCCATTGTGTATATGTACCACATCTTCTTTATCCATTCATCTACTGATGGACACTTAGGTTGCTTCCATTTCTTGGCTATTGTAGATAGTGCTGCAATAAACATAGGGGTGCATCTATCTTTTTGAAACAGGGCTGCTACATTCTTAGGGTAAGTTCTTAGGAGTGGGATTCCGGGGTCAAATGGTATTTCTATTTTGAGTTTTTTGAAGAACCTTTCCACAATGGTTGAACTAATGTGCATTCCCACCAGCAGTGTAGGAGGGTTCCCTTTTCTCCACATCCTCGCCAACATTTGTTATTGTTTGTGCTTTGGATGTTGGCCATCCTCACTGGTGTGAGGTGATATCTCATTGTGGTTTTAATCTGCATTTCTCTGATGATTAGCGATGTGGAGCATCTTTTCATGTGCCTGTTGGCCATCTGAATTTCTTCTTTAGAGAAGTGTCTATTCATATCCTCTGCCCGCCCATTTCTTAATTGGATTATTTGATTTTTGTTTGTTAAGGTGTGTGAGATCTTTGTATATTTTGGATGTCAACCCCTTATCAGATACATGGTTAATGAATATATTTTCCCATATTGTAGGATGTCTTTTTGTTCTACTGATTGTGTCCTTTGCTGTACAGAAGCTTTTCAACTTGATATAGTCCCACTTGTTCATTTTTGCTTTTGTTTCCCTTGCCTGGGGGGATATGTTCATGATGAAGTCGCTCATGTTTATGTCCAAGAGATTTTTGCCTATGTTTTTTTCTAAGAGTTTTATGGTTTCATGACTTACATTCAGGTCTTTGATCCACCTTAAGTTTACCTTTGTATGGGGCTAGACAGTAGTCCAGTTTCATTCTTTTCCATGTAGCTGTCCAGTTTTTCCAACACCAGCTGCTGAAGAGGCTGTCATCTCCCCATGGTATATACAAGGCTCCTTTATCAAATTTTAATTGGCTGTAACTGTTTGGGTTAATGTTTGAATTTTCTATTCTGTTCCACTGGTCTGTGGGTCTGTTTTTATGCCAGTACCAAATTGTCTTAATTACTGTGGCTCTGTAGTAGAACTTGAAGTCAAGGAGCGTAATTCCCCCTGTTTGATTCTTCCTTCTCAAAATTGCTTAGGCTATTTGGGGTCTTTTCTAGTTCCATATGAATTTTAGAGTGATTTGTTCCAGTTCATTGAAGAAAACTCTTGATAGTTTGATGGGGATTGCATTGAATCTGTAGATTGCTTTAGGTAGTATAGCCATTTTGACAATATTTATTCTTCCTAGCCAAGAGCATGGGATGCCTTTCCATTTGTTAGTGTCCTCTTTAATTTCTCCTAGGAGTTTCTTGTAGTTTTCAGAGTACAGGTCTTTCACTTCCTTGGTTAGGTTTATTCCTAGGTATTTTATTCTTTTTGATGCAATTGTGAATGGAATTGTTTTTCTGATTTCTCTTTCTGTTAGTTCATCATTAGTGTATAGGAAAGCAACAGATTTCTGTGTGTTAATTTTGTATCCTGCAACTTTGCTGAATTCAGATATTAGTTCTAGTAGTTTTGGAGTGGAGTCTTTAGGGTTTTTTATGTACAGTATCATAACATCTGCAAATAGTGACAATTTGACTTCTTCTTTACCAATCTGGATGCCTTGTATGTCTTTGTTTTGTCTGATTGCCGTGGCTAGGACCTCCAGTACTATGTTGAATAACAGTGGAGAGAGTGGGCATCCCTGTCTTGTTCCCGATCTTAGATGAAAAGCTTTCAGCTTCTCGCTGTTAAGTATAATGGTTAGCTGTGGGTTTGTCATATATAGCCTTTATGATGTGGAGGTACTTGCCATCTATACCCATTTTGTTGAGAGTTTTAATCATGAATGGATGCTGAATTTTGTCAAATGCTTTTTCAGCATCTATGGAGATGATCATGTGGTTTTTGTTCTTCTTTTTGTTGATGTGGTGGATGATGTTGATGGATTTTCGAATGTTGTACCATCCTTGCATCCCTGGGATGAATCCCACTTAATCATGGTGTATGATCCTCTTGATGTATTTTTGAATTCGGTTTGCTAATATTTTGTTGAGTACTTTTGCATCTACATTCATCAGGGATATAGGTCTGTAATTTTCTTTTTTGGTGAGGTCTTTGCCCAGTTTTGGTATTAGGGTGATGCTGGCTTCCTAGAAAGAGTTTGGAAGTATTCCCTCCTCTTCTATTTTTTGGAATACTTTAAGGAGAATGGGTGTTATTTCTTCTCTATATATCTGGTAGAATTCAGAGGTGAATCCGTCAGGTCCGGGTGTTTCGTTCTTGGGTAGTTTTTTGATTACCGATTCAGTTTCGTTGCTGGTGATTGGTCTGTTTAGTTTTTCTGTTTCTTGCTTGATCAGTCTTGGAAGGTTGTATTTTTCTAAGAAGTTGTCCGTTTTTTCTAGGTTTTGCAGCTTGTTAGCATACAGATGCTCATAATATTCTCTTATAATTCTTTGTATTTCTGTGGGGTTTGTCGTTATTTTTCCTTTCTCATTTTTGATTCTGTTTCTGTGTGTAGATTCTCTTTTTCTCTTAATGAGTCTGGCTAGGGGTTTATCTATTTTGTTTATTTTTTCAAAGAACCAGCTCTTGCTTGCATTGATTTTTTCTATTGTTTTATTCTTCTCAATTTTATTTATTTCTTCTCTGATCTTTATTATGTCCCTCCTTCTGGTGACTTTGCGCCTCCTTTGTTCTTCTTTTTCCAATTTCCATAATTGTGTCTTTAGACTGTTCATTTGGGAATGCTCTTCCTTCTTTAAATAGGCCTGGATTGCAATGTACTTTCCTCTTAGAACTGCTTTTGCTGCGTCCCACAGAAATTGTGACTTTGTGTTGTTGTTGTCATTAGTCTCCATATATTTGATTTCTGTTTTGATTTGGTCGTTAACCCATTGATTCATTAGGAGAATGTTGTTAAGTCTCCATGTATTTGTGAGCCTTTTTGATTTCTTTCTAAAATTTATTTCTAGTTTTATATCTTTGTGATCTGAGAAGTTGGTTGGTAGGATTTCAATATTTTTGAAATTACTGAGGTTCTTTTTGTGGCCTAGTATGTGGTCTATTCTGGAAAATGTTCCATGTGCACTTGAGAAGAATGTGTATCGTGCTGCTTTTGGGTGCAGAGTTCTGTAGATACCTGTTAGGTCCATCTGTTCTAGTGTGTTTTTCAGTGTCTCTGTGTCTTTACTTATTCTCTGTCTGGTTGATCTATCCTTTGGAGTGAGTGGCGTGTTGAAGTCTCCTAAATTGAATGCATTGTTGTCTATTTCCTCCTTCAATTCTGTTAGTATTTGTTTCACATATGTTTGCACTCCTGTGTTGGGTGCATTTATGTTTATAATGGTTATATCTTCTTGTTGGACTGACCCCTTTATCTTTATGTAATGTCCTTCTTTATCTCTTGCTACTTTCTTCGTTGTGAAGTCTATTTTGTCTGATACAAGTACTGCAACACCTGCTTTTTTCTCTTTGTTGTTTGCATGAAATATCTTTTTCCATCCCTTCCCTTTTAGTCTGTGTATATCTTTGGGTTTGAGGTGAGTCTCTTGTAAGCAGCATATAGATGGGTCTTGCTTTTTTATCTACTCTGTTACTCTGTGTCTTTTGATTGGTGCATTTAGTCCATTTACATTTAGGGTGATTATTGATAGATATGTACTTATTGTCATTGCTGGCTTTAGATTCATGGTTACCAAAGGTTCAAGGGTTGCTTCTTTACTATCTAAGAATCTAACTTAACTTTCTTGTTAAGTTATTGTGAACGCCGTCTGATGTTTCTTTTTCTCCCTTCCTATTCTTCCTCCTCCATTCTTTATATATTGGGTGTTTTATTCTTTGCCTTTAGTTAGTGTTTGGATGGTCTGCTTTCTTTGCTATGATTTTATTTTCTCTGGTGACATATTTTTGGCCTTAGGGCTGCTTCCCTCTAGAGCAGTCCGTTTAAGATATCCTGTAGTGGTGGTTTATGAGAGGCAAATTCTTTCAACTTTCCTTTGTCTGGAAATTGTTTAATCCATCCATCATATTTAAATGATAATCGTGCTGAATACAATATTCTTGGTTCAAGGTCCTTCTCTTTCATTATGCTAAATATATCATGCCATTCTCTTCTGGCCTGTAAGGTTTCTGTTGAGAAGTCTGATGATAGTCTGATGGATTTTCCTTTTAGGTGATCTTTTTTCTCTCTCTAGCTGCCTTTAATACTCTGTCTTTATCTTTGACCTTTGCCATGTTAATTATTATGTGTCTTGGTGTTGTCTTCCTTGGGTCCCTGTGTTGGGAGTTCTGTGGGCTTCCGTGGACTCCGAGACTATTTCCTTCCCCAGTGTGGGAAAGTGTTCAGCAATTATTTCTTCAAAGACACTTTCTATCCCTTTTTCTCTCTCTTCTTCCTCTGGTACTCCTATAATGCGAATATTGTTCCGTTTGGATTGGTCACACAGTTCTCTCAGTATTCTTTCATTCTTAGAGATCGTTTTATCTCTCTCTGCCTCAGCTTCTTTGTATTCTCTTCTCTAGTTTCTATTTCATTTATTGTCTCCTCCACTGTATCCAATCTGCTTTTAATACCATCCATTGTGTTCTTCAAGAATTGGATCTCCGACCGGAATTCATTCATGAGTTCTTGAATATCTTTCCGTACCTCCATGAGCAGGTTAATGATTTTTATTTTGAACTCCGTTTCAGGGAGAGTCATAAGGTCCATTTCATTTAAATCTTTCTCAGGAGTTGTATTCATAATTTTACTCTGGACCAGGTTCCTTTGGCGTTTCATATTTGTGTATGGTGCACTCTAGTGCCCAGAAGCTCTACTCTCTGGAGCTGCTCAGCCCCTAAAGCAATGTCAGGGATTGTAGGGGAGTGGTATTGGTGCCTCGGGGAAGGAAAGTGCTGTTTCCTGGTTCCTGGCTGCTATGCCTGTCTCCACTGTCTGAACCAGTGGGCTGAGCACACAGGTATAAGCCTCTGTGCTTTGCCTTTTTAGTTACTGTAGACAAATCCTCCCTCCGGCTGGCCCAACACCAGGGAAGGGCTTCCAGGTTCGCAAGCCCAGTGGGGCTGGCCAGGCAAAAGGTGCACTAGTCTGCCTGTCACAGAAGGCATTCCTGGAGCTGTGCAGGCAGCCAGGGAGCTGGCACACCTGAAGATCAGAAAACTCCCAATCTGCTGGGCAGAGTACACCCGGACAATCCTGTCCACCTGTCCTTTCTCCTGAGCAGCAAGCTCCATGCAGTCCTTGCCCCCTCAGCAAGCCTCCTGCCAAGGTCCTCCCTGCCAGGAATTCTCTCAGACTGCCCGCCCCTCCCCTGTCCCAGAGCAGCTGGGTATGGATCCCTGATCTCACAAGCAGCCGGAATCTTAGTCTCTCCAGGAACTCCGCCTGTCTTAGCTTTCCAAGCTCCTATTTACAAGAGTATCATGCAAGCACCATGAAATGTAGGTTTGTGCTCCCAGAGTAGATCTCAAGAGTTAGGTATTCAGCAGTCCCAGTTCTCCACTCCCTCTCTGGTCTGTTCCTGTTCCTCCTGCTGGTGGGCTTGGGTTGGGGAAGTGCTTGGATCCCTCAGGACCACAGCTTTAGTACATTACCATTTTCTGTGAGGGCGGCTCTTGTCTCCAGGTGTATGCAGTTTGTTGTAGTCCTCTTTCCTGTTGCTCTTTCAAGAGTAGTTGTAGTAGCTTTATTTTCATATTATATGCGGTTTTATGAGGAAGCCTCTGTCTCACATCTCACGCCACCATCTTTAATCCAACCTCCTGGTTAACTCTTTGAGTTTCTTGTAGTGGGCTTTATTGGCCTTAATTCCCTCTCCGCCCTGTTCGTATCTATTTCCTGCCTGACAATTCTGTAGCATGTTCTTATATTGACAGATAGAAACTGCACCAGTGGGGATGAGGATTTAATAATATGGGTAACTGGTGAACCACTGTGTTGTATACTTGAAAGCAATATAAGATTGTATATCAACAATACTTCAATTAAAAGAAAAGAAAAAAGAAAAATAGAACAAGTTTGAAGAGCAGAGATGTGGTGGAAGCTGGTTACTGAAATAAGCAAAGGGAACTTGGTGTTGGCCTGGCCTGCAAGTGGGAGGGCCTTGGCAGGGCAGAGGCTAGGCTGTGTCCACAGGGGAGGCTGGGAGCTGCAGGGCTGAGGGTCCAAGGGGTCATTACCAGACCCCAGGCATGAGCTCCTGCTGGAACATAAATGACTCATATGAATCCACTCCCCAAACCCACCTTTAGTACCACCTTGTTTGCTATCTTTTTATCTCTTCCTCTACCTTGGGTAAATACAGATAGAGGAAAGAAAAGTATGGGAAGGGAGAGTAGGGTGGGAGAAAATGCAGGTGGTTTCTGTAAGGGAGATCTTACTGATGGCTCACAATCTCGCCTGCACATTGGAATCATCTGGAGAACTTAAAAAATATGTCTGGGCCCAAGTCCCAGAGATTCAGATGCCATTGGTCAAGTCTCTAAATGAATGCTTCTCAAATTTGGATGTGCACTGGAATTACCTGGGTTCCTGTTAAAATGCAGATTCCGATTCAGAAAGTTTTGGTTTTGCCTTCAAATCTGCATTTTAACAAGATCCCAGATGATGCTAATGCCACTGGTCAGTGGATCGCATTTTCTGCAGCAACAATGGACAGTAGAAGTTCTCAGAGGATAGTTCCCAGGCCAACAGAGTCAGCATCACCCAAGAATTGAAAAGAAATGCAAATTATTCAGCCTCAGGGCAGACCCACTGAGTCAGAAACTGGGGGTGGAGCCCAGCAACCTGCGCTAACATGCCTTCCAGGTGACTGTGGTGCTTCTGGAATTTTGAGAGCCACTGCTTTAAAGAACAGAGTGGGGAGTAAGCCTGAGCCAAGGGCTCTGATATATAAGGACAAAGAATGAACTAGCAAGGGAGTAAGATAGACACAAAGAAAAATCAGGGTCTGCTCTATGCTCTAGTTAAGAACAAGAATAACTATTATAGTAAAATTAAGACATAACTGAAACCTGCATGTACTTGTTTTTAAAAAAACTTTATCCCTGAATCATATGTAACAGAAATTCTTGGAACACTTTTGAGACTTGCACACACACATACCATAAAGATGAGAGAAAGATGTCAAACTGATGCCGGGGTTCTTGTTCACGAAGCTGAAGAATGAGCTTCAGAAACACTCAAGGTAGGAGAGCAAGGTACAGGCTTTTATTTAGAGATAAAGTGACAGGACAGAGCTCCTGGCTCATGCCAGGAGGGGACAAGAGAGTGGGGGTTGGTGCAACTGTCTAGGGGTTTTATAAGCAGTTGAGGATTTGGGGAAACATGAAAAAAGCTTATGGGTGTGGACTTACTAAGTGGTCCCTGAATATTTAGAATTAACTTAACACAAGCAACTTCTTTCTCTGATGATTTCTCCCTGAGAGACCAGCATCTTGGTCTGGAAACATATGAAACAAGGCCACCTGCCCAGCCCACAAGGTGGGCTGAGGTATTGTTTGATAAAGAGTAAGTTAAGAATTTCTAACTTCATAACTTCTTGGGTATTAAAATGCATCTTATCTTTAAGGTAGAATCCTTCCTGCCTTTTACTATGTTGTTTACAGCTGGGTCTGCGTGCTAAATTAGTTGCCTAGTTTGTAAAATCACCCCATCAGATCTGAAAGAGGAAAGACAGCACATAGGCCTGGGCCTTTAAGCATGCTCAAGTGAATCTTACACATGATTAGCATAATAAAAACATGTGCTACTCTTCTTTATTTGCAGAACATTAACTGATCTTACTGAAGAATGGCCCTAGAGCTTAATGTTTAGCACAGAGTTTTGGTAGAGGGTTTCCTTGCATGTAGTTACATTGCTCTGACTGCAAATATCCTGCCTTGCTTTTTCCGGAGGCCCTCCCCCTACTCCGACTACACCCATGGCTCCTGTCTCAAACCTGTAGCCCTTTCTGCTCAGAGCCCACCTGGGCCCAGGTGGGGTGCAGCTAGTATAGATACAGGAAAACAAGGTGGGTGTGGGGAGCTGGGGGCTGAGGATGGGGAAAGAGATTCTGGCTGCTCTCAGGCCATTATGTTGCTGGGGGGTTGTAAGTCCAGGGAGAGAAATTCTCAGGGCAACATACCTCTGAAAACCAAAATCAGTCTGTTATGGAAAAACTTGAAAAACCTGGACTGGATTGCTGATGGAATAACCAAGCCACACTGGGAGGTCTTGGAGTGTTGAGGTTTTAATCTTACACAAGCGTGCTCAGAAGGGAGTAATCTCCCAAAGTCTGAGCCCCGAACAAAGGCAAGAGGAGCAATATATATCTTTCTACTTCCGTATCTGCAACATTTCTATGTGCACAGCAAGCGAGCAAGCAAGGGGGAGTGAGTGCCTGACAGAGTGGAGAGTGAAGGGGAGGGGGAAATGGGAATTTCTGCTGTCTTTGCTAACTAGAGAAGAGAAGGGAGCCACCTGGACTAAATTGCTGTCCTTGTAAATATTTCCCTATCAAGTCAAAGGGATAAATAAAGTTAAAAACCCGTTTATTGCTCACAACTGCAGTCCCAGACCGTCTTTCTCCTCTGCTCTGGAAGAAGCCAGCAAGCAAACAAGCCAGTCCCTCCCTTAACCTCTCAAGTTCAGACACACCCTCGGTGGCCCAGGTAACTACCCATTAACATGGAGATGAACTTCTCTCCACCCCTGAGGACATGCAAATGCACTAAAGCCAGGTGAGATATTCTGGAAATATTAGTTTTACCCACAGGCCACCCTTCCAGAAATCCCGCCTTACAATCTACTCATTGCCCTTCTTCCGCAATGGTGCCTGGGTGAGAAAACTGGAGCATTGTGGCCAGAATAAGGACATAACAATAGCAACAGCAATAAAATTATGACAATCCTCAAGCCAGAGGATTCAGCTAGGTTCAAAGTCCCATGCAGATTAAGTCCATAGCTCATCCATTCCATAGGCAGGCAGTAGCTGAGGGTCCAGAGCAATCATCATGCGGCAGCTGCAGCCAGGGGGCGCATCCAGGACACAAGGACTGTAGGAGAAAATAACCTTAAGGGCGATAAGATACATGTTTTAATGACACCAGCATAGGCAAATCTTGTCCATCAGGTAGGATAAATGCAAGAGAGTGGTCTTGTGATAAAACAGTGGCAGGAATGGGATCTCTTCCTGGTCTAGTATACCAGACTTTCAGTCCCCTCCCTGTGGGAGTTACAGATGGGTGGATATATAGGGCTACAAGAGGTACAGGCACTGCCCACAAAGATAAAACAAAACTTCCTCGCAAGGTGCTCTTACTCCTGGATGTTTTGGGTACACTACCGTGACCTTTGGGGGCCATTCAGCTGTTACTCCAGAAATACACAGGAGGCCAGCTTCCAGGCCTTTCCCCCAAGATGCCAGAAGGGCCAGCCATAGCTGCTCCATATGTCAGAATGTCCAGGGCCAGGTCCATTCAACAGGGTCTCCAGGGCTTAATGCAGTGGGGCTGGCAGCAGGATGTTCCTCTGCTGACCATGTCCTGGCTTCCATAACGCTTCTTTGGTTTGGATGTACAATTGCATAGGAGAGGCAGCAAGGTGTGTGAGCATGTCCACAGGGCTCAAGGCTCCTTTATGTGGCTTCTCATTCAGATGCCCCAGCACTCTCCGTAGGAGAACTGACCAACCCCGTAGACTATTGGTGGTCGAATTCAGGCCAGATTTTAACAAACTGTTGTAGTGAGACAGGGACCGTGGGTGTAGTCAGAGTAGGGGGAGGGCCTCCGGAAAAAGCAAGGCAGAATATTTGCAGTCAGAGCAATGTAACTACATGCAAGGAAACCCCCTACCAAAACTCTGTGTTAAACATTAAGCTCTAGGGTCGTTCAACAGTAAGATCAGTTAATGTTCCCCAGATAAATAAGAGTAGTACATGTTTTTATTATGCTAATCATTTGTAATCATGTGTAAGATTCACTTTAGCATGCTAAAAGGCCCAGGCCTACGTGCTGTCTTTCCTCTTTCAAATATGATAAAGTGATTTTGCAAACTAGGCAACTAATTTAGCATGCAGACCCAGCTGTAAACAACATAGTAAAAGGCAGCAAAGATTCCACCTTAAAGATAAGATTGCATTTTAACACCCAGGAAGTTTGGGAAGCAGAATTCTTAACTTACTCTTTAGCAAACAAACAATACCTCAGCCCACCTCGGGGGCTGGGCACGCTGCCTTTTGATATGTCCCTAGACCAGGACGCAGGTGTTCTGGAGAGAAATCCAGGGGGTGGAATTCCTTGTGTTAAGTTAATTCGGGGTGTTCAGACATGTAGCAGGTCTACACCCCTAAACCTTTTTTTATGTTCTCGAAAAATCCTAACCTGCCTATAAAACCCCTAGACAATGCAGCACACTGGACTCTCTTGTCCCCTCCTGGCGTGAGCCGGGAGCTCTGCCCTTCCACTTTATTTCTAAATAAAAGCCTGTACCTTGCTCTCCTACCTTGACTGTTTGCTAAGCTCATTCTTCAGCTTCGTGAACAAGAACCCCGGCATCACTGGTATTAGAATTGTACTTTCATTTCCAGCCACCTGGAAAGCACTGTCAAAGGGAATGATGCTAAACTTTGTTACTAAATGTTTTGTGTTGCAGAAATAGCCAATTTTTCTTCTGTCAACTGTCTTATATAGTAAGCTCTCATCAGATCTTTAGCCATTGTCATTTGGAAGTCTTTTGTCATTTATAGTCACTTTTTTATTACTCCTAAACTAGTAAAGAACTAGATTTCAGCAGAACAGGTATTTACATAGGATTAAGTAAACTAAGGAAGTTCAAATGTTGCTGATAAAGTGTTTTAAGCTTTTTCTCTTAAGCCGACAACAGTTTAGTAAATGATAATACCTTTGTAAGCAGAATTGAAACATTCATCTTTCTCTCTACCTGATCCCTCCAGAATTTAAAACTCTCACTGACTATTTTTATATTTCATGACAGTATGTTTATTTGCATAAGTTCAATAAGAATCTGCTTTCCTTGTAAGAAGACCAATTAAAAACACTGATTATATTACCAAGGCTTTGACTGGGATATTCATATGAACAGACAGCTTTAAGGAACTAAGGTTGACTTTATAAAGCCAACAGAGCCCCTTGGAGGAACTGGTCTGGTACCTTGCTTACAGGATTCCCAGCAGCCTTACCAGGTGAGTAAAGAAGGTCACTTCCTGGCAGGTGCAGGAACCTCAGAATGTCTTGGGGACCTCAAGAAGAGAGGAATTCACCCAAATCTGCAGGTACTGCAGGCAAAACCTGATGGCAAGTCTGGCTTGGCTTTCTGGCCTTGTGTGGCTTTTAAAAGTCCAATCTGAAGTTCCTTATAAAAAGTTCCAGCAAAGCGCATTTAAAAGAGCCTATGTAACCAATTGCTCTTCTTGCTGCACTTAACACAAATAATCAAGCCAAGTGTTAATTATTTTTCTTAATCTGGTTACTTGTAATAAAAATAAGGGTGATTTTAGAGAAAAGTATTGTTTCAATAATGCAGCCTTATTTATACTGAGTCCTAATACTAGTCATTGGTACATAGACTAGATCCAGAATTCTAGTTTCCCCAAGATATCAGGCTATGATTCTCAATTAGAAGTTTACTATTTCTAGTTGTCATATTCAGCCAGGCATTCTTTAATATTCTTGTCAAGTCTGTTCTTCCAGAATGGAAAATCCAACTCCAGATGTTACTACTTAACCTAGTAACATGATTTATTCTCTCTCCCCTAGAAGCCACAAGACTGCAAATGGTGATGGAAATAGAACCCAGGATGGAAACTCCCATCTTCCGAGGCCCTCACGACCGACCATTGATGGAGCCCTAGCTGCACCCCTTACTGCGCCCCCTCTCAGCATGAAGCATCCAGAGTGGTCATCACCCCGTTTCCGTAGCAGCAGCTAGGGTCTCTATCTGTAGAGGGGGGAATGAGACAGGGACTGTGGGTGTAGTCAGAGTAGGGGGAGGGCCTCCGGAAAAAGCAAGGCAGAATATTTGCAGTCAGAGCAATATAACTACATGCAAGGAAACCCCCTACCAAAACTCTGTTAAAATTAAGCTCTAGGGTCATTCTTCAGTGAGATCAGTTAATGTTCCCCAGATAAAGAAGAGTAGCACATGTTTTTATTATGCTAATCTTTGTAATCAAATGTAAGATTCACTTTAGCATGCTAAAAGGCCCAGGCCTACGTGCTGTCTTTCCTCTTTCAGATCTGATGTGGTAGTTTTGCAAACCAGACAACTAATTTAGCATGCAGAGCCAGCTGTAAACAACATAGTAAAAAGCAGCAAAGATTCCACCTTAAAGATAAGATTGCATTTTAACACCCAGGAAGTTTGGGAAGCAGGATTCTTAACTTACTCTTTAGCAAACAGACAATACCTCAGCCCACCTCGGGGACTGGGCAGGCCCTAGATATGCCCCTAGACCAAGACGCCAGTATCCCAGAGAGAGATGGGGTGAGAAATTCCTTGTGTTAAGTTAATTCTGGGTGTTCAGACACCACTTAGCAGGTCTGCAAATCCTAAACCTTTTTTTTTCATGTTCTCGAAAAATCCTCATCTGCCTATAGAACCCCTAGATGACGTAGCACACCGGACTCTTGTCCCCTCCTGGCGTGAGCTGGGAGCTCTGTCCTATCACTTTATTTCTAAATAAAAGCCTGTACCTTGCTCTCCTACCTTGCCTGTTTGCCAAGCTCATTCTTCGGCTTCGTGAAAAAGAACCCCGGCATCAGTGGCTCTCTTTCATGTCTGCCCCAGTAGGATTATATGGTACATGAAATTTCCACTTTATTCCGAATTGCTGCACCCATTATTGTAATGCATGTCCAGTGAAGTGGGTGCCTTGATCGCTTTCAATCACCTGTAGCCGGCCATAGGCTGCAAAGAGATGCTCCAGTCCCCTCTTGGTGGTTTGCTGATCTGCACGACGTGCAGGAAAAGCATCCAGTAGTCCAGTAGCCGTGTCCACACATGTCATGGCATACCGGTGTCCTTCTGATATGGGCAGAGGCCCAATATAGTCTATTTGCCACCTGACAAGGGGTATTGGCCCCCTTACTATTGTCCCATGTTGCTGTGGGACTCGGTGTAAGTCCCTCTTAGAGGACACAAGGCACTCCTTCCGGGCTCTGCTGACTTCTTCAAAGGTCAATGGCAAGCCCCACCAATGGGCTACAGCCCACAATGTCTTTTGCCCTGCGTGCAACAAATGCTGTTGTAGCCATAAGGCCACATCAGAGGCAGGCTTTCCTTCTAGCCAGGGCACCTGGGCCAATGTGTCTGCTTCATCATTCCCTGGGGATGCCAGAGGCAAATGGCCAGTCACATGATATATGGTAGGTGTCTGTGCCACACCACTCTGTGGCCTTTTGATCCAGTCTCACACACACCCCACACTGGGATAGGTTATTACCTTGGTCAGAGCTGTTCTAGCAATGGGCTCCGTAGACAGCAAGGTGTGGTACACAGCAGCCAGTTGCTTCTCTATCATGGTTTACTAGACTTCTGCTCATTTCCATAGTCGTGACCAGAATCCAGTAGGTTGGCGTGTCCATTCAAGCCACTGCCAAAGACCCCATGCATAACCATCTTCGGTTACATAAACATCTAGTTCACAGGGCCTTGATGAGTCCATTATATTCAAGCCCTGTATGGCCTCGACTGCCCCCTTGGCAGCAGTAAAAGCAGCTGCACATGTCTCATCCCAGTCCCACCTGATGCCCTTTCATACCAATCAGTATAAGGGCTTCAGAATTTGTGCCAAGTGTGGGATAAACACTCTCCAGTAGCCCAAAAGACCCAGAAACTCTTGTAATACTGCCACCGTGGTAGGGGTGGGGAAAGCCTGGACCTAGTCTATAACTGCTTCAGGAACAACTTTAGTTTTACCCGACCAGACAACCCCCAAGAATTTCACAGACAAACCGGGTCCCTGAACCTTGATGCTTTTCACAGCCCATCCTTTTTCCTGTAGATGTTGCAACAGTCTAGGAACTGCCCCTTCTAAATCTGAAAGAGAATCAGAAGTGAGCATAATATCATCAATGTAGTGATACAACTGCACTGTTTGCAGTTTCTTCCATGTGGCCAAGTCCTGGGCTACAAGTCCTTGACAGATGGTGGGACTGTGGAAATATCCTTGTAGGAGGACAGTGAATGTCCACCGCCGGCCTTCACACGTGAAGGCAAACTGTTCCTGGCCTTCCTGTGCTATATCAATAGGGAAGAAAGCATTAGCAAGGCCTACTACATAATGATACATTCCCAGCTCATGGCTGAGGGTGTCAATAATGTCTGCTACAGAGGGGACAGCAGCATGCAAAGGGGGTGTGACTTTATTCAATTCCCTGTAGTCTACAGTCATACACCAGGAGCTGTCTGGCTTTCTCACCGGCCACATTTGGGAATTAAAAGGACTTTAATGATGCCCACCCTCTCCAACTCCTGTATAGCATTTTCCACTATCTTGATGTAAAGAAACCCTACAATGCCAGCCACTACATGGCCTGCTAAGGTCTCCAAGCAGTCTTCCAACTCACAGAGGGCTAATTCTGCAGCTTCTGGTGTTTCCACTCTTCCCCAGTTTTGGGGAAGGCCCCACCCCTCTAGGAGGTACTTTATCCTAGACCAGTTCCCCACTAGGGGTTCCCAAGGTGGATGTACCACCGCTGGGGGATAACAGGTGAAGCCGCACCTTCTGCTGCTGCATCTTCTGGGGCCTCCCCGCCATCCACAGGAGCATCCCTCCGAAAAGGTGCACCCATTATGACAGATTTCCTGTTCAGAGGCACCCTGCTAACTGTGCCAGGTGTAAGTCTGGGGAGAGGAAATCCTGGGGGAAAATACCTCTAAATACTGAGACAGGGATTGTAAGTGTAGTCAGAGTATGGGGAGGGCCTCCGAAAAAGCAAGGCAGACTATTTGCAGTCAGAGCAATGTAACTACATGCAAGGAAACCCCCTTCCAAAACTCTGTGTTAAACATTAAGCTCTAGGGTCATTCCTCAGTAAGATCAGTTAATGTGCCCCAGACAAAGAAGAGTAGCCCATGTTTTTATTATGCTAATCACTTGTAAGATTCACTTTAGCATGCTAAAAGGCCCAGGCCTATATGCTGTCTTTCCTCTTTCAGAACTGATGTGGTGGTTTTGCAAACCAGGCAACTAATTTAGCAGCAGACCCAGCCGTAAACAACATAGTGAAAGGCAGGGAAGATTCCACCTTAAAGATAAGATTGCATTTTAATACTGAGGAAGTTTGGGAAGCAGAATTCTTAACTTACTCTTTAGCAAACAATACCTCAGCCCACCTCGGGGACTGGGCAGGCTGCCTTTTGATATGCCGCTAGACCAGGACGCAGGTGTTCCGGAGAGAAATCCGGGGGGCGGAATTCCTTGTGTTAAGTTAATTCGGGGTGTTCAGACACACATGGCAGGTCTACACCCCTAAAGCTTTTTTCATGTTCTCGAAAAATCCTCAGTTTGCCTATAAAACCCCCTAGACAACGCACCACAGGGGACTCTCTTGTCCCCTCCTGGCGTGAGCCAGGAGCTCTTTCCTCTCACTTTATTTCTAAATAAACGCCTGTACCTTGCTCTCTACCTTGCCTGTTTGCTAAGCTCATTCTTCGGCTTCATGAACAAGAACCCTGGCATCATCAGTCAAAGGGAAAAATAAAGTTTAAAACTCATTTATTGCTCACAAACTGCTCTCCCAGGCTGTCTTTCTCCTCTGCTCTGGAAGAAACCAGCAGGCAAGCAAGCCAGCCCCCTCCCCTTAACCTCTCAGGTTCAGACATGCCCTCAATTGCCCAGGTAATTACCCATTGATATGGAGATGAACTTCTCTCCACCCATGAGGATATGCAAATACACTAAAGCCAGGTGAGATATTCTGTAAATGTTACAATTTTACCCACAGGGGCTTGGCAATGGGAAGTGCTGACTCTGGTCACATTGCTGCTCCAGTTTTGTTAGGGGAACATTATTTATTTTTGTCAGTTCTTGTCCCAGAGACACAGTAGTGAAGCAGAGCAAAAGTTTTACTTACAGTTATGCACTTAAAGAGAGAAATAAGTGTGGGCAACAGTTGGGGGAAGTTGGTTTGGAGATGCAGTGAAGTCAGAGCACAAGGTGAGGAAGGAATTTATTAAAGAGAGTGTGTCAGGGAATGACAGAACAGAATGATAAAGCAAGTTCATAGAACTGCTACTTAGCATGGGGCACATTGCCTGCCAACTCCTTAAGCCAGTGTCACCTGGCATCCAGTGTCTGCTTGGATCTGCATGGTGTGGGAACTGAGTCCTTACCACCCCAGGATTTGGGGGAGTCTCAGAGCACTGGATGGATTGATATTATGTTATGCCAACTTCCTAGGGGCAAAGTGTCTTGCAAATGAGTTTCAGCCCCAGGCAAGTTTGCTATAGATTCACTTTGACCAAAGAAATTTACAGCAAAGGGTTCTTGGGGTGAAAGGGTTATACCCAACTTTATTTCCACGGTGGCAGGTCAGTCACTAAAATCCTGTTCATTCACAGCGAGTCTATGCAGCAAGCCAGTCTCTGCCTCTGGGCCCCTCTGTCTTGACAGCCGTCCTCTGGGCTTCTCTGCACAGTCGTCGGACACAGCCGTCCTCTGGGCCTCTCTGCACAGTTGTCCTGCACAGCCATCCTCTGGACCTCTGTCCTGGGCATTGCCACCACTCCAGCCTCTGCTCTCCTCCCCTCCAGCCTTGCAGCCCTGCCCCGGTCATGCACAGAGCACTGGGCAGAACTCTTTATAGTAACACAATAATAGCTTATTGCCTAAAGGTATGGAAGCGGTAGCATAGCAACAGGACAGTTACATCATCAGGTGGTTTAAGTTCAGTGAGGATCCTGGCCATAGGAACCCCACTTTACCCACACTTCACCCCTCCAGGATTCTCACCTTACAATCTACACGCTTTCCATCTTCCGCAATGGTCCCTGTGCAAGAAAGCTGGAGCACTGTAACCAGATTCTACAACAGCAACAGAGGATAACAATAACTCAGAGATAATAAAAATTAAGATACAGGTAACAAAAATTATAATGATCCTCAAGCCAGAGGATCCAGCTAGGTTGAAAGCACCATGCAGCTCAAGTCCAAAGCATGTCCATTCCAGCCATCATGTGGTCTCCGGTTCCCCCCTAGTCCCTCAGGGCAGATACCTTGACCTTCCCCTCAGTCAAACCATGTTCCCCAATCACCTTCCTGTGTGGGCTCAAGTGAGGTTAGCTCACTTTCCAGCAGGAAGTCTTGCAAACACACAGGCTGGACTCATGGCTGTGTCTCTGATCTCTGCCTCTTTGGTCTTAATGGCTGGAACTGCTGCTCTGGTTTCAGCTGTTGCCATAGCTCTAGTAAGATCCTATTTGACTTCCCATCTAATTTCCTTCCATCTGCTCCTGCCTGTATTAAATCAACCCACATCTGGGTCCTCGTAACCTTCATGGGGCCCTGTAAATGCTTCTTGTGAACAACAGGTCTTACTTCTTTCCGAATTCTAATGGCTTCAACCTCTTCTAAGTCTGCTACTGTATGTGTCACCTCACTTATGGGATGCCCTAAGTGAGGGGAAAGAATGACCACTAGAGACCTAAAGAGGGATGTAGGAGCCGTTTGAAGTACAATATTCCTCATCCCAGTAGTGAAAATCTCTTCATCTGGGCCATAATTCTCTGGAATATAGATGGCATTTCTCATGCCTAGCTCTCGTAGTACCTGTTGGAGTTCAGCATATGTCTGCCATCTAACAGGAGTGGATGGTAGATCACCCGGATTGGGCCACACAGCACGAAGTGCAGCCATGAGCCAATCAAGGAGGGTGTGACTCCCTGGGGTCTGATGTGCATTTTGTAATCGCTGCCTCAAGGCAGGCTGCACTGTCAGGGAAGACAGCTTTCCCATCTCTGACCCCAAAAGAACAATTCCATCCACCCCTAAGTCCCACAGATGCAGGAGCCAAGCTGATATTGACTCCAAGGGCTTCTGCCTAAACCAGGAGCCCAAATCCATCAGTTCAGCCTGACTATAGGGGCGGACCATAGAGGGCTCCACGACCTGCAGAGGTGGTTGCTCCTCTCCTTGGGGAACCTTCAGCTGCTGGGTCTTTGTTTTCTTTACAGCCACGGGGCGTGCTTTCAATACAGGAGGCGCCTGCGCCTATGGAATCACCCTTTGTCTTTCTCCATCTTCTCCATTTCTGGGGCTGATGGCACCTTTCTCTCCCCTCCCCCGAGTGCCTCCTCTGCTACAACCTTTACCTTTTCTACTGTACCTAGCAACAATTCTACCTCAGTCTTCAGAAGGTCTCTTACCTTCAACTCGACACTTCACAGCTGATGTTCTTGTACCACTGTTATGTCCGGATCGCAGCATCCTCAGAGACCAGAGACCACTAGGGAGACCGAGTCACGCATGCAAGGGCATTTATTATGGGCTTAAGCTCGGACTCTCAGCATTTTCACCTAGGTGGTGGAGGTGAGCTGAGAGCCCCGGACAAAGGCAGGCAGGATTTTTATGGGCTTTGGGAAGGTTGAGTTACAGGAAACTGGGACAAGGATACAGTAATCCAATCATAATCACTCAACATCATTGACAACAGTTCTAGCCATACAGGTCATCCAGAGTATCCGTTACTTTTGGCGGGATCAAATCACAGTATTTGGGGTATCTTTGAAATTAACCAATTACAGAGCGAGCCTAGGGTCTTTGCTTAGTGACCAGCAGGTTAATCTTTACTCTCTGTAATGGGGTCTTGTCTATCTCTTCCCCGCAGACCTCATCCTTAGGAATGTGGGGAGAGGGCTCTTGGCCTTTCCTAATTGGATGGCAAGGGGGTGGTTACATGCCTTGGGTGATGTGTAACTACTTGATAGTTTCAGGGAAACTGAAACTTAGGCCTTCTAGTTTCTGAGGCTTCCTGAAGCCTGTCATGGCGCTAGTTTGGTTCTTTCACCACTTCCACCTGTGCTTCCCTCAGGAGTTTGTCTTTTTCCTTGATGTCCTCTTCCTCCTTCAGAACACCTGGCAGCGCTGCCATATCTTCTCCAGCGGCTCCTCGCTACCAGCACTCCCGTGCTGCCTCCTCTCGCATAAAAGCCATCTCCTTCCTCAGGGAATCCACAGAAGTTTGCAGCTCACATCTCGTGCCGCCATTTCTTGGGTCTCTTCTGTAGACCTTTTTAATACTGTGAGAAGCATCCAACCCACAGTCCCTGCACTCTGCTTCTCAAAGGATCTACTTATTTTAACAAGGGCCTCCTCTACAGCCTCAGGTGTCACCTCCACTTGCCTCCTGTCCTGGGGTGGGGCCCAGTCCTCTAGGAGGCAAGCCACCTCAGACCACATACCCTTTGGGGGACAATCCACTGTCTCCCCATTCACAGGGCGGCCCATTGAAGCACCCCTCCCATAAGGGCAGCTTGTCTTTTTCCTTGGTCAACAATGAACCCTGGGGACAACACCAATTGTCTTGCAAATGAGTTTCAGTCCCAGGCAAGTTCGCTATAGATTCACTGTGACCAAAGAAATTTACAGCAAATGGTTCTTGGGGTGAAAGTGTTATACCCAACTTTATTTCCACGGTGGCAGGTCAGTCACTAAAATCCCATTCAGTCAGAGTGAGTCTGTATGCAGCAAGCAGGTCTCTGCCTCTGGGCCCCTCTGCCTGCACAGCCGTCCTCTGGGCTTCTCTACACAGTCGTCCTGCACAGCCATTCTCTGGGCCTCTGTCCTTGGCAAGGCCACCACTCCAGCCTCTGCTCTGCTCCCCTCCAGCCTTGCAGCCCTGCGCCTGTCCTGTGCAGAGCACTGGGCGGAACTCTTTATATTAACACAATAATGGCTTATTGCCTAAAGGTATGGAAGCGGTAGCATAGCAACAGGAGAGTTACATCATCAGGTGGTTTAAGTTCAGTGAGCATCCTGGCCATAGAACCACACTTTACCCACACAAAGAAAGGAGACTTTCAGGCAGGATACTAAAGAGCATGACTAAGCTGCAGTTCCATCCAGGTCACCCAGGCAACAGTAATTTGCAAGCCTAGACCTGAGCTTTCAGCAGCCCCTCCCTACGTATCTGAAATAGGAGAGAGAGAGTGAAGATCTGAGCTGAAATCCGGAGGATTAGAATGCAAAGCCCTGAAGGGGCTGGATGGGCAAGTTGGCCATGATGGCTTGAGATCGGGTGCCAGAGGTGATTGGAGCGAGCTGCTGGGGCCCCCCATGAGACTGTTTGCGGGCCGGCTGTGCCTGAGCCTCGTGTCCATGTGGCTGGCATGGAAGACGTGGAAGCTGCGGAGCCCTGTCACCCGCAACCTGTACGTGAACATGAGCAGTGTCCCATCAGGCCAGTGCCGGCCTCAGGTGGCAGGAAGGAGAACCACCAGTGGCATGTGTGCAACAGAGAGAAATTATGTGCATCACTGCAGGCTGTCTTTGTTCAGTTACCTTGATCAAGGAACACAGATCTTCATAAACAAAAGCATTGAGAATTCAGGCTGGCTATTCATCCAATTATATCACTCTTTGTGTCATCTGTTTTTAGCCTGTTTACGTCTAGAACTTCTATCAATGGGTTGCTAGGAAGAGGTTCAGTGTTTGTGTTTTCACCAGATTTCAGAGACTGCTTAAAATTAATCCAGGCAAAGACTCCACTCCAAAACTACTAGAACTAATATCTGAATTCAGCA